>PYAF01000185.1:84303-111156 GCA_007407185.1 Glycine tomentella | reverse complement strand
TCCAGAAGCTTCTTTGGGCCTGATTTGCTTTCTGCACCTCCCAGGTTTGCTTTTTGATCCATTTTTGCTTGCTTTGCTTATTCGAAAGCCTCGAAAATCCACGAAATCTATCAAAATACAAGGCATGATTGGATTAATCTTCCAAAATATAAAAACTACATTCATACAAGTAATAAATATAATTTAACTAGGTTTAGGGTAAGTTTATAAGCAAAGTTTTTGAAATCAAAAGATAAGTGTCTATATTTGAAACCTGAATTTAACTGAATTAGGGCACTTATCAAGTTTATATATCATTTTATTATTCGCTAATGGCTTTGGGAGCAATTTCTTAATTCTTGTTTGAATCTTGCATATTTCAGAAGTCATAACTACTAGTGCTCGGTCGCTTGACTCGCATTAAAGATTGTTCATCTTATTTTTGTTAATTTAAATTTCCATGTGTTCCTCGTATATTTATTTTTCAGAGGACCATGTGTTCCATGCATTTATCTTTAGAGGACCACACGTTCCACCTTTAAAAAAAATCCTATATTTTAATCAGTTTTGAAAAATCATATAAAAAATAACAACTTAAAAAACTATTTTTTTTCTGAATATCAATATAGAATTTTTTTATTAATCCTATATTAATATAGGATTATTACTGTTCCAGTGTTTATAAACTAAATTTAATTTAAATCTACAGACAGTGAAAAAAATTATATAACTATTTAATCACATGTTGTCATACATAATTATTACTTTTTATAATTAATAATTACTTAAAAAGTTGTATTTAGAATTGTTTCTAATTGGTAAGTGTACTTTTTTTCAACTAAAACTCACTCTTAGAAATTGAAACTTTTTAGAAGGTTTTCGGTAAAATTAAATAAATAATACAATTTAAATAAATATTTCAAAAAATGGTGCAGTTGGAAAACTATTTCAAAAAATGGGGCTATTGAACACGCCTAAAATAGGCGTGTTTAAACACGCCCAATTTAGGCGTGTTTAAACATGAGAAGATATGCAGGAAAATGGGTTTAAACGACAATCAACGTATCAGTTTGGTGACGACAAGATTATGGCAACACGATCATTACATAGGGAGTGAAATGCTGGATGATGAAGACGTAGAAATTGTAATCGACCGATTTTTGAAGCAGTCAAGGAATGAATTGTTAGAATTGTATGTGGATTACATCGCAGTGGAGGATGGTGTTTTACCCTTAGCCATGAGGTCAACAGCTTTTACTTCTGCAAATAATGAAGTATCATATGTTGCTCCAGCTGTAAACGTGTCTGAGGAAGCTGAACATGACCCAACTTGGGTTATGGACGAGGATGATGAGGACGATGATGATGAAGATATCGCGATAGAAGATCGTCTTCTTGAGGAGGATGCTAGTGCGTGCGAAAATGACGAGGATGCTGACGTGCATGTGATTGAATTCCAAGAAGACACCGATGTGGGGTCATCTCAAAGGCGTTATCATGCGAACGTTCGATCTGCTCAAGTAGAAGAACCTGTTGAAGGTATGTTAGACTGCTTTAATCAGTGAAACTGTAGTGATATATGTTTACTTGTTAAATTCTTCTGAGTTTGAATGATCATAATATATGGATGTTGTTTAGGGTTTGTGTTTTATGGTTTAGGGTTTATGTTGCTTATAATAATTGTTTAGGGTTAAGGGTCTGGGTTTCTGGTTTAGGGGTTACGACGTATGCTAGATGGCTAAGGTTTTAGGTTTTATGGTGTTGTGTCAATGATGCTTAGGTTTAGGGTTTAGGGATTAGGGGGTATACCGTATGGTTTAGGTTTATGATTTAGTGATGATGTTGGTAACCAATATTCTGGGCTACTTACAACACAATGATCATGCATGTCTCCCTCCTTACTTGGATTTGATTGCTTCCACCAACTATAGTACCTAGACGAAGTACCATTAGGCTGATGGCAGACACATAATGAAGTGTACAAATTTGCATCCATTACTGGCTGACTATAGCTTATCCAAGGATTGTTATTGTAATGTGCTAGCATAGCAAGAGAGTCCTAATCCATTCCAAATTAATTTCTTTAACCCCATAACAGAGTAACCCCAACAAACATTCATATCCTCCAATGTTATAGTTGCTTGTCCCAAGGAAACACAAACCTGTTGGTATTTGAATATTGTGTAGGGTACACAATGAAGGGTTTGTGTGTTTGGATAATGTTTAGGGTTTAGTGTTTTAGGGTTGCCTTTGATTGTTTAGGCTGCATGATCGTACATATTCATTTTGAATATGTTTTTATTGGATTGGGATACATAATTCGAAATTTCTTTAATCGGGGTTTTATGCTTGCCTTCCTCATATACATGTATTTTATTTGGATATATGTATAGGTGCTGAGGTCGTTCCATTTTGGCATGAAATTCCACATTACACGTATATTGATTGGAGTCTTCCATACGATGAAGAAGAATCATTTACAGGTTCTGCTTCGGGTTCAGGTTCAGGTTCAGGTTCAGTGCAAGGTCCTTGGCAATTAGGGGATGACTTATTTGTTAAACAGGAATTTGCATCGAAAATGGAGGCCCAAATTGCAATTAAATGGAACCTCATGAAGGAGCATCAAGAAGCAACTGTGGTTGAGATCAAGCCTACCAAGTTTACGATGAAATGTGTTCGACACAACGATGGTTGCCCTTGGAGGGTTAGGGTAATCAAACCAACGTACAGTGAGAAGTGGGTTGTTTCAAGATGGGGTGGCAAACACAATTGCCTATGATCATATTTCACAGGGTCACAAACAGCTTGACGTTGATGTTATTGCTTCACTTATAGTAGGTATGTTTCTATTAAATTTGGTTAATATGAAGAATATTGTTTTTAGAGGTATGTAGATAATGTCAATGTTACCATTTGATTGTTAGGAATGGTTAGGGAGGAACCGTCTGTGTCAATTGCATTGGTTCATATGGAAAGACCTGGTATGCGAAGCGAAAAGCAATGGCAATGATTTATGAGGATAGGGAAGAGTCTTATGCATTTTTGCCGAGGGGGTGCGACTACATGCTTCGTTTCTCACCAGGTTCTTTTTATGATATTCAAACAAATACTTATTTTGTGGCAAATCGACTGGTACGGGCAAAGCGTGTGTTTCATCGCATGTTATGGACTTTTAGGCAGTGTTGCGAGGCTTTTAAATTTTGCAAACCAATCATCCAAATTGTTCTACTCATGGTGGTGCTTCATGAATTTGAAATTATGTATTTTTAATTAATGTGATGCTAATGTATTTTATTTAGAAAGACATGTGTAACCCTTTTATTTCATTATGAGACATGATATTACCTAAACCCTAATTTTATACCATTTCTCTTTCCCTACTTCTAGACCGAAAGACTATACCATAAACAGTAACCCTAATTTATTAAGTCAACCTTTTTTTGTTAATGAACAACATCAAAAACAGGTGTCCGATCCACCAACATGGCATGACTGAACACGCCTGAATACGGCGTGACTTAACACCCCTAAATAGGGCGTGACTTAACACGCCCAATGAATAGGACGTGACTTAACACCCCTTGAAACGGCATGTTACATCACGCCGAAATAGGGCGTGACTTAACACCCCTAAATAGGACGTGACTTAACACGCCTTGAAACGGCGTGTTACATCACGCCGAAATAGGGCGTCAGTCACCTCTATTTAAGGCAAACACTCCCACTCCCAGACCACATGCCTCCGGATTTGAAATTGAATCTGAATAGTATGGCATTCTTAGGAGAAACTAGCAGTCAGAATATTTGTAATTCAAAAATAGCATTAATTTTTCCAAATGGATCAGTGAAACACAATGAAACAGGCGTTTCTTTTGAATGCCCATCTCCAAAACCAATGCGAGTGCCTAATGCTTGTTCTTTGCAGACACTCAAGAGCAGGATGCATGACACCCTTCAACTTCATTCTGACCACTCTGTTGACGAAATGTATTACCGACAACCATCCATACATCCAGGTCAGAAATTTTTCTTTCATGCTTTAAAACTCACAACTGATGATGATGTTTGCACAATGTTAATGTGCAACGACCAGATGTTAAGTGCTGGTCTTATAGAAATATTATGCACCATCAATAGAACACACAACGGTATACTGAACCTACTTCAATCCACCATCGTCCCTACACACGATGCAATGCTATGTTACATCGGCAAGTGGAACACGCCACGACAAGGCAATTTTGTGGGTTATTCCTTCACTGGAATAAACCCAATAAGGTTTGAAATTCCTTCAGGATGCAACATTGAAACACTAAAGGATGTCATAAAGCAAGTTGCACCTGTTGGGGTTTCCCCTTATGGCATTCAAGACTCACATTTAGTTAGTAAATTGTTTTTCCGACAGCCACGCCATGCAAAATACTCAAACCACACAATCGAATATCACATCATAGAGTTGACAAGCGATGAAGACGTGTTTAAGTTGTTAGCCGAATCAAACTACTGGAAACGTTATGGTCCAATAGAGATTTTAGCGGTTTTTACGAAACCAGTTACCTAAGTAGTGCTTATCAACTTTGATGGCATTCAATTGTCGTTGTAATTTAAAATGTCAGTCACGTTATGTTATGTTATGTTATGCAGTAATGTTATTTGTCGATTGGATTGTTGCCTATGATATCAAGTAATGTTTTTCAAAACGTTATTCATTAAACAAATTTAAAACTAAAAGTAAATGAAAACATTAAAAGTATTACAAACTAGACTAAAAATCACAAATGGCCTACTCAGGCAGATGGCGGTGGCCACTGATAATGACGGGCCATACGATCAGGTAGCTTCCATCTACGAGGTAACGGGGAAGGGTCTGCCTGAGTAGGGTCTGGCTGAGGCGGTTTAGGCTGAGCATGCTTTGGCTGGGATGGGTATGTCTGGGAAGGGCCTTCCGCATACGGGTCTACATATGAAACTGAACATGGAGTACCCTGCTGTGAATATGATGACTGCGGAGGGTGATCATGTATAGTGGGTAACGGTACAACTGATGGCCAATAACCTTCACCAGAATAATCAAACTGCTCGAGTAGGTTGTCAATGTCGGGACCCGGTCAATGATCATGAGCTACTGAACCACTTGTCCCAATATCCGCTGATGCCATCGCCATTGCCGTTGCCACATATACAGGCTGCGAGTCGGGTGGTGGAGGCATCTCACTCTGTGAATTGGTGCCCCCATACCCCATGTCACCCTGTTGCTGAGACTCGTAATATATGGGTTGGCTGCCATATGTCGGTCCTACATGTGGAGGCCTAAAATAACCAGAAGTACGAGGCCTGACAGCAACAATGGGCTCTGAAACAGGATGCATCAGTTGCCGTCTACGCTCTAGCCCATGCCTCTCCCGTCTTCGATGGCCAACAGCAACAGACACTTGTGGCTCATCCTGAAGCTGGGTGTCTGGTGCATTTGGCCCTGCCTCCTTCAGGCGACAACTCTCTCTGAATATAGAAATTATACGTACGACTTCTTGCTGCGCCCACTCGCGACTGTAACCCGGCCACTGATCATGACTAAGGGCGAAGTACAGCATCTCCAGCCCATCAATCTATAAATTAAGAAATAAACATTAGTTTCAATCATGTGTTGTATCATAATAAACATAAATAGACAAGTGATAAATTGAAAGAAAACTTACACCACGAACAGTCTAAGCAACCATCTTCGATATGTGCCGCTTCCCATTTTCCCTGTACCAAACCATGTACTCATGGTTTGGCGACATCAAGCCCTGAAGTAGAGGGGGAAGCTTGATGTGCTGGTCCCGAATCTCCCACCGTCTAATAAACGGTCTAAGCTTACGGACCCAATTGTCTTCGCGTTTACCACACAAAAAAAGGTCATGCACACCCCTCAGCTTCCTTGGCCTACGTGGGATTGGCTGATCCTTCCCGAATTGGCGTATGCATCTGTCAGGCTGCGAATACTCGACGATGTGGAAGCAAATAACAGGAGTAATTGCCATCCACAATAGTTGCTCCTGCTCAGAAGCACCAAGAAAGTCGTAATGCATATATGGTTGCCAAACCACCTGCACAGACATAATAATGACACAATGAAATAACAACATGGACCAAATAAGCACAGTAATGAACACTTACAAATAACTAAACGTACCTCATCCCGGCTGAGAGATTCCAATCTCATCCTATACCAGAGAAGCTCGTGTGCTCGAAACCGGCCTAAAACGATAAACCTTAATTCAAAATAATTGCCATTAGAATACTATAAGACTGCATTACACAAATTGTTTAAAAAAACAAAATATAGTCAAACATACCGGTGTCCGAAATGCCAATCCGGGTGAGTGGGAAGCAGAATGGCTAGAGCAATAGGGGGGAACCTGAGCCATGCCCACACCTGAAGCAGCATGTGACACCCACCAATGTCACTTCTGCTTGGATCTGTGCACTCTCACATTTGTCTAAACAAATGTGCAAGGACCGCAGATCCCCAGCTATATGATCCAATGTCGTCGAAGTCCCCAGCAAGCAATAGGACGTAACGGGCCGCGACCATGCTCCCCCCAGATCTGTCGCACAAGAGCCATGATCCAATAAGACGTGCAATGTGGGCCTTAGTAAATCGTGACACATCGACCAAATCGTTATGAACCTGACCCCAATGCACAAAGTGTCTATCAAAGAAAGACAGTTGCAAATATCCGCCTTTAAGCTCAGTGTCTGCATCAGGTTCATGACCGAATACATCCTCAGTGACGGTCTCCCAATCCGCGACCGTGACCCCTGTGACAACTTTGCCCTCCGTGGGCAACCCCAAAATACCCGCCACGTCTTCCAACGTGATCGTCATTTCGCCCTGCATCATGTGGAATGTATGGGTCTCTGGTCTCCACCGCTCAACCAGAGCACTAATCAGCGCAGGATCAATCTTAAAAAAAATCAATTTATATGCATTAATGTTAAAAAATTGTGCTTTACTAAACTGGTTTCCAACTTGCATACCTGAATATGTCGCATGCGTGCGACATGTAGAAAGCAGGCACGTCCTAACATATCACCGACAATGTCAGGTATATCGTCTTGTTGTGGCCCCCTCGTAGCTTTACCGCGTCGAGTCTTCAACAGGCGAGCTTTGTCCTTGTTCCACTTAGCTTGTGAAACATGGGTCTGCTGAGTTCGCTTACGCAGAACACCCCACTTATACGGCGTAGGGATGACATGTGTCGTCGAATCCATTGGGTCATCCTCATGATCGGATCCAGAGCACGAAGAATCACTCGAAGATGAGTCAGCCATCTAACAACTATCTTAATATAAATAAATAAAAACTAAAGTTAAACTTAATTTTACTTCGGTTGACAGCACATTACAAATAATTATCATATAAAATTAATAAAACCTAATGTACATAACTAGCAAATATTTTATTTTTCTTTCTAGATCTTTTCCACAAGACAAATGTACACAAAAATAAAAACTCTTCTCTACACTTTTCCAAGAAACAGGGATTTGTGAAACACAAATCATGGAAGGGAGACAAGACCCTCTTTGCAAAAGTGTCGTTCAGACGGCTCAAATTTTAAATTTGATTTATGAGATGCAACATCAGCCCTCTGATATTCATAGTACACTTCTATTAATACTAAAACATTCCAAAAGCAAGAACCTTGACGTACATTGTTTCCACTTGTGCCAAGTCCATCATCATATACACAGAGAAGAAGCAAAACAGAACAAGAAAGAAAACGTGTGATCATGTCTTTCTCCCATTCACCTTCTTCATCAGCTCATGCTCATAGTCCTCAGAGTAACCCTTTAATCCCCACAAACTGCTCTCAAGAACTCGACAAACGAATACAGCAAAGCACTTGTTACAACTGTGATCATTGAGGACATTAGTCTTATTGCTGTCCTTCCAAATCCCCCAAAACCAAACCTTTCTCACCTAGAAAAGATTCAACTATTCCCTCCAACACGAACATACAATGTCCTTGTGGCCATGGCCGTTGCGGAATCAAATCACACTACCCCTTAGCCCTAAACCGCTAAACCGAACCCCCTAAACCATAAACTATTAACCTAATCCAACTGTTTATCATTAACCCAAAGCCCTAAACCTCTAAACCGAACCCCCTAAACCCTAAACCATTAAACTAATCCAAAAGTTAATCAATAACCCAAAACCCTAAACACATAAACCTTATCCCCCTAAACCCTAAATCGTTAACCTAATTCAAGAGTTAATCATTAACCCAAAGCCTTAAACCCATTAACCGAACCACTAAACCCTAAACCATTAACCTAATCCAACAGTTAATCATTAACCCAAAGCCTTAAACCCCTTAACCGAACCACTAAACCCTAAACCATTAACCTAATCCTATAGTTAATCATTAACCTAAAGCCTTAAACCCCTTAACCTAACCACTAAACCCTAAACCATTAACCTAATCCAACAGTTAATCATTATCCCAGAACCCTAAACCCATAAACCCTAAACCGTTACCCAAACCCGCTAACAATTAACCCTAAACCCCTAAACCATTAACCCTAAACCCCTAAACCAAACCCTCTAACCGTAAACCATTAACCTAACCAACATCAACCCTAAATCCTAAACCCTAAACCATAACCCATAACCCCTTAGTCCTAAACCCTTAACCCTAAACCTAACAATCATGAAAACTACAACATAAAACCAAAACCTAACCATCATCTATAAACATATAATCTAAATTCCTAACACTAACATTAACGAACCTAATAATTTTATTCCTAACATTTACGAACTTAACAATTTTCTACAGACCTAACATGTACGTCATTAACTAACATGTGCACCCTAGTAATTTTCTAAGAACATATAATGTACTACGCTAACCATTCAATAATAAAAAATGATCAATTATAAAATGCAATTATTTGTTGGCAGAGCTTCGCTGCAAGAACAATCTACCCAAACTCCCTAGCGAACCAAGCCACACTTTTTCACCCAAGGTTGAAAAGGCACAAATGGGGTAAAAGTAAAATTTTGGGGGGTTATATACATGGGACTCACTCAAACACGCCTATTTTAGGCGTGTTGGGTAGGGATGGAAATAGGCCAGGCCGCCTATCAGGGGCCTTTGGTCTGGCCTGTTTAAGGCCTGGCCTGGCCTGATTTATTTATTATAAAGGTCAGGCTTAGGCTTTTTGAAAAGCCTATTTAAATAAAAAGGTCAGGCTCAAGCTTTAAAAAAAGCCTGTTATGCCTATCAGGCTGGCCTATATATAGATAGATAGATAGATAGATAGATAGATAGATATTAAAATTAAAAAGATATAAATCAATTTTTTAAAAAAAGAAATAAAATAAGATAAAACAAAATCTAAATAGTCTATCTTACTTAAAAGACAAAAAATAAAATAGAAAATTTGAAATCTTTGTAGTAGGTTTGTAAAAAAGCCAATATATATATATATATATATATTAAAACTAAAAAAATATAAATCAATCTTTTAAGAAAAGAAATAACATAATATAAGATACCTAATCTCATATTAGAGTGCTCTAATCATTTTTAATTTTTTCACGCACAAATTAAAAGGGAAGTATGTCAATAGGTGTTTTTCTTTATATTAAATTTAATAAAAATATTATGCGAATTCTCAAAGTTTCACTAATATATAATATTTATTGTAAAATAGGCTTTTTAATAGGCTCTTAGGCCAAGCCAGGCTTTTAAATAGGCCAGGCCAAGCCTAAAAAAAAAACCTATAACAGGTAAGTAGGCTAGGCCAGACTTGATGTTTTTAAACAAGGCCAAGGCCAGGCCTAACTAAGTCTGGCCTGTTTCCACCCCTAGTGTTGGGCAGCCCCATTTTTCGAAAATGTTTTCCAACTGTCCCATTTTTTGAAATATTTATTTAAATTGTATTATTTATTTAATTTTGACAAGATTGTTCATCTTATTTTTGTTAAATTAAATTTCCATGCGTTCCTCGTTATTTATTTATTTATTTTTCAGAGGACCATGTGTTCCATGCGTTTATCTTTAGGGGACCACGGGTTCCGCCTTTTAAAAAAATCCTATATTTTAATCAGTTTAGAAAAATCATATAAAATATAGCAATTTAAATAACTATTTTTTTTCTTCCGAATATCAATATAGGATTTTTTTATTAATCCTAAATTAATATTGGATTATTACTGTTCCAGTGTTTATAAAATAAATTTAATTTAAATCTACAGGCACTGAAAAAAATTATATAACTATTTAATCACATGTTGTCATACATAATTATTACTTTTTATAATTAATAATTACTTAAAAATTTGTATTTAGAATTGTTTCTAATTGGTAAGTGTACTTTTTTTCAACTAAAACTCACTCTTAGAAATCGAAACTTTTTAGAAGGTTTTCATATTGTTTTCTAACATCGGTTAATAATCACATCATCACTTCACAATAACTTAAATAAAACAGCTTTTTTTTTTTATACGAACCTAAATGAAATAAACAAAGAAGAGGAATTATATAAATAAAAATTAAAACTCTTTCAAAACATAATTAATTAGATAAGAGTGAGAGTATACAATGTATTTTTTTTTAATCAAAACTCAGAAAAACTTTGTGCACTAAATATACTTCCCTCCCTCTCTCATTTTCCCATACCAATTCCATACTTTCGGAGAAACCATCGATTTTATTATCATTACAATGGTGCGTTCAGAATATCAGATTGAGGATGATAACCTGAAGCTTAAGGTTATCTTCCTTCCATTTTTATCAACCAGTCACATAATTCCCATAGTGGACATGGCCAGAATCTTCGCCATGCACGACGTGGATGTCACTATCATCACCACCACGTCCAACGCCGTGCTTTTCCAAAGCTCCGTCAGTCGCAGTCGAAACATCAGGACGCACGTCCTGAAGTTTCCGGCCGAACAAGTCGGTCTCCCGGTCGGCATTGAAAACTTCAACGCTGACACACCACGTGACATGTCCTCGAAAATCTACGCTGGCCTCGAGATTCTGAGGCCAGAGATCGAAAACCTCTTCAAGGAGCTACAAGCTGATTGCATAGTGAGTGACATGTTCCACCCTTGGACCGTGGAAACCGCAGAAAAACTAGGTATTCCGAGAATCATTTTCTACGCCGCGAGTGTTCTGTCACGTTGTGCTGTCCACTCGTTGGAGCAACACGAGGTTCACACCAAAGTGGAGTGTGACAGTGAGAAGTTCACGTTGGTGGGTTTGCCGCATGAGTTGGAGATGACGAGGTTGCAGTTGCCGGATTGGATGAGGAAGCCGAACATGTATGCAATGTTGATGAAGGTGGTTAATGATTCCGCTAGGAAGAGTTTTGGGGCAGTGTTCAATAGTTTTCATGAGTTGGAGGGTGATTATGAGGAGCATTACAAGAGGGTGTGTGGAACCAAGTGTCGGAGCTTGGGTCCGGTTTCGATGTGGGTGAACCATGATGATTTGGATAAGGTTGAAAGAGGACACAATGTTAAAACACAAGGAGAAGAAGAAGGGTGGTTTGAATGGCTTAATAACAAGAAAGAGGGTTCTGTTTTGTATGTTAGTTTTGGGAGCTTGAATAGGTTCCCTACTGATCAACTTGTTGAGATAGCTCATGCACTTGAAAGTTCTGGTTATGATTTCATTTGGGTGGTGAGAAAGAACAACGATGAGGGTGAGAATAGTTTTATGGAGGAGTTTGAAGAGAGAGTGAAGGGAAGCAAAAAGGGGTATTTGATATGGGGTTGGGCGCCACAGTTGTTGATATTGGAGAACCGTGCAATTGGGGGGATGGTGAGTCACTGTGGTTGGAACACGGTGGTTGAGAGCATGAATGTAGGGTTGCCAATGGTGACGTGGCCATTGTTTGCGGAGCATTTCTTCAATGAGAAGCTTGTGGTTGATGTGTTGAAGATTGGGGTGCCAGTGGGGGCCAAATAGTGGAGGAATTGGAATGAGTTTGGGAATGAGGTGGTGACAAGAGAGGAGATTGAAAAGGCTATTGGTGTGGTCATGGATGGTGGAGAAGAAGGTAAAGGAATGAGAGTGAGAGCCAAGGCTCTTAGTGATGCTGCAAAAAAGGCTATAAAGGTTGGTGGGTCTTCTCATAACAGTATGATGGAACTCATTCGGGAGCTCAAGGAATTGAAACTCAAAAGGAAGGCTCAATAAACAGTGCCTAGTCCCAAATCATCACGTATCTTTTTTAAAAGTTTAGGTAAGCGAACTCTTTGGACTCGATCAAGGAGAGTCTCAAGATCAAGTAAGTGTTTGTAAAACTTTTACATTATCCATCAATAAAATTCTCACATGTACTAATAAAAATCAAATCCGTCTCTTTGTGAAATATGGAGAAGTTGTTTACTGAGTGAATAAACTTTATTCCTGTCATCATTACATGTTTTACTTCCTAATTTCCTTATTCATTTTGTCGGTTACACAGTTTTCAAGTATTTTAATTTAGGTGATGTGGTTATTGCAAATGGCAAATTTAAATAAATAATACAAATTAAATAAATATTTTGAAATTTGGTACAATTTTAAAAATAATTTAAAATTTGGGACACTCAAACACGTCTAAATTAGGCGTGTTTAAACACGCCTATTTTAGGCGTGTTTAGTGCTATATAACTCCAAAAAATTTCAGTTTTTTACCACTAGTACTATTTCACCTTCTCTATAAAATTTTGTAGCGTTCTCTCTAAAAGATTATTTCTGCAGCAAAGCTCTGCCAACAAGTAAGTGAATCTAATAATTTTATGTTTTCTTTAATATGTTATATTATTGAATTAGATGTTACGTTCGTAGGAAATTGTTAGCGACATAGATGTTTGGTTCATAGGAAATTGTTAGCAACGTAGATGTTAGGTTCGTAGAAAATTGTTATGGTATACGGTTTAGGGTTTAAGGTGTTTGGTTTATGGGTTTAGGATTAAGAGTTTAGGGTTTATGGTTTAGTATTGATGGTGGTTAGGTTAATGTTTTAGTGATTAGGGTGTTTGGTTTACGGGTTTATGGTTTAGGAGTTGGGGTTCATGGTGTTTGTTGAGGGTTTAAGGTTTAGGATTGATGGGGTTTAGGTTAATGGTTTAGTGTTTAGGATGTGTGGATTAGGGTTTAGGGTTGATGGGGTTTAGGTTAATGGTTTAGTGTTTAGGATTGTGGATTATGGTTTAGGGTTGATTGTTTATGCTATTCTGTTTAAGGTCTAGGGTTTAAGGTATACAGTTTCGGGTTGAGGGTGTTTGTGAAATGGTTTATTGTTTAGGGTTTAGGGTATTTTTTTTACAGGTTTAGGCTTAAGGGGTTGGGGTTCATGGTGTCTAGGGTTTAGGCTTGAGGGTTTTGATTAGGTTTAAGGGGCCGCGATTAATGGTGTTTGTTTTAGGGTTTATGTTTGAGTGTTGAGGGTTTAGGGTGTGTGGTGTATGTTTTAGGGTTGATTGGTGATGGTATTCTGTTTAGGGTTTAGGGTTTATGGTTTAGGATGTAGGGTTTCGGGTGTTTGTTTTGTGGTTCATTGTGTAGGGTTTAGGGTGTTTGTTTTATGGCTCATTGTTTAGGGTTTAGGGTGTTGGGTTTAATTAATTTGATAGGATAATTATTTGTAATGTTTTATGAACCGAAGATAATTCTTTTTAATATAAATTTTCATTTATTTTATTTAAGATACTCATTAGATGGCTAATTCATCTTCGACTGATTCTTCACGCTCTAGATCGGATCATGAGGGTGAGCCTATGGATCTGACGACCCATGTTATCCCTACCCCGTATAAGTGGGGTGTTTTGCGTAGGCGTACTCAGCGCACCCACATTTCACAAGCTATGTGGAATGAGGACACAACTCGACTGTTGAAGACTCGACGAGGTAAAGTAACGGCAGGGCCACCTCATGATGATATACTTGACATCGTTGGTGATATGTTAAGAAATGATGACTTTCTACATGTCGCACGCATGCGACATATTCAGGTATGCAAGTAGGAAATGAGTAAACAAATTTTTTATATAACTATACATATGAATTGATTAGGGTTTTTTTTAGATTGATCCTGCGCTTATTAGTGCTCTGATTGAGCGGTGGAGACCAGAGACCCATACCTTCCATATGACGCAGGGAGAGATGACCATCACATTGGAAAACGTGGCTGGTATTTTAGGATTGCCCACCAAGGGCAAAGTTGTTACAGGAGTCACTGTAGCCGACTAGGACACCATCATTGACGAGGTTTTTGGGCATGAACCTCAAGAAGATACCGAGCTTAAAGGTGGATATTTGCGCCTGTCTTTCTTTGATAGACATTTTGTGCACTCGGGTGAGGTAGTTCCTGATTTGGTCGCTGTGAAGCTCTTTACGAAGGTGCACATTGCACGACTTCTTAGAGTATGGCTGCTGAGCGACAGATTCAGGGGGAGTATGGTCGCGGCGCATTACGTCCCATTACTTGCTGGGGACTTTGAGGAGATTGGAGGATATAGCTGGGGCTCTGCGGTCCTTGCACATTTGTTTAGATAAATGTGCGAGTGTACAGATCCATGCAGAAATGACATTGGTGGGTGTCATATGCTGCTTCAAGTGTGGGCGTGGCTGAGATTCCCACCCATTGCTCCAGCTATTCGGCAGCCTACTTACCCGTAGTGGCATTACGAACACCGATATGTGTTAGTATATTTTGCTTTTTAACAATTTTTGGAGTTCAGTCTTATAATATTCTAATGTTAGTTATTTTGAAATAAGGTTTAATGCTTTAAGCCGGTTTTAAGCACACGAGTTGCTCTGGTATAGGTGTTAGACTTTTGGCAAGCGTACCAATTTGTCATTGTAAGTTACAAAATTTATAAAAGTTCGTCTCCACAGGGACTTGTGCTACTCAATTAATCCAAATAAAACTTAACGATTTAATAGTTATGTATAACGAGTATGGTCGAAGTTTTGATGGTTTTTATGGAAATAAAAGATAACTAAAAAGTACAGAAACTGACAAAATGATTTTAATTAATTCAAGAAAAGCGTAGGATTGGATTTCATCATTCATACATTCAATATCCAATTAATATTACCATGTATAAATCATTTTCTATTATTACTGATGCACACATTAATTAATCTCGAATTGATCCCTCGCAATCGAGTTCATAGGATATTTACCGAATATCGATCCCTCGCATACGAAGTAAATAACCCAGCATTACAATCATAATCGCGTGCTATTTGCAATCTAAACGATATGTTCTATTCCTAGCAACGTAACATAAAGAGTAAAATTATTCAGTTCAAATTCTAAGAGTATTTCCCAGTTAAACTTAGAATCCAATTTCATGAAACTAGTGATCAAGTAGAATCAAGCATTAAGAATGGAATAAAATTACCAATAATAAATAGAAAAGACTTATGCATAAATAAATATTAAAAGAGATATTTAAAGGTAAGAAGATTACATCCAATCCGTAAAAGAAACTAACCAAGCATGGAGAGAACCTCCTCAAGAGAAGAATTGATGAAGACCCCATCACAGCTTCTTTTCAGCAGAGTCTCCACACTAAATCTCACTTCTCTCACTTTCCTAACCTACCTAATACTAATATTTAAAGAGCCTAAGGCTTGAGAACAAGCCAAGAAGCAAAGGAGGAAGGGAAAATGGAATGCAAGAAGTGTAGAAGTCCTTCGGGGGTGCATGGCTATTTATAGGGGGCTGGCTGCTCGAGTTCACTCGCCAAAGCGAGTGTTTTTGCCTTTGTTTGCTTGCTTGGGCTAGCTTAAAACCCACTTGGAAGCCCACTTGCTGAACCCACTTGTCTGAAGACCCACTTGTTGAAGTCACTCGCCCAAGCGAGTGTTTTGTACATGTTTAACTCGCTTAGCCGAGTTAAACGTACCATCCAGAAGAAGCTTTTGGGCCTTGATGGATTTTGGGCCTATTTTGCTTGTTGTACCTCCCATGTTTACTTTATGATTCATTTTTGCTTGCTTTATGTGTTCGAAAGCTTCAGAATTTCGCGAACCTATCAAAATGCAACATATGATTGGATTAATCTTCTGAAATATAAAAAATACATTCATACAAGTAATAAATATAATTTAACTAGGTTTAGGGCAAGTTTATAAGCAAAGTTATTGAAATAAAAAGATAAGTGTCTGTATTTGAAACATGAATTTAACTGAATTAGGACACTTATTAATAGGATGAGATTGGAATCCCTTAGTCGGGATGAGGTACGCTTAGTTATTTTTAAGTATTCTTAACTGTGCATTTGTGGTCCATGTCATTACATAACTGTGTGTTTATTTGGTCTGTGCAGGTGGTTTGGCAATCATATGGAGAGTACGACTTTGTTGGTGCATCTGAGCAGCAGCGACTATTGTGGATTATTTGCAGCCAGATAGATGCATGCGCTAATTTGGGAGGGATCAGCCAATCCCACGTACTCCCAGGAAGCTGAAGGGTGTGCATGACCTTTCCTTGTGCGGTAAACGTGAAGATAACTGGATCCGCAAGCTGAGACCGTTTATTAGACGCTGAGAGGTTAGGCACTAGCACATCGACCTTCCCCATCTGGTTCAGGGCTTCATGTCACCAAACCATGAGTACATGGTTTAGTACCGGGAAATTGGGAAGCGGTACATCTCGAAGATAGCTGCCAAGACTGGTCGTGGTGTAAGTTTTGCTGACATTAACATTTTTTCTATTTATGTTTATTATGATAAAGAACATGATTCACACTAATGTTTATATATTTTATTTTATAGTTGGATGGGCTGGAGATGCTATACTTCGCGCTTGGTCATGAGCGGTGGCCAGGCTACACCCGCGAGTGGGCGTAGGATGAGGTCTGTCGCATAATGTCTACCTTCAGAGAGAGTTGTCGCCTGGAGGAGGCAGGGCCACATGCACCCGAAACTCAGCTTCAGGAGGAGCCACAAGTGTCTGTTGGCATTGGCCGTCGAAGACACGAGGGACATGGGCTAGAGCGTCGACGGAAACAGATGCAACATGTTCCTGTGCCCATTACAGGTCCCAGTCGTTGCACTTTGGGTTGGGTTAGGCCTCCATTGATAACATCGACGTACGACAGCCAACCCTTGTATTACGAGTCTAGTATCAGGGGTGTACGGGGTGCGAGGGATTCAGTATGCAAAGTCATATGCCTCCATCGCCTGCCTCGTAGACCCAACCTATATATATGGCTACTGCAATGGCGATGACATCAACGAATGTTGGGACTAGTAGTGTCGTAGCTCCTGCGGAGTGGATTGGTGCCGACATTGACGACATGCTCTCCCAGCTTGATTATTTTGCAGAAGGTTGTGGGGGTTGGCCATCAGATGTACTATATGTCACCCCAGCTGCTGAGCATCCTCGGCCCTCATCTCCAGAGCAGGCCAGTCCATGTCCACCTCCTTACGTAGACCCTTATGAGGCAGACCCTTCTCATCTAGACCCTTCTCCACGACCACGTAGACGGAGGATACTTGATCGCCAGATGCGTCATTATCAGTGGCCACCAGAGTCTTAGTTTTTGCAACGTTTGTGTTTTTTCATTTTAATTTGTAATAGATTTTATTTCTTAACTTAGATTTGTTAACAAATTTTTTTTGCAATACTTATTTTAATCAATCAACATATTAACAATTACTAACACCGTGAATAACAGTAATTGATATCAGAGGCAAACAGTAACAATTGAAGATAACCAAACTTCATAAACACTACTTAATACAATGAATCATTGAATTTCGGTAACTGGTTTGTTAAAAATAGCTAAAATCTCAATTAGACAAAAATGTTTCTAGTAGTTGGATTCTTCCAACATCTTTAACACGTCTTCATTGCTTATCAACTCTTTTATGTGATATTCGATTGTGTTCTCTGAATAAACGTAATGGGCTAGCTGTCGAAAAAACACTTTTTAACCACCTTTGAGTTGTGAATTCCATAAGGGGGAACCCCAACAAGCGCAACTTGCTTGATGACATCCTTCAGTGTTTCAATGTTGCATCCTGAAGGAATTTCAAACCTTACTGGATTTGTTCCAATGAATGAATAACCCACAAAATCGCCTTGTCGTGGTATGTTCCACTTGTCGTTGTAATATAGCATTGCATCATGTGTACGGATGATGGTGGATCCAAGTTGGTTCAATATACCATCGGGTGTTCTGTTGCTGGTGCATAGTATTTCTATAGGGCCAACACTTGACATTTTGTCATGGCATTTTAACATTGTGCAAACATCATCATCATTTGTGAGTTGCAGAGAATGAAAAAAATATTGCTGACCTGCATGTAGGGATAGCTGTTGGTAGTAGATTTCAGCAACAAAATGGTTATTGGTTAGCAGAAGGGTATTGTGCATCCTACTCTTGAGTGTCTGAAAAGAACACTCATTAGGCACTCACATTGGTATTGGAGTAGGACATTGAAAAGAAACACCAGTTTCGTTGTGTTTCATCAATCCATTTGGAAAAATGAATGCTAATTTTGAGTTACTAATGGTATGACTACTTGTTTCTCCTAAGAATATCATAGTATTCAGATTGAATTTCGATTGCGGAGGTATGTTGTGTGGGAGTGGGAGTGTCTGGCTATTAGAGGGCGTGGTGTGGGAGTGGGAGTGTCTGGCTATTAGAGGGCGTGTTTAGTCACGCCCTATTTGGGAGTGTTTAGTCACGCCCTATTTGGGCGTGTTTAGTCAGCCCTATTTGGGCATGTTCAGTCACGCCCTATTTGTTAGGCGTGTTCAGTCATGCCCTATTTGGGAGTGTTTAGTCACGCCCTATTTGGGCGTGTTCAGTCATGCCCTAATTGTTAGGCGTGTTCAGTCACGCCTTATTTGGGCGTGTTCAGTCACACCCTATTTGTTAAGCGTGTTCAGTCATGCCCTACTTGGGAGTGTTCAGTCACGCCCTATTTGTTGGGTGTGTTCAGTCACGCCCTATTTGTTGGGCGTGTTCAGTCACGCGGTGTCACACCATATTTGGCCCTCATTGACTCCCCATAATGTTCGGGTGTTTGGTTTAGGGTTTTCTCCTGAGGGTGTTTGTTTTAGTTTGTAGGGTTTATGGTTTAGGATGTTTGGTTTATGGATTATGTTTTCGTCTTTAGGGTTTAAGGTGTTTGGTTTAGGGTTTAGGCTGTTTGGTTTATGGTTTAGGGTTTAGGGTGCAACAATGGCAGAGCCCCATTTTCGTCCACCTAATTTTTTATTTACTTTTACATTTTGAAAATGTGATCGTCGTATATGTAATCACATGAAAAACATGATGAGTAATATCACGTCTCTCAACCAAACACATGGTTAAGACAACATATTTATAAATGAAATACATTAACATAACATTAATTTTAAAAACATAATTACAAATCATGAAGTTCCACCACGAGTAGGACAATTTCTCCGATTATGTCCAACTTGCTTGCAAATTCCACATTTGACGCGTCTTTCAGTTGTTTCGACTTCATCCATCTCGTTACGTAATCTGGTGGACCTTGGACAACCCTTTGCACGCAACATTTCTCTATCAGGTATGACAACTGAATCTTCACTCGGTGGAATAGCACGTTCATTACCAATTGGCTTCCACGACAATGAATAAGCCTGAACCAAGTTGCTTACGAGGAAGACATCATCAAGATACTGAAAGGATTCTAACGAACATGTAAAGCAGCAGCTGCGGCATGACTACATGGGTATCTGAAGGCCTTAAACTTGCCACACTGACAAAAACGCTCTGGCAGGTTAACTGAATATAACCTCTCCTAGCCCTACTCCACCTCAAATAATGTTTGATCAACATTATATGTGCGTACATGGTGGCCTGTAGCAAGAGACTGATTATGCCTCATAGCATCAACCACATTTTTGCAATGTCGTTATGAATGCTCAAGCATTGAAGCAGCCGCCTGAGGGCATACAAAATAATGAACCAATCAGGTGTACGTGTGCTTCACAATAGCAGTAATAGGCATGTTCCTTGCTCCCTTGAACACCCTGTTCACTGATTCTAACAAGTTCGTTGTCATATGACCATATATTCTCCCTTCTACATCATATGCACGTGTCCATTTTTCCTTAGGGATGCCATCAATCCATTCTGCAACCTCAGGACTGGTATCACGAAACCGTGCAAACGCTATGTCAAAATCAACCATAGAGGGAGTATAACTTGTAGAATAATAATACCATTAACACTATTCTGTTTACAGATTTGTCTCAGCATAATATACTCAAAATAGTTGTTAACATACCTAAAGTCATGAGGGTCTTCTTCAATCTTGTATTCTTGAACCTTTGATTAAAATTACTGGCAATATGACGAAGGCAAAACACGTGATGCGCAAAAGGTGGTTGCCAACTGGCATGATTCTCCACAGCAGATATTATGCTCCGGTGCCGATCTGAAATGAGACATATATTTTGCCCGTACCAGTCAATGTGCCACAAAATAAGCATTTGTTTGAATATCAAAAAAATAACCTGGTGAAAAACAAAGCATATAGTTGCACGACCTGGGCAAAAATGCATAAGATTATTCCCAATCCCCATAAATCATTGCAATTGCTTTCTGCTTCGCAAATCAGGCCTTTCCATATGATACTTTAAATCCATACATATTGTTGATCCTTTCCTAAACCAATGCAATTGACACAAATGGTTCCTCCTTAACCATTCCTAACAATGAAATTGTAACATTGACATTAACAACATACCTTAAAAAAATGTTTTTCATATAGACCTAATTTAATAAAAACATACCTACTACAAGTGAAGCAATAACATCAACATCAAGCTGTTTGTGACCGTGTAACATGGTCATTCAAACAATTGTGTTTTCCACCCCATCTTGAAATAAGCTACTTCTCACCGTACGTTGGTTTAATTACCTTAACCCTCCAAGGGCAACCATCGTTTTTTCGAACACACTTCATGCAAAACTTGTTAGGCTTGCTCTCAACCACAATTGCTTCTTGATGTTCCTTCATGAGGTTCCGCTTAATTGCAATTTGTGCGTCCCTTTTGGAGGCAAATTCATGTTTAACAAAGAAATCGTCCCCTATTTGCCATGGACCTTGCACTGAACCCGAACCCGAACCAGAACCAGAACCGATAAAAGATTTTTCTTCGCTTGGATGATTCCAATCAATATATGTATAATGTGAAATTCCATCCCAAAAAGGAATGACCTCAGCACCTGCACATACAAAATCAGTTTAATAAACACATCAACCAAATAAAATACGATAACATAAATATATACATATATGACTACATTCTCATTCATTTCAGTCATCTAAGATACCTTCAACAGGTTCTTCTACTTGAGTAGATCCAATGTCCGCATGACAACGCATTTGAGACGACCCCACACCGGTATCTTCTTGGAATTCAGTCGCATGCACACCAGCATCCTCATCATTATCCGACGCACTAGCATCCTCGAGAAGAAGACGATCTTCCATTGCGATATTTTCGTCATCGTCATCCTCGTCATCATCATCCATCACCCAAGTTGGGTCATGCTCAGCTTCCTCAGACACATTTACACCTGGAGCAGCATATGATGATGCATTATGTGCAGAATTAAAAGCGACCGACCTTATGGGTAAAACAACATCCTCTGCTGCGGTAAAATTCACGTACAACTCTAAAAAATCTTTCGTTGCTTGCTTGAAATATTCTTCCGTTAGCAATTCTATGTCTTCATCATCCACAACTTGAAAACCCATGTATTGTTCACGTTGCCATAATCTTCCCATCAGCAAAGTGATACTTTGGTTTTCTTGCAGACCTAATTTTCGTCGTATCTTCTGATGTAATTCACCCAGTGTTGAGCTTCGCTTAATATGTGTCTGCCTTTTCTCCCCTTCAAAAACAACACCCCGCCGTCCTTCAACTTTCCTTCCATTAAAAAATAACACAACACGAGCACACTCCTCACCACCTAAACTCATTTCTTGTCGTCAACAAAAACAAAAACTTTAAATATTAGCAAAGTGATAATTATCAGTGAAAATAAATGAAAATTTAAATTAAAAAAATTATCTTTTATTCATAAAACATTACAAATAATTATCCTATCAAATTAATTAAACCTAACACCCTAAACCTTAAACAATGAGCCATAAAACAAACACCCTAACCCTACACAATGAACCACAAAACAAACACCCTAAACCCGAAGCCCTACATCCTAAACCCTAAACCCTACACATAAACCCTAAACCCTAAACAGAATACCATCACCAATCAACCCTAAACCATACACCACACACCCTAAACGCTCAACACTCAAACATAAACCCTAAAACAAACACCATTAACCGCAGCCCTTTAACCCTAATCAAACCCTCAACCCTAAACCCTAAACATCATGAACAACAACCCCTTAAGCCTAAACCCGTAAAGCAAACACTCTAAACCCTAGACAATGAACCATTTTACAAACACCATAAACCTGAAATCGTACACCCTAAACCCTAGACCCTACATATAAACCCTTAACCCTAAACAGAATCACATAAACAATCAACCCTAAACCATAAACCACACACCCAAACCGCTCAACACTCAAACATAAACCCTAAAACAAACTCCCTAAACCCAACCCCTTAACCCTAAACCCTAAACACTAAGCCATTAACCTAGACCCCATCAACCCTAAACCCTCAACAAACACCATGAACCCCAACCCCTTAAGCCTAAATCCATAAACCAAACACCCTAAACACGAAATCATAACCTAACCACCATTAACACTAAACCCTAAACCCTAAACACTAAGCCATTAACCTAAACCCCATCAACCCTAAACCCTAAAATCCACACACCCTAAACACTAAACCATTAACCTAAACCCCATCAACCCTAAACCCTCAACAAACACCATGAACCCCAACCCCTTAAGCCTAAACCCGTAAACGTAACACCCTGAACACTAAATCATTAACCTAACCACCATCAACCCTAAACCCTAAACACTAAGCCATTAACCTAAACCCCATCAACCCTAAACCCTAAAATCCACACACCCTAAACACTAAAGCATTAACATAAACCCCGTCAACCCTAAACCCTCAACAAACACCATGAACCCCAACCCCTTAAGCCTAAACCCGTAAACCAAACACCCTGAACACTAAACCATTAACCTAACCACCATCAACACTAAACCATAAACCCTAAACCTTTAATCCTAAACCCATAAACCAAACATCTATGTCACTAACAATATCCTATGAACGTAACATCTAATTCAATAATATAACATATTAAAGAAAATGCAAAATTATTAGATTCACTTACTTGTTGGCAGAGCTTCGCTGCAGAAATAATCTTTTAGAGAGAACGCTACAAAATTTTAGAGAGAAGGTGAAATAGCACAAATGGTAAAAAGTGAAATTTTATGGGGTTATATAGCACTCAAACATGCCTAAAATAGGCGTATTTAAACAACTCAATTTAGGCGTGTTTAAACACGCCCATTTTAGGCATGTTTGAGTGTCCCAAATTTCAAATTATTTTCAAAACTGCACCAAATTTTAAAATATTTATTTAATTTGCATTATTTATTTAAATTTGCCTATTGTAAATAAATATAGGATTGGATAATCTAGATGATGGAGGGGTAATTAATTAATAGTTGTCAGGAAATGGCAGTTGACTCTCCCACCCTTTATTTATGAAGGGTGCATGGCCCAGCATGGGGAAGCGTATAGGGGGGTCGTTTTTTATCCTAATATTATGGTTTACAGTATAATTTTGGGATGTGATTTTACAATTAATTAAAGAAAAATATAAATATATTTTTAATTTTTATTTCAACCCTAAATTTTTTCATATTTCTCTTAGAGTCTTTTATCACGTTATTTATTATATTCATTATTTTCTTTCTTTTTCAATCTAAAATCAATATTTAAAGTTTATCTCAGCTTTCTCCACCTATTACTAGCTAGTGCATTCGCTATAACTTCTAGTACTTGATTCTCGATCCACCGGGTCCTATGGTTGAAGACTTGAAGTATTAATTCGTGATGGACTTCTTGCACCTATTTCATTTGAGGAAATTTTTTTAGTCCTCCCAAAATATATAGTAGCTAGAGTACTACTCATTTGAGGAAATTTTCAAGATATCTCTTACATATACGATTAATTTTAAATAAATAAAAAATAAAAAAGCTATCATATAAAGAACAACAGCTGTTAAGGAAATAATTAGTGTTGCAACAGCACCAATAATTTGTTGTCATTTGAGGTTGTGGTAAAAGTTATGGCTACTTGCTATTGTCTTCGTGTAGGATCAAATATATGTACCCGACCGTCTGGAGTTTAGTTTACTTTACTGTGCAGTGAACCAAATTGCAAAATTAGCATTTGCATAATATTAGGGCCAATTTATTCTGAGCTTAAACATCTAAACATTTACTATCATTTTTAGGGGTGTTCGCGGGTCGGTTCGGATCGGTTTTGGCCAAATTTAGGACCCAACCCAATCAAATTTGATCGGTTCGGTTCGGTTCGATTTTCAGAAAAAAATTGAAACCCAACCCAACCCAACCCGTTCATGAACAGTTCGATTCGGTTCGGATCACCAGGTTACCCATTTAATTTTTTTTTAAAACTACTATTTTATATCACGATTCTTTCAAATATCTCATACAATTAACACAATATTATCAAATGTATGAAAGTAGTAAAATTGATCCATTTAATACGATCAACATAATATTATAAAATAGACTTATAATATAAATTAAAACAAAAGATTTGTGAACAATATTTACTATAATAGTCTGAATCACAACTGAATCTTACAAATCAAGTTTTGTTATAACCAATTTTGTTGCAACCATATTTGCTGAAACAAACAAATAAACAAAATATGATTCATTAATATTATAAACATGGTAAACAACAATATATGAAAAAAAAGGTGAAACAAATAACAATATACCTAAAAGTAATACATTAAGAAGTTCCAGCACTTGTAGTTTCAACACTTGGAGACCAATATTAGCAGTATTTAAAGCCAAACCAAACAATTCTAAAAATTTAAACACAACCCCGTTAGCACAAAAATTAATTGATATTTTATACAAATATAAAAATGAAATAAGAGACTAATGATTATACACCTGATTCAATCTTTTTCGCTTCATTTATTTCAACTTGCAAGTCATTAACATTTTGCTTAGTAGATCTAAGCCAATTTTGGGCACAAATGAGAGCTTCAACAGTAGTAGGACTCAAGGAACTACGAAATGAATCCAGAATTCTACCCCCTGAACTAAATGCAGACTCAGATGATACAGTAGATACAGGAATGACCAATATATCTCTAGCCATACAGGAAAGAATATAATATTTGGATGTCTTCAATTTCCACCAATTCAAAATGTCAAACTCAGGGTGGTCATCTTCAACATCATCCTCCAAATACCTATCTAACTCATTTTTTTGCACCTCACCCTGTTTTTTTCTTAATTTTCATTCTAAATTCATCATCCCAATCATTATCCTTATCACCTTTGTCGTCATTATGTTGTGAGACCATGTTTGAAGCCAATATACTGGAATTAGCTGAATTGCTACTAGAATGACAAATGGGATGTTCTAATACATATTGCTGAATCAGTTTGTGAATGAAGTCTTTCAATTTTTTCATCATGTCCATGCTCTTCTCAACACCATACATACGATTAAAATAAAATTGAATGTATTCACATTTATAACGAGGATCAAGGAAAATAGCAACAAGCAAAAGGTAGTTAATTCCACCACTTTTCCAATATTTGTTAAACTTTAACTGCATATTTGCTGTCATCCTGTGTATCACTATGTCATCATTATGCCTCCACTTATTTAGTGATTTTTGAATACTAACCAGCTTCTTAAAAAAAGTGTTGGTAGTAACATGCAATGACCCATAAAAAAAAAAGAGTTGCATCATAGAAAGTCTTCAAAAAGTTAATAGAAACACGAGCACGTTGCCAATCAATCTCTTTGGGACATCCTTCCCCTTCACTAGATATGAGATTCAACACATATGAAGCCTCAACATACTCATAGCGATAAAATGCATGTTCATATTTTTCAGCAACATTTAACATCAAATAAGTAGAGTTCCACTTAGTTGGTACATCAAGTATTAACATGACCTTAGTGGATATACTTACTTCTTCAGCACACCTCTTAAAACTTGCAAATCTACCTGGAGAAGATTTCACAAACTTACATGCAGCTCTTATTTTTCTAATGGATAGGTCAATTTCTTTCAATCCATCACTAACAATTAAATTCAAAATATGAGCAGAACATCGCATGTGCATGAACTCTTCATTCAATAAAGTATGCCCATTCCAAACACTCAATGCTCTAGCTAAATATGAAACAGCCAAGTTATTAGCACTTGCATTATCCACTGTCACACAACAAACTTTTGAAATCCCCCATTCTTTTAAACAATTTTCTAGGGTTATCCCTATGATTTCACCTTTGTGGTCAGACATCAAACAAAATTTCAATATTTTTTTGTTTAATTCCCACCCTTCATCAATGTAATGAGTTGTCACACACATGTAATTCATATTTTGAATTGACGTCCAAGTATCTGTAGTAAGTGAAACCATTTGTTTATTTGCAGACAGCACATGCTTCAACTTCTCTTTTTCATCATTAAACACATGCATGCAATATCTAGCAATAGTGACACGAGAAGGAATTTTAAATTTAGGTTGAGCATCTTCCATGAACTTCCTAAACCCTTCATTTTCAACAAACTTAAAGGCAAGTTCATCAATAATGATCATCTTTGTAAGTGCTATTAGAGTCCGCTCTTGATTAAAA
>PYAF01000185.1:26501-83101 GCA_007407185.1 Glycine tomentella | reverse complement strand
TAACCTTACATAAGATCGACAAAAAAAATCATTGACCAATGTCGACTGAAAATGCACAGACTAATGTCAGCAAAAAAAATAGTCCTGATTGATATTGGTCTAAAATTATCTGGACCGATATCTGTCAAAATTTCCTTGGCTGAGGTAGGCAAAAAATACACTAACAAATATCAGTTAAAAATAGTCTTGACTAAGGTCGATCAAAAAAACCTCAACAGACGTCGAGCGAAAACCTACCTGACGTCAATAAAAAATAATCTCGACAGACATCGACAAAAATGTTAGCTATGAGGAAGATGAAGATATGGAATCAAGAAGAAGAAGAATGCAAGTTTTGATATTTTACATGTCCACTCAATTGATGGCATTTGTAATTTCTTGCTTAAGCTTGGTCCAAGTGGTTAAAGCCTCATAATCCTCACTAATCTTGATTGATTCATGCATTCATACATAAATTTAATCATTTCTAATCATATGGTAATAAGCATTTAGATGTTAAGTCATAAAGGCAATTAGTTTTTCATAAAAACTGTGTTTCACTGTTTTAATCGATTACCTATGTGATATAATCGATTAAATGCATATGAATAGGTTTGTATATTGCCTTATGAACATTTTAATCGATTTCCATTGATTCGTAATTGATTAAATTAGCCTAACGCTGAAATGGACGTGCTCTGTGATAATCGATTACATCATGGAATAATCAATTATCTGAGTTACTGCATAATTCACAAAAGCTGTTTCATCTGGTTTAATCGACTACCAGATTATTGTAATCGATTAAATATGCATTGTTGAGTTTTTCACATTGTCTGTGATAATCGATTATTTAGAAATTTAATCGATTATCCTTGTGTATCAGAAAACACAGGTCATCTGGAATAATCGATTATATGATGACTTAATCGATTATTTTGTTCTTGACATTTTTCCAGAATCCTGATGAACAATCGATTATCTGGTTAAAATAATCGATTACATCAGTTAAAATAATCGATTACATTAACGAAATAATCAATTACAGTTAGTTATGTCTGTTTTTTTATAAATAAAACAGCTTGCACTGAGTTTAAAAATAAGAAATACTTTGTGAAGTTTTCCTACAAACCCTTAGAAAATCACTTTCAAGAGCTCATAAAACAAAAAGGAAGAGGGAGATTAGAAAATCAAAAGATTCTAAGAGTTATGGAGTTTGTCATGTTATGAAGTCATTGTCTACATGATGCAAAGTTTTGTTCAAGCTTTCTGATAAAAGAAGTCATCAAGAAAGATCATATGCATACATTCCCAGTCTGGTTTGATCATTCATTATATTGAAGTCACTGAGGAATGAGTGGTGGTATCTTTGTTGAACTATAAGCCTTGTTATTGCTGATATTTGTGTTGTATTTGTTGTTGAATGTTCATATAACAAATTGTAGTCTTTAAAGCTTTTCTAGAAGGGTTTCTAGAGGAAATAACAGAGAGGGGATATCTGGTTCTAGATCTTTTGAAAAGTCTACAGGTTTAGATTTTGAATTTTACCTAGGGAGGGTAAAAGAGATCATTGTAAGCTTGAAAGATATTATATTTGCTATAGTGAAACTCTAATCAATGTTTGATTAGAAGGAAACTGGATGTAGCCTCCGGGGTTGAGAGATGAACCAGTATAAATCTTATGTGTTTGAATATTTCTGTTTATCTTCATATTGTTCTTGAAGTATTAAGTTTTTGTTCATATTACAAGATTGGTCACAACACTAAAGTGGTTTGATTGGTTAAGGTGAAAGCATTTGTAAAAGTTAAAGTAAAGTTTTTGTTTAAGGAAAAAGCATTTCAGAAATAGAAGGTGAAGAAATTTTTTTCTTAATTGTTTTTAAAGATACGATCCTTCTTGAAAGTCTTCCGCTGTAGCATTTTTTGAAAGGAATTTTAAAAACTCTGAGGTAAAACCAATTCACCCCCCCTCTTGGTTATTTGCATAAGTGCTCATTATATTTTCAAAAAAAAAAAACTGGCTGACGTCGACAAAAAAATAGTGTCGACTGATGTCGGCCAAAAAATAGTCCCAATGAATGTTGGCTAAAAAATCTTACCAACATTAACTAAAAAATAGGCTAAATCAATGACGGCTTAAAATCAACATTAGTTGATGCCGACAAAAAAAAAACTCTAGACGACATCGACAAAAAAATGACTCCTAAAAAAGTTGGGGAAAACAAACCTAATCGTCATTGCCAAAAAAATTGTATTGGATTTAAAAATCCAAACAAATATCCAATCCATATCCAATTAATTGGATTGGATTTAAAAGCCAAAAAACTAGATTTGGATATGAAACTAATCCATTTAAATGGATTTAAAATGGATTAGATTGGATTGGATATGGATTATTTTATGGATATGGATTTTTTTGCACAGCCCTATGATTGACATCTATTTTATTGTGGTAATTAAAATCATTAATCATTTTCTCGAGTTCACCAATATCTTCTTCAAAAGCATTTTCAATTTAATTTTTTTAAGGCTTTTTTAATTATCCTCGAACAAACATTTTGATGTTAGAAACAATTTGCTATTAGTCTATTTGTTGGACATTTATCATTCAAGTTAAGATCACTGATGACATATAAAACATTACTCCTTCCGTCGTATTATAATTATCATCTTAAATTATTTTACATAAACAAATAAAACTAATAAATAAATAAAAGAAAATATCAATTTTACAAAATTAATTCTATCATCATTTATTCATTTGTAGTTTTTGTTGCTCGTATAATTAATATTATAAGGGATATAGGCAATGTTTTAAAACCCAGACTGACCCGGCCGGTCAGACCAGTAGGACTGGGAACCGGAGGGTGGACCGGGTCGGTCACGCCATCGGATCGGGAATGCTTTTCGCCCGGATCCACCCGTAACGACCCGACTAAGTCTATGGTCCAACTGTTGACCCGCCAACCCGGACCGGATCGCTATTTTAAAAAACAAACTGCTGCAGAATGACCTCACTTTCATCTTCGTGCGCCTCTTTCCGTCTTCTTTGTTGGCGCCAAGTGGTCGCATTGCGTCGCGTTGACAGCTCCCATGATGATTTATCCCTGATAGATTGTAGAGGGAAGCAACATAAATGAAAAAGGAAGGGGGGAAGAACACGAAGAGGAGAATGAACTCAAAAATCCAAATCAAACAATAAACAACAATAACAACATATCACAGTTGAAAAACAAGAAAATAAATAGATCCAATGACAAAATAATAAATACAAGAACAAATAAAAAATAAAAATGGAATCTTGTGAATGTTGAGGTTCGCGGAGGGGCATTGTGGTGCGTCGCGGAGGGGGAGGGTGGTACGCCGCGAGGAGGTGGAGGATGAGGTGTTGCGCGGAGGGGAAGGGAGGTTGTGGAGGGTGAGGGATACTGTGGCTGAGAGTGAAGGGGAAAGTGAAAAAAAAAGGTGAGTGTGTTGAGAGGGTGATGGTTAAGTGGAGAGGGTGAGGGTTGTTGGCTGTTGAGTTGAGACTTGAGTGAGAAATTTTTATTTTATTTTTAAAATAAGCGTTACGGGTAAGAAAAAATTGAACTTTGTCTTTCAATCCCAACAAAAATCATTGTTGTCTTTCAATTACTAGAAAATCAACATTGTTGTTAATTTTTCCATACTATTTATAATAGATTGTGTATTTATTATTTTTTAAAATTCAAATATTTTAAAAATAAGTTTGCAGTCCAAGTGAATCCTATAAATTGAACTTATTTGGTATCTAATTATATATGTTATGGAATTATATTAATTTGTGATTTTTTTAAAAATATTTTAAGACATGTATAAATTTTTTGAATTTTTTATTATAGACCGTGTCATGCGAGTCAATCAGTGACCCAGTACTCTGACCGGGTAAGTCACCGGGTCGGTTTTTAAAACATTAAATATAAGTAAAAAAAGAATAATTAATATGAAAAGATAAAATAACAATTATTTTAAGATTTTTTTTAACGATTATTATAGGACAATGTGAGTACTTTTTTTATTGATCAAATTGTCCTAAGTCGTATGCTTTGTTATTTAGGTGAAGTAAAGTTTTGCTTGAAAAAAGTTTTTGTTTCATGGTAATGAGTTTGGCTCGGAATAAGTTTGTCTCATTGGAGTAAGTATGATAGGAATCCTCATGCCCCTGTGTGTCTTTTGTCTGAAAATTTATGCTTTGATGGAACAATCAGGGGCGGATCCAGAAAAATAATTAAGGGGGACACAATTTTTTGTAAAGAAAATTTAAAGGAACAAACTATTATAAACCATAATTTAAAAGAACAAACAAATAGTCATCATTATTGGTTCACAACAATTGTGCAAGTTGTTACCAATTAGATTTCTGTGTAGCATAATGAATATTAATAGTTGGGAGTGTGAAGTGTCTATGGTTTACATTACAAACATATCATTTTTTCTTCTTTTCTTTGTTTGGTTTTTGGTTGAAATAGGTAGGAATGGCAAGTGCCTTGGACACGTTTTGTGGCTAGTCATATGGAGCAAAGTAGTATCACATGTTAGGCATACACTCGCAGAGAGCCATGTTAGATATAAAGTTGTTTATGAACTTTCACCTAACAGCTTTAATTTTAGGGAAAATCCATTCATATAGAGTGTCAAATCCTCTAGAAGTTCGATACTTGCTGCTGTCAACATCTTCAACTACTTTTGAATCATTATTATTGACTTTGGGGACTCTAAAAGATGAAATTAAGATTCTGGATTAAGTTCCAAAACCAACAGGAGCGATGCTTAAAATTTCATTTCATCTTCTAAATTCCTGAAGTCTATAATATAGTTATAAAAATCAATTGATGTTTAAAATTAATTGTCAGTCAGACTTAAATTTAGAGGGGGAAAATGTCACTGAAAAACTCATTTTAGAAAAAAGCAATTAATTTTTTCACTAATCTCACACCATAGCTTCATCCCCAAGACCGTAACACAAAAACAAGCCACAAAATAAAAAATTTCCAAGAAACATTGATAAAAGGGGGCTTTGATATAGATCCACCCTCTGTAGCAATCATCAATCATTCATGTCATAGAAAACGGAAATTCAAACAAACAAGACAACAAAATTAACAAATAATAATAATAATAAATAGAAGAAGCAATTTAATTGAAAATAAAGGAAGAAATTGAGTCACCTGTTATGTGTGTATTGTGTACGAGTTCGGAATGAGGCAGATTAAGGAAAACATGAGAGCATTCAAAGGATGGAGATTGTGTGAGGGTTCAGAAAGACCACGGCACCACTCATTCTGAGCAATGTAGAGTTGATATTTTGTAAATGGGAAATTAACATAACTGGGAAATTAACATAACTCCAAAAAATAAGATGCACGATTCACAGGTATGGGTAATGGGTAGGCAGCCAATAGCCATTGGAGAGTTGCCTGACTTGGAGGCTGAAGACATGCTGGAGGTGGAGGCCGACGATGGCGACTGGCGAAGTTGCGGTTCTGGAGAAGCCAACGAACGTGTTTATGAGGCGCAATTCTGGTGGAGCAGGAGCTTCGTCTTGGGCTCTCGGTGGCGCGGTTTTGGCGGAGCAGGAGCTTCTGGGTGGCATGGCGCAGTTCTGGAGTCGTGGTCTCGAGCTCTCGGAGTCTCGATGTGGGTTTGCTACTGTTCTAAGGCGTGTTTTCTGCAAAAGCCAAGCCAAGGGTATTTTGTGAAAATAAATTTAAAATAAAAGGCATATTGTAATTTCCCTTCAAAATTTAAGCCCCTCCCAAACCCCCAACTTTAAACGTAGGTCTGCCTCTCGGAACAATGATAATAAGGGCAACATATCATATAACCCTAAATCCTTATCCAAACACGTGCGAATTCTATCAACGTTTTCATTAGTTTTTTTACACTAAAAATGTAAAGAAAGCATAATTCAACCACCATCTTATATTTTCATCTAGTTATTTTGGAAAGAGATAACTTTTGAATTTAATGCTCATACATTTATTGATATATTCATTGATAATGTAAAATATTTTATATTATTATTCGATAATAAATCATTGTTGATATATATGACTTTTAAATTTTATCATAAAAGTTAATTAATTTATCATATACAATTAATTATGATTGAATAAGGTTGTAAAATTATTTTACATCGATAGTATATAGTCTATTTTCTCAAAAGTTTTTATATGAAAAAGGCAAAAGTTCTTACAAGATATTTATTTAGAAATCATCCCAAACAAGATTTTACATGCTCATTGTAACAAAATTTTAAATAAAAGATAAATCTCATCAATCTTATATTTATTTAAAAATTGATTTTTTTATATTTAATTTAAGTTTTACTTACTCTTTTGGTCTGTATAGTTACAATAACTTTTTCTTTTAAAAATATCTCATTTCAGTTTTTACAGTTGCAATTTTTTTTAGTTCTTTTTGTCCTACCTGTCTAATCTTGTCTAATGTTATTACAAGTATATGCTTTAAAATCACTACAAATTAAACTAGATCTATTTAAATTTTTTAAGTAGTCTTTCAAGTCAATTTCAATTTTCTAGCAATTTTAAAGGATATAAAAGTAATGATGTTAGGCGATTTTAGACTGCAAGGGCTAAAAGGTTAAGAAATTGAAAAAATGAGATATTTTAAATTATAAGGAATAAAAGAGAAAATTGTGGCGAACAAAAAGGTAATTAAACCTTTAATTTATTATGTACTTTGTATAAAAACAACTTTTCCAAGTATATATTTTTGGGTAAATACTCATTCTGATTCTTGAATTTGTTATTCAGTGACAGTTAGGTGTCTCTGAAAGACGAAAAATTAAAACTTTGTCTCAAATGTACCAAAAATGTGACATATTCATCCTACTATTAAGTTTGCTTTATTAAGTCAAATGGTCATGCGTGCATGGTACCTCTAGTGATGACATAACAGTTGACGGTTTCCACGAGTCATCTATGTGGTTGAAAAATGTTAAAAAGTTGAATTTTTAATTTGGTCTCTAAACTTAAGAACTTGTTGTTATTTTAATTCCTGAATTCAACCACTTACTAATATTTTGATCCTTAAACTTAACATGAACTATCATTTTGGTCCCTGAAAGCACTTTAAATTTTCAATTAAGTCTCACGTTACATGAAATTATTAGCACAAACATTATCATTTTTTCTCACTTCTATTCTTTCTGCAATCCTGCCATTTAAATTATACTATAAATATGAAATTAATTTATGAGTGGCTTCATCGCATTAGTAAACACTAAATCAGTAACAAGATTATATAATGTTCCAAACCATATCTTCTATCAAAATCAAGTTATTATCTTATATGTCATTAATATGTGTAGAATGTTGGAATAATTAATTAATTAATTGATCAATTTTATGGAATAATGTTAATGGCAAAAAGACACTTAAATTTTAAAAAAAAAAACTTGACAATCACAAATCAAGTTATTATCTTATATGTCATTAATATGTGTATAATGTTGAAATAATTGATCAATTTTATGGAATAATGTTAATGACAAAAAGACACTTAAATTTTTTTAAAAAAACTTGACAATCACAAAAGGAAGAAAAATAAAAGTGTTAAATTTTTTTTCTTACATACCAATGGGACAAGTGCAATACATCTTGCCCTATTTTGTTTTTCAATCTTTGCAATTTTCATATCATTATTCATCTGTTGAGTATTAGAAGACATGCCCGATTATAAGTTGAAATATGGTTCACACATTACATTTTTAATAGAGAGAATAGTTGTTGTTTGTCATCAGGGACGGATCCACAACTCAATTAAAGAAGGGGTCAATTTTTTTCTTTTTTTTTTTGTGTGATCTAGAGCACATAATAATTACAAAGATAACTATGTCATCATGCCATAAAATAATCACTTTCAAAAAAATAATAATCTGAAGTATTAACAAAGTATGCACAAAAAAATTAGCAGAAAGTAAGCACAAGGATTGGAGTAAAATGTGTATTGTTTACTAATTTGTATAATGATGCAATTCTCTATATGTGTATGTGTGTGTATATATAAGACATATTTTATGAGAGAAAATATTTTATATGAGAGTGAGATGATTAAATTTGGAACATACAATCATACATAGTAAAAAAAATTATCGTGATGTGATAATTACTTAAAAAGTCATATGACTTTTTAAAAAATTCACATAAATTTTATTAAATCTTGAACGTCTATATTTGATTATACAGTCCAAATTTAATTATCTTATTCTCATATAAAATACCTTACTCTCATATTATATATTCTCTCTGTATATATTGAGAAAGAACACTAATTAATAAAGGAAAATATACCATATCAATTTAATTGATATGAATGTAAAAAAATAAAAGAAGATAATCTCATTTACCCTATCCTTATTTTTATCACATCAAAGTTTCTTATATTTAAGTAATCATGTTAACAATGAATATATATGGAAAAAAAAAACTGTGGAACCAATCATCGAGAGGTTTCAGGAAGAGAGAAAATAACTTATAAAAATATGTATTATATCTTATTATTTTTTAAGAATAAGGAAAAAACAAATTATATTAAGACTTAAGAGTGAGAAGGTAAGTCACGTATGGCTATCAGTCTATACGAACTAAGAGTAAGGGAAAACACGTAACTAACTAATTAACAATACCAAAAATCCTATACGACAGACTAAGCTACATACAGTTACCATAAAAAACCTAAGTTACAAGTTATTTTTGATAAAATTAACTGTTGATATATAGCTAATAATTGAAAGTTTAAAAATTAATTTAAAAATTATAAGTGTTTAATAAAATTAACTATTAAAATAATTGAAAAGTATAAAATAATAGAAAAATAATAAAATCATAATTGATTTTTTTTATCAATATTGATTTAAAAGGGATAATAAGAAAAATGAATAAATATATTTAGAATAAAAATATAAAAAGATAAAAACTAGTCCTTTAATAATACTACTTCAAATAGCATTTAAAAAATGCTAAAAGTTATTAAGAAACTATTAGAAAAAACTTGTTTATTGAACAATCAAATAAATTTTTTAGGTAGTAAAAAAAAATTACAAAGTAATTGAAACGTCTTACCAAATATAATTACAATTACTTTAACAAAAAGATCCCGAGAGACAGGTGAAGGGGAGGAGAGGAGCACCCCTAACTACCCTTCTGTCCATCCCTATCTATTTTGTTAGAGTATACAATATGTGAAACCTACATATTTGAGTATAAAATATAGTTTGTCCATTATATTAATCATGTTAGAGTATACAAAATAAAATAAAATACAATGGAAAATAAAAAATATTTAATTTCGTCTTAAATTTTGATTCAATGAAATAATTCATTTTGTATATCTTTAGTTTTAATTTCCTCCATAATTAAATAAATATATTGACTTTTAAAAATAAATTTATATGAAAAACTAAGTTAATTTTCATATGTCTATATATTTTCAATTCAATCATACTATTAGGGATGACAATGAATACGATCTTATAATACTTGTCCTTATACTCACGTTTAAAAATAATACCCATAACTGATATCATATTCGTGTAGGTAACAATTTTAATCACCATCCCTTACTTGTTGGGTACCTATATATCCATATCCACACCTTACTTATTATAAGGTTAATAATATAAAAAAAAAGTTAAAGAATTACTACAATTATAGGAAAAGTTCATTCTTAAATAATCTAAACATAATATTAAAAGCATATACACAAAATATTAAAACCAAGCAAATATAACATTGATTCGTCCAAACTCAGGTGATGAATAAAACAATTACAAAAATAATCATTCAATATAGCAATTGTTAAAGCTAATGTTCTAATGGCTTAACAAAAACTTTAATTAAAGGTTTAGAATTTTTCACTCTCTAATAATCATCCAACACAAAGATATAGGATTTTCTACTCTTTAATAGTGATATTGTTAGAGATTAGAGACTTAAAATATTAGTCATAAAAAATATAATTATTTTTCACATAAAATTATATATATATATATATATATAGAGAGAGAGAGAGAGAGAGAGAGAGAGAGAGATAACTCTTTTAGAATTGCTCTTAGAGTAAGTTGATTCCTATATATGATATTTGTGGGGTGGGTTGGTACTATAACATCCATATCTGCCTAAATTTACAAGTATATACCCATCCAATATTGCGAGTAATTATATGTCTTGCTTGTGGATATTTTTGTGAGCAATCATAGGGTTCAAGTACACTTTCTCATCCCTACATATTGTTTATTGTCATTGTTATAATATTATTTGTAAGAAGTTTAACATAATAAAATATAATAGATAGATTAATAGTGATTTCAAATATAAAATATAATATTTATGATTTTTATACGTGATAATTATTTTTCATTTAATTTTTATCACGATAAACAAATGTCATTTATTATCATTATGTTAATAATTTATATGTAATGTGAAACTTAATTAAAAATTCAAAAGTATTTTGAGGGACCAATATAACAGTATTGGATAAGTCCATGGACCAATATGTTAGTAAATGATTAAACTCAAGGACTAAAATAACAAGATGTTAAGTTGAAAGACCAAATTGAAAAATCAACTTTTTAACACATGATAATAATGTGAATGACACTTGACAACCATCAACTGTCATATCATGATCAAAAGTATCATGCAAACATAATTATTTGAATTAATGAAAAAATTAACTATAAGATTAATTTATTACATTTTTGTATATTTGGAGATAAATAATAACCTATTATTAGTACTTAACAAATTCGATGAGAAAAGTGAATATTTATTTATACATTTTTACTCAAAAATCAATTATCATTGTTCATTTAATGAATTTTTTTTTTTTGGCTTAATGAATATCATTTTATATGTGTTTTTTTTTTTCATTTTCTATGAGAAAAGTTTTTTTTTTTTAGCCTTTCTCTTTATCCTACCAAACTAAATAACCTAAAAAATTAACTCCTTTTCAAAATTTTCTATTATTTTTACTTTCTTTGTCAAATCAAACACATATAAGCTTAGTTCTTAACGACGGGGAAGAGAAATGAGAAGATGGGCACCCCCATGATGAGATGCTCCCACTCAAACGCTCTCTTCAGAGCTCTCAAGCCCAAACCCCGCAATTCTTCACTGCCACTTTCTTCAATGCCCATCAACAAAGGTTTGTAAAGCAACATCCTCCTTTCACCAATTCCCAAAATTTTATGTAACATGTAGTTGCTGATGTTATTATTATTTAGTGATGTTGAATTGAATTGTGTGTGGCTGAAAACACCACAGGTAATGGTAATAAGGCATATGATGCATTGCTGTTGGATGCTGGGGGCACCCTATTGCAATTGGCAAAGCCAGTTGAGGAGACTTATGCCACTATTGGATCCAAATATGGTACTGTAATCATCTCTGTTGGAATGACATCACACTAGTGTTTTTGGAGGACCCAAATAGATGTTTTCTTTTAAGAGGAGTGTTAGCCACACACTTTCTGACAATCCCCTTTTAAACTTACTCAGTTACTCTCTAACCATTGTTCAAAATTTATTGGAAACTACAAAATCAATAGTAGAATTCATTAAAATGGGAAGTGAGATAGTGATTTTCTGCAAATTTTCAGCCAATAATAAAGAACTTGTTCAAAAAGATGTGGTATTAGAGAGGGTATTGGTAGCATTTCTCTTTCTCCTAATATATGTTGCTCTTATTACAAGGTTCTCCATTAAAATTAATAACATTTTCCTTCTGTTTTTAAGATATTTATTGTTCCGGATATACGTGTTTGCGATGTTTGTCTTCAGGTGTGACTGTGGATCCAGTTATGATAAAGCAGGGATTTAAGAGAGCATTTGCTGCTCCGTGGCCTGAAAAGCTGCGCTACCAGGTTTGTGCCCTACTTTTGATCATTCTTCTTGTAATGTTTTATGTGATTGCCCAGTAAGTTTGGATGTCTTTCTGTTTCATGTAACATTGTTTCCAATCACTTATTGTCATTGAGCTTTTGCATCGTAACTCTGGAAAGATGGTGTAGATGGTATGTAGAAAATGTTGTTCATAGTCTGTACCCCAAGCTTGCTTTTGTCTATGAGGGAAAGAAAGAGAAGAATGTTGTATAAATGACGTTTACAGGGATGGTGCATTTGCTCAATTACTGTGTCATTTTTGGAGCCAACTTTGTTTTTATAGCCATTACGGGATCGCTGTGGTTTTCCATTCATTCATGAAACCTAACCACATATTTAATTTCCTTCAACATGTCATGCAAACAGAAAGCCATCTAATGGGAAAATGTAATGGCATAATATGCATTCTTTTAATTTTTATTCACTACAGGGAGATGGAAGGCCATTTTGGAAACTTGTAGTTTCTGAAGCCACTGGTTGTGGAGATGACGATTATTTTGAGGAAGTTTATGAGGTAGCCTTTCTTCTCAGCAGACTGTCCTATTTGTTATTCCCTTATTCCTAATTTATGACTATTCTATCAACCAAAGCTAATTTATCTGTAGAATGATTTAATCTTTTTGAAAAAATCAATTTATATATATTACAAGGATTTAAAGAAAATGCAACCCCTTTGCTTTTCACCGGATCCTTTGAAATATGAGTATGACCATATTATGATCTATAGGTTTTGACATTTTTAGTTTATGGTCTTTGTTTTTGTTGGTTCTAGAACTATTTATATTCAAGATATTATTGCTTAGGAAGAAAAAATAGACTGGCGGGGGGAGCTTTTTAAATGTTACTGGCATTTGTGTTCAAAATAATAATACGAGGCACACTTATGTCTGAACTTCAAATGTTATTCATGTCAGTACTATGCAAAAGGTGATGCGTGGCATCTTCCAGATGGAGCTTTTGAAACAATTACTTTTCTCAAGGATGCTGGAGGTAACATAAACATTTCTTATTTTTATCTTGGATATCTAACATCGTTAACCCCATTAGTTATCTACATTCTTTGATGTTTGTCTTTATTAACATGACAAGCTATGACACAGTTAAGATGGCTGTTGTATCTAATTTTGACAACCGCTTAAGGAAGCTATTGAAGGATCTTAATGTTTTAAATCTGTAAGTAGTAGTTATTTCTTCAATGTTCTGATACTTAACTATATAGCAATTTTGAACATTTTATTGGCATCTCTGGGGAGGTGCTCAGCTAAGATTGCTTGTTGAACCTTAATTTGAAGAAAATTCTAATAGTCTGATGTATACATAACTTTTAATGTATTCTTCTGGTTTTCACCTTAGGTTTGATGCTGTCATTATATCATCAGAGGTTGGATATGAAAAACCAGATCCAAGAATATTCCAAGCTGCTCTTGGTATATATGATTATTAAATAGTATATTTTTCACTTATATTAGTTTGATTCTTACTTTGCATATTTACACCCTCTTATCCATAGGATCCTCATTATCCTCAGCATAAATAAAAGAACAATTACTTTGTTTACTTTATAATGCTTAGTATCTTTCATCTTAGTAATCTGCTCTTGGCTTTCTTGTGTAATATGGTAGATATTTTGCTTGAGGTTTTAATTAAAATACCTCTTTTTCAGGCTTTTGTTTTGCTCCTTTTTGCATCCTTTAATATCTAACACTTCCCCTGTGTTCGATAGTTAGAGATATTATATGAAAAGAGTACAGTCAAAACCAAACAGCTTTTTTTATTCTTTTCTAAAGAGATACCTGCAGTATACAATGCTAGAGTATGTTAGAAACTACAAGTAAACAACAACCAGTAGTCTTAAGTAGGTCTTGTAAAAAACAGTAGTACAATAAATGGAGCACACATAAATTAAATGTTTTTGGATATGACTTTAATATCTTTTCCTTTCATTTAGTTGTAAATAAAATATTAGAAAATATCATTGCTATAAGAATGCAGCAAACTATGTTTTCTAATGGAGTTACAGGGGAGAATATGGCACTGTTCATGCTACCCTTTCTTGTGGCAATAATGAAGTTGATTTACTCTCATTGCCAATGTTTTCCTTCCTAGATCAAGTAAATGTAGAGGCTTGCAAAGCCTTACACATTGGAGATGATCAGAAGGCAGATAAACTGGGGGCCAATGCTGTGGGGATTGATTGTTGGTAAGAGCTTTTTGTCTTAAGTGAACATCGCTTGTTTATATAAACAAAAATGTCTCTCTGATCATTCCATGATATTATTTTTTCCTGGATTTTGAATTGATTAATATCTTAATGTTTTAAATTGATCTGTCAAAGCAGGTTATGGGGTATAGATGTGAAGACATTCTCTGATATACAAATTCGCATTCTGGATTCAGAGGCATAACACTTGATGTGATTTGTAGCTCTGATTGATCATACTGATAACTAGCTAGCATTTTCATGAGGTGGATGACTAATACTGTCCTTCTCAATTTTCTATGCATGATGTAAAAACATATGTGATGACCTTGTTTGGCAAGTTTGGTAAATAATATGTTGCTACCAAAAATGATGTTATCCGTTACAAAGGAGACATGATTTTATCCTCCAGATGTACCATATATCTATCATCCATGACTCTAACATACCATCCATTGTGAAAGGTCAGGTGTAATGAGAAGACGATACAAGTTTCAGATTTTCACCTAAATACCTTGGACCTACAAATTACAAAGTGAAGCAACTCCTATGTAATTGCTTTCAATATGACTAGAAACCGTGTTCTTAAGGGTCTGAGTCTGATTAATTTGAAAAATGATCTGTTTATATTAATAATTATTAAATATCACTTTGTTTTTATTTTGTTCTATATTTTCAAGTATCTATATAGAAAATGATAAAGATAACTTTTTATTTTATTTTTATCATTGTTTATACTAATTTTAAAACTTTTTAAAATCAAATAGATCTCAAGCATTAGTTTAAGAAATATTTGTTTTAACTTTTATTTCCTTATTAATTTAAAATTTTCATCTTATTTTTATTTTTCATTTCATCATTTTTAATAGTTATTTAAGTAAAAATAAAATAAAATAAAATAGGAGCAAACCAGCCATTCAATATTCATGCATCAAATGGAATTCATTCAACATAAAATCAGAGAGAATTTGGATTCGGTAATTTTATGAGCGGGAAAAAATATAAAAGTAAAATTAATAAAACCTATATCAATGAGTTATATTATAATGATTGTATAATTTCTCTCAACGTGATAGAAACTAACATGAGGATCCTAATTCAATGTTTAAATCTAATACACATACAGCACAACTACACAAGCCACAAAATTAAATTTAAGTAATTTTTCCTTCCAGCGATGAACAACATTTCAACCATTCAGGAATGGATAACCTATATTAGAACTTCCATGGATCGAACTCCTACTTTAGTGGAAATGATTATTTAGAAAGATTATCTAACAATATCTTTTAGTAAAAAAATGGTAGCTTCTTGTAATCTTTTTAGTAAAAGAAAATATTAGAAATGTTTGTATAATAATTTATAAGAAGATAATAATAATAATAATAATAATAATAATTTTTTTCCTCTAGTCAATTTGACAATCCTGTGTTGCACATAAGATATTAGAAGAAGAAAAACCCAGAGAAAATGGTGGTTGGTTTTTTTAAATAATAATTAAAGATAATAGAAATAATAGATAAAAATATTGATTAAACAAATTTTAAATTACATATAACACTTATATAAGAATAGACAATTTATTTTCTTAGAATCACTAACATAAAATGTCTCTCTTAACATTAGTGGGTTGCTTAATGAATAAAAAAAAAGGAAGAAAACGAAAAAAAATTCGTTGACACAATTGATAGAGGAGAAGAAGGATAATAAAGAGCGCGAATTACTTGCTTAAAGAGGTGAGTAAAACATCCTTCTTTTTCTAAACTTCCATGATATAGATTTTTGGAAATATGTCTTTTTGAGTTTACCATTCATAAATCGATAATTTATACACTAATCCTTGCGTGAATTGATCTTTGTAATGATTGTAAAATTTAGGTCCCGTTGTATTCTTGTGTGAAATTATTTAAGTGTATGATATAATCATACCAACATTTACTTTAATTTAATTTTACAAAAAAGAGTATTGCAATGTACAAATCTTCATTAGTTGCATATTTAATATTGGAATTTATTTGAAAATTCATGAATCAGCTTGTTTGAAATTTGTGTTTAGCTATCATATATATATCAACTAAAGTATATTTTGATACATGGTGTTTTATTTCATAGTTAATTATTAATTGACTCATATGATGTTATAATTTGGGATATGACTTTGTGAGTTATTAGTGTGTATGAAATTAGAGTATTTATTTGGTAATGATATGGAATGATGTTTTGCAATTATGTGTAAATTGGTCATCATATTTTGGGAGGTGGTGACAGTAGTGAGATGTCATTGCATGAATATGAATTCATGGATATCTTGAAGAATTTGAGATCCACACTGATTCTAGGACTAAATAGTTGTGTTTGTGAAATGCATTGAGATGTTAATGTTTATTTAAATAATCTTATTTATTGAGAATGTTATGGGAATAAATTATGATTGTTTTCAATTTGACAACTATTACACCATTTTTATAACTTGATATAAAATATGAATTTTATTGATCTAACCGTTGAATTATATCTACAAATTATCAAGATCTTCTGTGTCAAATTTTGTTAAAATTGAACATCAACAAGAAAATAATCAAATGGTTTATATTTTAATATATTTGAGATGTTTATATTGCATCAATTTTAATCTATACGAATGAGGTAATAAATGATTTTGGATTAATATGAAATTTTGTATATATGATCAATGTGAAAAGAACTTTCAATCCAATGACAAGTTTTAAGAAAACATTATTCAATTGAAAAAGCTATAAAATGATGTAATAGTTGTGAAAGGAACGACAGCTTCTTTATGACCTCAGTCATGATATTGTTATGATCAAGTTGCTTCCTTGATTCATTATCCGGCAGCCTCAGTTTGGGACTTCTGGTCCTCCTCCACTCGCTGCTGAGTTTCTAGTTTCTCAGATTTTGATTCCTTTTGTGCAACTACAGTTCCTATTTTTACCCTATATAGTTTGCTACTAAACTTGTCATTAACAAAGAAAGCATCATCCTCGTTTACATCTTTACTCATAGGTTCCTTCCTAAGTACACTTCTTTCCTTAACCAAAGACAGTGATTGCAGGCACCTCTTAAGATCCGAAGCTGGAATCTCAGTTGCTTGCTCAATTTCCTTGTAGCTTAGTCTATCAGCATTATTGAACAACATGAGGACACACATTTGGTAAGTGGAAACATTTAAGTCATGTTTCTGACCTTTACCAAAGGTGGCTTTTATGTCTGCTGTGCCGATATTAGTTTGCCATGACAATCTGCTGCCAGTATGTGTGCTGAGGTAATATGACCAGAACTTCTAACAATGTGGAGAGATTTCAGCTGGCAGATTACATGCATCATCACCTTGTTAAGAGAAATCTCCACATCATCCTCACCAACTCCCTTGAGACCTTTCCGAAGCTTATCATCTACAAAGAGTGAAATGAACTCTGGAGAACGGGGATTCAAGTTAATGAAGTATTCAAATGAGGATTTGAAAGCATTTTGGAACAACTTATCATTGTTAAATGAAAAATTTATAATCTTCTCATACTTATGTTTCTCATCTAAGAGCCTATGCACAAATTCAACAGGATCCTTCTACCTTTCAGGATCTGTGACAAGCTGTTTACCAGACTCTCTAATGTGTGAAGTCATCACTTCACATATTTTTGCAAGACCATCAGTAACACAACAGAACAAGTTGTACATTCGACCCAAATCTTCATATGTATCATCACAAAGCATGCTTACTAACCCTGAATTCTCCATATGTATTAATTTAAGTATGTGATTTTCAATCATCTCCTTAGCTGCCACATCAGTAATCTTCTTTTCAGTACTGGGATCCAAGTAATGACTCACTATCTATTTCCTCATTCAGACACCTCTCAGCTTTCTTCAGATAATCCCCACAAGGACAACACTCAACAAACTTCTGGGATTCTGACGGGTAGAACTCAGCTGAAACCTTAAGAAAATGAGTCTCAAATTCTTTCCCATAAACAACAGAAGGACCTAAATCCGTTAGCATCTTTGTTATATTTCTAAACAGTCCTCTATTAATAACTTCACCTGCACGTTCACTGCAACCAATTCCAAAAGTGTATTCAACAGTTGGGTCCTTATCTGGTTTGAATATATAACATTTTCTCTCCACAGGGCCAAGTTCATGAACAGGGATTTTCTCGATTTTTGGGACGTAAGTCCTATCCGTGTACATCAGAATGTCTCCAATCAATTGTAATTCCTCATTGTGAGAATTCCATTTTCTGTTCATTTCTTCCAGAAAGGAACCTTCTTGAGTGGCTTCAATAGATCTAGCTATCTCTTTTAGATGAGTAGTCATGGTGGCAACCAGCCCTGAGTATAGCCTCTCACCAAAGTTATGAAGAACCATATTGTATGCAATTCTAAATCCACACAACAATGAAGGAAAAATAATATTAGAAACATGAAATTTATTGTCCTCATGAAAAGAAAAAACAAATACAATGTCCATTTAATGTGCACATGTCCAAAGGAAAGTTTACATGAAAAATTCCTCTTATATGCCAAAATAATTCATTAGTTTGGACAGCATAAATTGCTGAAAGAGAGATAAAAGTGAGGCACATGATAACATCCGTGTGCTCACCCACACTGTGGTGGAAAAATATATAGAAAAATCATAAGCATCTACTATCTAATTACTTTATTACAGTTAATCTATGTACAACAAACCTAGATACTATTTACATACATTCCAATATAAACTAATAAATTATGAACAGAATAATAAAGAAAGTGATCCATAAACTCCAACACATGTCCAACTACAGTTTATGCATCTACTATCTAATTATCTGCTAAAAAATAACATTAGAAGAACTTAAATTGCATGCAAGAATTGTCAATTTGTTCAATGTTGCTACCACTATGGGTGTGTTTGGAAACAAGTTGTACCCAACATAAATGGACCTTCACTAAATGAAGGGATAGTCTTGTTTCCCTGTTTCCTACCTGGGAAAGTGTGAATGTCCTTTTTCCAAACTCTGAACGAGAATCCAAACGCACCATATAATTTGCAACTTGTTCAACATTGCTAAATTTCAATAATGCAAAACTAAGGTGTCATAAATTGATGTAAATTCTGATGATTAACTCGATATCCTTCTAAGTAATCAGCCTAATAATCTTCCTAATTACTTATGAAGAAGCATTAAATATTTTTCTGTTTTCCAATATATTAAATGCTACTACTATTATTTTAATACTTTCAGTTTTACATAGAGAAGTGCTAAATTGTACGAAACACTTTTTTTTTCAAAATGGCATGTAAATGACTGTTGTAGGCATATAGCATGTTTAATGTTGAATGCCAGCTTGACAATGTAGTCAAAAGCACACTGTTCCATTCATAAAAATCCACAGCCACAACATTCATAATTGAATTTATGAAAATTATTTCGTGAGACATAGTGATGTTCTTTAGGTAAAATGTTAATAATCATCACTTAGTTCTGATAAATCCCTATTTTCTTTTTCTTTTGATAGTCTGCAGCCTTCACGCAAGGATATGTCAACATCATTTAGCCCCATGACTTGCCACAAAAGGGATAATAACAAGAACAAAGTGACCAGGTACTTTAACATATGATACAACGCCAAACATCAAGACACGTATCATAAACACATTTAGTGACTTATTGTCTAAGGTCTATATCACACAATTCATCATATCCTAATAAGAGTCCACTTATCTAACTAGATTTCCAGCTAACCATCATGTGACATTGTTCGGTGAATCGGTATAATGGCTAATTCTCACAAAGCATAATTCTATGAATATTAACAAAAAAGAAATAGAGAAGTTGTTGAATTTCAACACAAGGACAACATAGAATAGCACATAAGTTCAAAAGGGTGATGAATATGAAACAATTGAAGACACTCCATCGAGTTGAGTTACAAACAAGTAATGAACAAGTCCAACAATCAAGAAATGCAACATCATAGCAGCTAATCCCCAAAATCATAACAACACCATCACAAACTCAATAAACAGATGTCACATGTGCTTTTTAGGAACCAACATGAACATTCCAAAGACCCCAAGTCTTATGACAACTACGCCTATACATCTTAAAAACACAAGACAAATAATTGCACAGTGGTTATCAAAATCAAACAGAATTATATCACGTGAAGACAAAGTTTTCCAACAAGCAACAACACATAGTAAGTAAGAATCATAAAAGGGAACCTGTAAAGCTCTTCAAAGCTGAGACGACGATCATTGTGGTTATATATTTCATGAATTGCATGTTCCAAAATGCTCCATGTCTTGTCTACATATTTCGGATCAATGTTTACCCTGTTCATGAACACTTCTATCTGAAGATTCGTCCTCATCTTCTCCTTCTGACAAAAAACAAAAAAACTCGATTACCCACAACTGAAAAACAAAACTTTCTTCCAACCCAAATCCCAAAACCCCCCTCAAATTAAAGAAAAACGGAAGAACAATGGCCAAGCAACAGAAATTAACATTAGCAAAAAAAAAATGAAATTGCAAAAAACTAGTGAAGGTGATGAATCGTTACGAGGGTATTGAAGTGGTTGAGTAAAAAACAAAACTTCGGAATAATTGGGTGGGATTGATCATTATCACTAAGTACATCCTAATGAAAGGATCTCACTAAAGGTTTGTCAATAAGATTAGATATCAATCAAATATTTCATACTAATATTATGACAAAAAAATCCTAAGATGAATATATTTTTTTTCACCCCAAAAAATAAAGAAAGTAGATTAACATGGAAATGCATTCTTTCAGAAAATCACTTAAGAAGACTGCTTATTTTAAAAAAGAATTATTTAGTAATTATACAATTTTCTATTTTTTAAGATAAAATTTACATATCAAAATCATTGAACATATTTAATGAGTTTTTTATGTCTTAAAATGAAATTTTTTATGTTGATCTCATGTCATTCTGAATGACATTCTTATTTTTTATATCATGTTTGGATTACCATTAACAAATATAAAAAGCATGTTTGAATAAGACATTTTTAGATAAGTTTATTTAAAAACATTTATAAAAAATTAAAAGAAAAAAATAAACTTCTTCATAACTTAAATTAATTTGTACATAAGTTAAAAGTCATTTTTTAAAGAAGTTATACCAGAAAAAAATTTCTAAAAATTACTCTATGCATAAGATGATTTTATCTTATAGAAAAATTTGTTTCAATTTTTTTTTCTTTCAGAAGTTTTTTTGAAAAAAATAATCCACATAGACCTATATTTAGATTTTAGATATTAGTAGCTATAACAAAGAAATTTTGAACTTGTGAGTATGTGTTCCATTCTGACTCAATTTTGATGAGAAAAATAAAATACTTTAATCAAATTTAAATTTGAATTTTACGTAACTTCTAAAATCGGGTTTGGGGTCTAGTTCGGTTATGAAACTTCTTACCTTGTCCTTGTTTCTAAATCTGCCTATCAATTATTAATTAAAAAAGTTTTAACAATAATTATTTGAGAGCAGAAAATAATATAATAAAAAACTTAGTTAAACGTTTACTTTGCTGTAAAAAAAGTTAACGTTTATTTTCATATTCAACATTTTTGTATTAATTTGATTTACTTCTAAATGAAATTATAAAAAACATTTAATTTTATAATATATAGCTTTTATAATGCATTCATATTTATATTATGAGAAGAGAGGACAAAGGAGAGAAAAAAAAAAGTAATGTATGATAAAAAAAAAGGAAAGAGAAAAGAAAGTTTGAAAATTTAATGATAGTCGAATAGGAGAGATATTTTTTTTTTTTAGAATTCAATTATAATTAATATAATATCCTTAAATTAGTTTGGCTAAAGCAAATGAGATTGTTGGTTTTTTGTATAAATTTCATGGTGTTGGTGGTTAATGCAATCATACTAAAAAAAGGTGAGTGCATTAACATTTTCATATATATTTTCATATATATATATATATATATATATATGTGTGTATAATATTAGAGTTAAGATTTTATTTTCATACTTTCATTTTTAAAATTATTAAAATATAAATTAATCATTTTAATAGTCAAATAATTTAAAATTCTAATAATGATAAATAGCAAGCATAAAAGTTAAAATTATAAATTTAAGCAAAAATATAATTTAACTCTTAATTTTTTAATTTTGAATATTTGTTATTTATTGATTTTTATATATTATTTAAATCAAAATATAGCTAACAACTTAATATATAATTTATTTAAAATTCTATAAGTAAATTAATTTTTTTTATAAAAAAATAAAAAAAATCTTTAGCACGTCAATGATCCTCCAATCAAATCTGACAAAAATGGGATGAGTTTTAAAATTTTAAACATATCACTTTTAAACTCGAACTCACCTCACCTTGTATGAAGATGAGTACAGGGAGGATCAAACTAATCTAGACTCTTTATTGTCATACCTAGATATTAGTTGGCAGAGCTCAAAATATTTTTACTTTCACGCAACAAATTGTTCCTTCTTTATTTCCTTTTTTCTTTTTAATTGTTTTTCACCAAATTAATTAATCAATGTTAGTTATCTGCAATCCTCACAAGCAAGAAAATGAATTTATTGTATTAATTTATAGTATTTGTTAACTAAAAAATGTAAAAGAATTGAGGACATTTTAGAAAATAATAATAAATGCAAGTTACAATTTAATAGAAATCTTATAAGAAAAAATAAACAAATGTACTTTTTAATAGTCAGGAAAAATGGAATGGAATACATCAACCATAAAAGAATGCATCAATTATTCTAGCTTGCTGTGAATAGTCAATATTTTCTCTTGCTGACACCACAAGATTAATTTCCAATCACGATGCTCAACAGTTGCTTTTCAACTGTTGAGATATCAACTTTTGAATTAATTTTTTAATGATAAAATAGTTTAAAACAAATAGTTAGAAGCTTAAGAATTTCCAACTATATAGGATTAGGACTTAAATTCTAAACTGCAGATGATCTGTTTCCATTCCCAATAAATACTTGCAACATGAAGCTATTCTACTTGCAGAAGCCAGATTCAAATTCAATCTTATGGTCTCATATACATTAATTAATCCATTCTATCTAGGTGAGAACCACCATTACTATTGCTGGTGCCATCTTAAGCAAATTCAAATTCAAATTCACTCTGATGGCCTCAAATACATAAATTGATCCACTCTAGCTTTGCTTAAGCACCAATACTTTCCATCATAAAAATTGCTTACTGTGGGAATTTAACTTGCTGTTGCTGAGAATCAACATTTCTTTAACTTTGTTGATGCCATGCCAGTTGCCACAAGATTAATCTCTTCCAGCATGAATCATTCTTCTAGCAAAAGCCATATTCATTCTGATGGCGCCTCACTGCCAGCAAATTGCTGACTCATAAGATGCCTTCACTTGGAATACAAGGGTTGAGCCATAACATTGACATATTATAACAGAGCTCCTTGATTTTCTTTTTGTTTTTTCAGGAACAAACTAGAAGGCTTGAAAATCAATATTACATATTGCTATAATTCCATCCTCTTTCTCCAACAAACCAGAATAAAAGAAGAAGAAATATTCTGCTCAACAACTGATGAATAAAAAAGTGCATACATACACTGTCTGATGAAATCTTTCTATCTTTTATTAAGATCAACCATTGTATAATAACTTTCAGACACTAAGAACCTATGCCAAGGGAAAGGCAAAAGAAGTGAAAAGGCAAAAAGACATATAGTATATGAATTTTGTAATGATGCAACCTGGTATAACAAGATCAAGCATGTATAGTAACTTTCAGACATTAAGAACCCTATGCCAAGGTAAGGAAAAAGAAGTGAAAAGGCCAAAAGGCATACATGATATGAATTTTGTATTGATGCAAAGCACATGAACTGCAGTAACATCTGGATCACCATCCATTTCTAACACCACACCTGACAAAAAGTTAAATCCAAAGCCCAATCTGGAAAAGTGGGGGCTACCAAAATCACAATTGAGATTTTTTTTTTTCAAGAGAAAACAAAAAAAAAAAGACCTTAACAAAATCCTAAACTCTAAAAACTCCAAATGCTTCAGCCATGGGTATTAACAGCTTCCCACAACAGATTCTTAGGGGCTGGATTTGTCAAGTCCCTAGCTTGTAGGGCAGCAGTCCTGAGGGTCCTAATTGTCCACTGATTGGCCTCCCAAAAGGACAAGCTCCTATAAGGCAAATTATGCTTCTTGCAAAGGTCACTAACCAAAGGCGAAATCTTCCTCAATTGGCACCGAGGTAGCCTAGGAAACAAATGATGCTCAAGCTGAAACTGCAAGCCACCGAAGAACCAATCCATCGAAGAGGCACAAGAGATATCCAATGTCCCACTTGTCTGCTTCTCAAACCAGTCATTCCCACTCGGAGGCCCGACATACACATTTGCAGCAAAGTGATTCAAACAGAACTGAATGTGCTGGATGGAACACACAGCAAAGCTAGCAAGCACAAAAATAACCCTCTCAGGCCAATTTGGCAGGCAAGACACTAAAAGAGGGAACCAAGTCCAAAATACAAGGATCCCGATTATGTTCAAGGCTCTATCCTGCACTTTTCGCCTCGAAAACAATAGCAGAATTGTCTGCAGATACAAATTGACCCTGGCAACACACATAACCGGGTAAAAAGTAAAGTGCTGGTAGCAGATCAAGAACCTGGCAATGAAATCAAACTCCAACTTCCTCCCATAGAAATGAGAGGTTATCGAATTGAAGAACCACGAAGAAACTGCAAAGACCGGCATGTGCTGCAGATCAGGGTCATGGTCAAGGCTGTTGCACGCAATGTGGTGAGCATTGTGAGTCCACTTCCACCAAGCAATGCTTATCCCAGTCAAGCAGTTCCCAGAGAGGATCTGTGCAACCTTGTTGAAACCATTGGTTGTCATAACCACATAGTGGCCAGAATCATGGCCCACATAAGCACTTTGCATCCAAAGCAACCCTAAGAGCATGCCTGAGCCCAAATGAGCCCACACACTAGTGCACCTCAGAACACCATAGAGCACAATGAGGAACATAACAGCAACAGATGCAAGGGTCCATGAAGTGACATGCCCTTTGCTGTCAAAAAGACCCAATTTTGAGAACTCAGATGCAAGCTTTCTGTAGTCTTTGGACACCTCAGAGACCTGGAAGTCACTGAGGTGGTAGCCAGTGAAGAATTTTTCAAGGTGTGACCATGCTGTGCCAGGATGGTATGCTATGAATGCATCAGTGACATCCTGGCCAGCAAGGTTTGAGATTGGAACATCACCACCAGGGTGCTCCTTGACCCAACCTGAGACATTGTACACCTTACCTTGAATTGAGATCCATAAATCTCCCTCCTTGTTGTGACCCTTCAGCTCCTCTGAGGTTATGTACTTCTTCTCCTTCTCAACAACCTCCATTACTTGTGTTTACCAAAAACAATACAAATCACTGAAATCAGACACAATGAGAACTACAAAAAGAAGATAAATAGAACATAGACAGACAGACAGATAGATAGATAGATAAGAACAATAATGCGGTATCTGGTTCTTCTGCAATGCAAACAAATCTAGACCAAGGAATCCCCTTTTACTGCAACAACAATGTGATTGTCGCTTTCACAATCCCATAGACAGAGATTTTGATGATTTGATCTGCTTCAAGGATCTAATACCCTTTTACCCTCTCTCTCTCTCTCTCTCTCTCTCAGGTTTTACTTGTGTGTCTTTGTTTTATTGTGCCAGCTAGAGGGTTTGAATGTTTTAATGTGCCTCAAGGCTCAAGCACGTTACAGCGCACAAAAGAAAGGGTTTTTTAGAACTTTTTTTTTTTTTTTTTAATGATAAGTTTTGTACCGCAGGTAAGAAAATAGAGAAGAATATATAAAGAAAGAGATTGCTTAGGTATGTACTGATGTTTCAAAAGTAATACCACACGTTAGAAAATTATAGTTATTATTTAAGAGTTAGTAACTTGTTAACCCATTAAAAAATCGCATTTTCTAAAAAATAAATAGTATTCAATTAGAACTTTAAGGATTTTCTTGTGATTTTATTTTTAGTATTTAATTATAAAATTGTCACATTAATTTAAATATGTTTTATTTTCTTCAAAACTTTACACAGGAAATAGTAAACATAATAAATGAAGACAGAAAATGAAAGCACAAATAAAGGAGCTTTAAACAACTTTTCTCTATACTTTGATGGGGGTTTGAGTGTATGAATCTAAATAAATGAAGCTAAAGAAAAGAGAGAAAATAATAATGTAAAATTGAGAAAAACAAGTATAATATTATTGAGAAAAAGGATATGCATTAATATTTAATAGTGTAAATAATTTTCTATTATTGTCTAATTACAGTGATAATATAAATGTTAAATTTACAATAAATTATCTTAAAAAATCATAATAACAATAATTTTCAGTTGATTGGTACCTTAAAACTATTTTACTTTGTATGCATGATAATTAAATTCATTATAATTTATTTAAATAAATAAAGATAAATGAAAATGTCAACAAAAAGGAATTGTGGGGAAAGACAGAGGAATACTCACGTGACAACCGCTTATCATTTTTAAGATTTGAATTTTAATTCATCTTTAGATATAAAAAAAATTTATTAAAAGAAAAATATTTATTTTATATATTCATAATTTTTATAAAAATTAATCGTCATTTTTATAACATTACTAGTACAATACGTGTGTGCATCCACGGGTAAATTATAAAATTAAATGTATAATATAATCATATATATTCAGTTATAACTTTGTAAAACTTAGTAAATAAAAATCAAAATTGATAAAAGTTGGTTATTTTTAAAAAAATAAGAAAATGGATGTCTAAAAGATATTTAATATTAACTAAAAGTATTTTAATTTATGTTATCATTAATAAAATAATTTTAATTAATTAATTTTAATCAAACTATTAATTTATAATATATATTAACTAAATGTAATTATTTTGATAAACATAAATTATCTAATATTAAAAATGTTAAAGAATAAAATAAAATGTAGAATAGGAAAAAGATAAAAAGGAATAATATAACATATATTATTATCAATATTTTCTTACCGTTTTTGAGGATGCACAATGCTAAATCGTATCTCACAATAATTTGTAAAAAGGTAGCTAAGACATAATATTTAGATTGAAAAGATATAAAAAAAAATCTGCAAGATCTAGTATGATTTATTAATAACAAAATGGATGTGCAACAAAAATAAGAGAAAGAAAGAAGTGAAGTTCAATAATGATTTTTTCTTCTTGTAATAATATACCTCTTTTGAAATCAGGTATTAAGCAATTGATCGACTTAAGGCTTCATCTCTTGTCACACCTATATAAAGCTGCCAATAATTAGACTAAGTCAATTGAGGTGAGAACCAACAATATTGAGAAATAGTGATAGTAACTAACAATGGGTGTTTAATTAGTTCATAGAGTTTCTAACTTTTGAAATTTTTTTAAAAAAAAACTTCAAAAATATATATAACAAAAGATGAAGGACTCAAAGGAGAAGATTATGGAAATCATAATATAAAATGAAAAAAAAATATTGCACTTATCCATGACTACTTACTATAGCTAAAATTAAAAACATCAAGAAACTTTGACATTAGAATCACAAAAGTGAAAATGAAAAGAAAAAAAAAATGGTTGAGAATCAACACATACCCACGATTTCTTGTTATTGAACAAAACACTTTTGATTTCTCAAATGAAAAATATCAAGAAATCAATTTAATAAAAATGAAGGAAATTAAAAACAAATATGAAATAATGTATCAATAAGAAATGTGTGACAGAGATGAATGATGCACCAAATGCCTGCAAATTCAAGATCCACCAACAACCAATTACTATATCATCGGTGGTATAGAGTCTCTCCAGAAGGAAAGATGAAAATAACATTTTAATTTTCTACTTTTGTAATTGGCTAGTACGATATCTTACGTACATAAGTAATACCGCTTCCTACACGTTAAAGAGAAAACATGTGAGAGAGATGAAAGAAAGAATATAATAGATATTAAAGATTTAAAGTTTGGAATTTAAGATTTAAAAGAAAAGATTGGAGTATACTTATCAATAAGGGGGTGCAATTAGCAAGATTCAATTATTCTAACCTTATTTAAAAAAGGGAATGCAATTAATAAGTTTTTTAGTGAGGAAGTGACACCTATCCAGCAAAACCTTCTTTTATTATATAAATAAATATATAGATTTCATATCAATATTATGGTTAATAAAAAATTTTAGAAAAATCACCTCGTTAATCACTTTAAAAGTTGAGAACATGAGGTGATTATTTCGTACGCCAATACCGTAATTACTAAAAAAAAAACAAAAAACAAAAACAGAGAGGAAAATCATCTCGTTAAGCAGTCCAAAAGGTGTGGCTGTAACGTGTTACCTGGGACAACAGAAACGCAAGTGGAAGTGTGGCCCAACGTTATTGCTTCGGTGGATTCTGTGGTCCCTCTTCTTTCAACGGCTCTCTCTTATATGGAGGACAGTGGGTTTCGACTTTCGTTGCACTTTGCTGAATTGGTGTGGGACAGTTCAAAATACTATTTTTGGGCAAACCACTAATGCGAGCTATTTGGGTTCACATTTGATTTTAGGGCTGTGGATAGTCACTACCGTGTCAGCAAAATGACATACCAATTTGTTAATTCATAGTTTTGGTTCCTTACAGAGTAAATCACGATTGAGAAGTGTATTTTTATGGAAAAAATATAGTAAAAAATTTAAAAATAATGTAAGATATTTAAAATAATTATCTTAAAATAATTTAAATAATGATTTAGGATTGAATGAGTTTTATGGTCGTAGTGCAAAGACATTAAATTTTTTCTTCTTAACGAATGAATATAACTATATTTTTCTTCCTTTGGAATAAGCGCTTTAATGAGCCAAACCTACTTAACAATAAAGAAAACTGGTGGTAGTAGTATTGCCACATGAAAAATATATATTTGTTAATAATTTTTTTTTCTTTTTAAAGAAAGTGGGGGTTGGGAAGTGTATTGTTAATGGGAAATTAGAAAAATATACCAAAAAAAGGACTTTACCGAAAACATGGGAAATTAGAAAATTATTCATTGATTAAAATTAACAATTGAAAAGGTTGAGATAATATATGCATGTTGTAAATTATAATATTACTATTACTAAAATATTTTTAATATATTTTTAGTTTGCAATGAATGGTTATAATTGTATCTAGTTAGGTTAAATATTTGAAGAAAATTTTTGTTATCAGTTCTCTTAGTCAATTTGAACATAAATACTTCTTATAAAAAGTATGTAAATTTTCTAGCAAATAAATGATTAAAGCTCTTAGATGCACTCTCTAATGAGCCAAATCTTTGATCTAATGGTTAAGTGTTGAAGATATGATATTAGCCATACAAGATTTGATCATATTTATAAGATATTCTTCTGTTTGTTAGTTTATTTATATTTACTAGTTTAAGTTGTTATCAACACCAGGTTGTTATCATATGTACAGATTTATTATTGCCTATTTAAAGACATTCACGTGAATATTCAAGTCAACTTTTTGGTACCAAATTTTATCTTGGTATCAGAGCATTCCTAAATACTTCTGCAGCGTACAATTTCTAAATAAGAGTGTGAAAGCTAGCCTAAAAGAAAATGACCAATGAAGGAAGCAGCAACTTGAAGCCGTCGGACCCTAGTTCACCATTATATATGGGAAGTTCAAATAGCCTAGGGATCCTGCTGACAACGGCGATGCTGCAAGGAAAAACCAACTATGAGAATTAGGCAAAGCTCATGAAAAACGTACTCAAAGCGAAAAACAAAATTGGATTCATAACTTGATCCGTGAAGAGGCCAAAAAAGGAGAGTACAGACGAATGGTGTGCATGGGAGATGTGTAACTCAATGATCAATGGATGGATACACAACACCATTGATTCGAGTTTGCAACCATTCATGAAATGTTTTGATGAGGTAAAAGACCTCTGGGATGATTTGAAGGAGAGATACGCGGTTTCCGCGTCAATTTCAACTCAAATCAAGCCTAGCCAACATGAGACAACAAGGAAGCAGTGTTGGAGAGTACTACACAAAGCTAAAAGGAGTTTGGGATGAACTCGAGGGAAGCAAGTCTCATAAGTCTTGCGTTTGTGATGATAACTGTACTTATGAAAAGGAAGTTGAAAAGGAAAGAGAGCATGATCGTGTCTATCAATTCCTTATGGGGTTATACGAAGCCACATTTGGGAATTTACGCTCACAAATCCTAAACAGTTCACCACTCCCAACTATTAACAGAGTGTATGCTATTATGACACAAGAAGAGACACATCGCACTATTGCTCGTAATCAGGAGGAACAAAGTGGGGTGATAGGGTATGCAGCTCGCACTCAGCCAAATAGAGGAATAGAGACTACAATGCAACGTATGGAACCTGAAAAACAAACGGAGAGAGTACGTTGCCCTCACTGTGGGAAAACTAATCATGACCCTTCAAGGTGTTGGAAAATAATCAGATATCCTCTTACTCGTGGTGGAAGGTACACACATGAGCAAGCACATGCTATGCAGATTTCAGAATCTCCACAACAGCCAACAGCCTTTTCTGTCCTAACCCCTGAGGTGGTGAACAAGCTAAGCGACAAATTATTTGGTAAGATTATTCAACCACAATGGCTTATTGATAGTGGAGCCTCACAACATATGACAGGGACAATGGATCTATTGACTAATATTGAGAATATCAAGCCTCTAACAGTGGTGTTGCCTAATGGTTCCATAACACATGCAGAACAGCAAGGGACAATGATTCTCAACAATAATATTAAACTGACTAATGTCTTATTTGTGCCACACTTACGATGCAATCTGATTTCAGTATCTCAATTACTATGACATAGTGACAACAAAGTGATATTTACTAATGGAAAATGTGTTTTGCAGGACTAAGTATCAATAAGGGAGACTGGCTTGGGTGATCTTTATGCAAGTGTTTATGTTTTTCAATCCAAAAGTGCTTCAGTTTCTGTTGTTCGTGTTCATTAATCTGTATAATTGTGGCATAAAAGATTGGGTCACCCATCCTATGAAGTTGTGTCTTTGCTTCCGTTAATTTGAAAATTTTCAGCAAAAATTGCATCTAATAAGGCTTGTGATATATGTTGTCGTGCCAAGCAAACTAGGACTATGTTTCATTTGACAAATAATCGAAGTAAAGCATGTTTTGATTTGATCCATTGTGACACTTAGGGACCCCATCGTTCCTCTTCCTCTTCTGGTGCACATTACTTTCTAACAATTGTTGATGATTTTAGTAGATTTGTGTGGGTATATTTGTTAGCTGAAAAAATAGAAACGTGTGATCGAATGCAAAAATTCTTAGCTATGATACGAAACCAATTTGGGAAAATGGTGAAAGTAATCAGGTCTGATAATGAAACTGAATTTAAATCAAATAATTTGTTGAAATTGTATCATGAGAATGGAATAATACATCAGACGTCTTGTGTTTATACGCCTGAACAGAATGGTCGCATGGAAAGAAAACATAGGCACATTCTAAACGTGTCTAGGGCTTTGTTATTTCAAGCAGGATTACCTATTGAGTTTTAGGAAGAAAGTGTGCTTGCAGGAGTTCATTTAATTAATAGAACTCTTTAAAAAATTCTTGATGGTCGTACTCCTCATGAGCTGCTATAAGGAGTTGCACCAAGCTATGAACATTTGAGAATTTTTGGCTGTATATGCTTTGCCAATGTGAGACCCAAACCAAATGACAAATTTGCTTCTCGTTCTCGTCGATGCATGTTTATAGGATATCCAGTTTCTCAAAAGGGTTGGCGTGTTTATGACCTAGAAACCAAAGAACATTTTGAATGTAGGGATGTAAAGTTCCATGAAGATACTTTTCCTCTACTGACAATCCCAATCACCGAACCATGTCTTCCTACTTTACCATCCTTACCTGTGATAACAGATGTAAATGATCACACCCCCGTAGCAAAAAATGTTGAAGACGTTGGGCTACTACAAGAGGCTCCAACACCTATACCAGATGAATTAATAGAGGGAGTAACCGTGGAAATACCACCATCTAGGAGTGATGCTGATAACAGGCGAAGTCTTGCAGTATCACATGATGGTAGACCAAAAGCAGCCCAAGACCACCAGCAGCGTCCACAAAGAGCACCTGTGTATCTCAACGATTATGAATGTAATGTAGTTGAAACACATAAACTCCCTGCCCCAGTTGGTCTTTCCTCCAATGCTAGGTCAAGTATCAAATATCCATTACATGATTTTCTTAGTATGTCTAATTTTTCTTCCCATCATCGTGCATTTGCAGTTGCTATTGATGCAGGCCACGAATCTAAACACTTCAGGGAAGCTATGACAAACTCACGATGGGTTGATGCAATGAGAAAAGAAATCAATGCACTGGAGGATAATGACACTTGGACAATAACAACTTTACCTTCAGGAAAACGAGCTCTACCCAGTAAATGGATGTTCAAAAGTAAATATCACTCTGATGGAACCATCGAAGGATACAAGGAGCGACTAGTGCTTGCTGGAAATCATCAAGTGGCTGGGGAAGATTTTGGTGAAACCTATGCACCTGTAGCGAAAATGACAAGCGTTAGAACACTGTTTGGCAATCATAGCAGCAAAGTAGTGGGAGCTACATCAACGTGATGTTCGTAATGCATTTTTTAATAGAGATCTTAGTGAGGAAGTGTACATGGAGGTTCCCCCAGGATTTAGCAATGGATCGAAACATCAGGTTTGCATGTTACGCAAATCATTATACGATTTGAGACAATCACCTAGAAACTGGTTCTCTAAGTTGAGCTCTTCACTTACAGCTTACGGTTTTCAACAATCTCGAGCAAATTACACTCTTTTCACATTGCAAAAAGGTGATGTTTTTCTTGTTCTTTTAATCTATGTAGATGACATAGTCTTGGCAGGAAATAATACACAAGTGTGTAAACAAGTAAAGGAGTATTTGAATCAATATTTTAAGATCAAAGATTTAGGAAGTTTGAAATACTTCTCAGAATTGAAATCACTTGAAGCAAAGAAGGAACTTTCTTATGCCAACGGAAGTACGCCCTTGATATTTTGCAAGAATATGGTTTGAGTGGCAGCAAACCAGTCAACTCCCTCATTGAACAGAATCATCGACTTGGACTTGCAGAAGGACCAGACTTTGAGAATCCTGAACGCTATCGACAATTGATTGGCAAGCTCATCCACCTTAATATCACATGACCAAATTTAAGCTATGTTGTTAATGTCCTTTCTCAATTAGTGCAGCAACCAAAGCAGATTCACTATGATGCAGTTATGAGAGTCCTTCGATATGTCAAACGTAATCTTGGCTAAGGACTCCTTATGAAATCCGATTGTCACTTGAAGGTCCATGCATATTGTGATTCTGACTAGGCCTCATGTCCCCTCACATGCAGGTTTGCCATAGGATACTTCGTCATGATAGGCACTTCACTAGTATCATGGAGAACGAAGAAAAAGGTGACGGTAGCTCGCTCTTCTGTTGAAGCCGAGTATAGAGCCATGATAGCTGCTACAGCTAAGCTAGTTTGGCTGAAAGGATTTCTTGCTTCTTTCGGTGTGCTCCACAACAACCCCATGGAGTTGTTTTGTGACAATAAAGCATTCATCCACATAGCTGTGAATCCAGTGTTCCACGAGCGCCCTAAACATATAGAGCTCGACTGTCATTTCGTCTATGAGCAAATTCAAGCCAATAACATTACCACATCGTTTGTTCGATCGCATTCCCAGCTGGCTGACATCTTCACCAAAGCTTTAGGATAGTCCCTGTTTCTTACTTTTCTTCCCAAGTTGGGCATTTCATTCTTACATGCTCCAACTTGAGGGGAAGTGTTGAAGATATACTATTAGTCATACAAGATTTGATCCTATCTATAAGATATTCTTTTGTTTATTAGTTAGTTATAAATATATATCAGATTTACGTGAATATTCAAGTCAACTTTTTGGTACCAGATTTTATCTTTAAGAAATATACTACTATTTAATGTAAAAACACATTTAATTAATTAATGAATTTGGCTCCTTTGAAAGAAAGTGAAGAATGTTTTTTCTCCAATGTCACTTTTATGAGAAATAGTTTTATTTGAGTCAAATAATTTTTTTTAAGTTTTAATGTATTTATATACTTAGAATTGAAATTCGACACTATTAATTATGCTGAAACGACATTGTGGTAGTTGATCCATATGTTTAGTAACATTGATACATGATTTTAACATAAAAATATGAAATTATAATTATTTATTAAAATTAATAATCAATAAGATTGAGATTATATATGATAAAAATTGAAAATAATAAAATATTTTTTTTTTCATTTTTAATGAATTATTGATTATACGTTAAGGGACATCATAAGATAAAGAAGGATACGACAAGAGAATTGTATAAGAATAAAATATGATCTGAAGTCGTGAACCTAATAAACTCTTAACCTATCCTATATTAATCTCAGCCCTTTGGCCCCTTTGGAGTATATGGACCAGGCGTAAAAAAAAAGGGACAATGTCAAGAAACTTTATAAGAGTTTTTTTTTTTTTTAAATATCTAATGATTAAGATTAATTAGTCATTATAATCATTAGATTTAAAGAAAATAAATAATAAAATTAAAAATTAACTCTAAAAAAATTATTCTTGAAATAAGTTAATCCTTATTCATATATATATATATATATATATATATATATATTCTTATTTATTATTTATTACTTATTTAGAAAGAGCATTTTAGTAAATGATAACTTTCATTTTCTTAAAATACATTTAAGATGTATCTTGCTAAATATTTCTTTTAGGTATAAAAAGTAAATAGAAATAAAATAGGAGCTTTGTTTATTGTTATTATTTTTTTATCGATCATCAAGTAGAATTTAACTACTAATATAATACATTATATAATATTACAAACTGATTTCCTTGCATGCAATCCGCTGATCGTCCATTTATGTGTGTTTGCGTTGATGATCATTTTCAAACTGTGGAATATACCCATCAAATTCCAAATTCACAAAGTGTCATTCTGATATGGTTTCTTGGTACTTACGTAAGTATATTAGATGATGACGGGCCACACACGCGCAAACACGTAGTTTTGTTTTCTCGGATAAAAATAAGACACATGGGTTTCGACTTAAATGTTCGTGTTTTATTTATTGTCATCAGAAGATCATCCCTATTAGAGATTATATGAGATGTGTGATGCGATGAGGAAAATATGATACCGAGGCATGCGAAAAGAAGAAGAACAAAAATAAAGGCAAATTAATTGGCGTGGATGAGTGATGCCCTAGACTTTTGGGTATTGCTTAACGGGGTCCATTCATGTTAATATATGATTTTCAGGATCAACCACAACTTGAAGGTTTAGTTAGTTTATTAAGTACTAATAAATAATAACTATCTCTAAAACAAATAGATAAGAATTTGAATCCTAATTTTATATATAAACAATACTTAATTGATGGAAGATTCAGACGTGTCTTTATATTTTTTTTAAAGAAAAAAAGGCAGTTGAAGATTAACCTTTTTCAAATCCAGTAATAAAGAAGTCATAAAGATCTTCACGTGGAGATCCGTTTCTTTCACAACTGTGAAAATCTACATACCTTTCAAAAAAAAATTATTCATCAACATTAGAACTGAAACGCACGCGGAGACAACAAACGAAATGGAAAAAAATAAAACATACTAGGAGAAAGGAGGTTGGCACATCGAAGAAGGAAGGGGAGGTGAAAGGTCACGCGCGGAGGAAGAAGAAGAAATAAAACTCACTTTAAAATGTGGTGAGAATATTTTGCTTAAAAAAAAAAAAAGGAATTATCAAACAATGTGTGGTAATAATATCTATCGAATTGAAAGAAAAAAGAAAGTGGTGTGTTGTAGTATGGCTAGACCTGTGAATACGGGCCAACCCAGTCCACCCATGTTGATCCACCACGGGTTGACTAAAAAGTGAGTCGGGCCAGGTTGGCTCACTTTAGTGGTGGGTCAATTTTTTGCCAATCTGGCAAGTGGGTTGGTGGGTTATCCGGGTTAGTCCGCGAGCTGGCTCGCGGGTTGGCTCACTTTAAATTTTAAATAAAAAAAACCTTAAAAAATCACAAAATAAGTGTAGAAAAATGCAAATTAAACCAATCTAAGTAAGTTTAAATATTACAAACTGCATCAAACTCAAACTCAAACTAAATGTGCATGAAACTCAAACAAACATAAATATGTTCAATAATATTAAAATAGTAAAACACCAATCTAACTCCTCCAATGTCAAATTCTCAATATTAACTTGTTTAGAAAGAGTATCGGAATCATGGTTTGACAAATCAATTTCATCTTTGTCATCTTCATTTTCTTTATTATCTTTTTTTTTTGTTTAACCCGTGAGCCAACCCAATTCACTCGGATTCAATCCGGATGAGTTGCGAGTTAAGTGAGCCGGATCAAAATAATCCAAAGTCTTGATAAACTAGCATTTTAGTAACTCAACTCACTATTTTAGACGAGCCAAAATGGATTGGATCGCGGACACAACTCGTTTTGACAGCTCTAAGTGTGGGACAGCCTGAATCTCATGTATGAAAAAGTTTCTCTATTGCATATTAAGTGTTGGCCGATTACTGTTGAACTTGAACATGAATAAATGATTCCTGTTTAGACTCGCCCCACCTCACTCTCCCACCGTCATTTGTGGAACATGCTACTAAATTCCGAATTTATCTACCCTCTGTCTAAATTCAGCAATGCAGCAGCTTGGAGAAAACATAATTAAATGTCAACTGTGCACTTGCTAACATTTATGATTTGTTAACATTTAAGTTAGTTCAAAAAATTAGTCAACAATTAACTCAAATTTAAAAGTTGAAAGTTAATTGAATAAAAGTATTTGGGAAAAAAAAGATGATTGTTGGTTGGTAAACTATCTCAACCCTTTATTATTAGGCTAACTTTAGTGGGCTAATTATTGTTGAGTTAAATATATTTTTAATCCATTAAATTTGGGATTTATTTTTTAATTTCTTAAATTATTTTTTTAATTTTTTAGTCCATCTCGAAAAATATTTTTTAGTTCCTATATTAAGATGGCATTAACTAAACGTGTGACATGACATACTGTTTTGTAATTTGTAATAGTTTTTAGCCGCTAAAAATTTGATTTTGAAAATTTGAAAATTTGAAATATTTTATGATGATTTTGAATCATCACAATTAATTAAAAAAACATGAACCACATCAAGTTCATTAACAGTTTTTAGCCACTAAAAATTTGATTTTGAAAATTTGAAATTTTGAAATATTTTATGATGATTTTAAATCATCACAATTAATTAAAAAAAACATGAACCACATCAAGTTCAAGAAAAATGGGTTTGGTTATGTGGGACCTAAAAAGTTCAAATTAAGGATAGTTTGGTCTTTGGAAAATACACAACACAAAAACAAGAACCATTTCACTATGTATTTGCATTTGTAGAAAATAAGAAAATACAAGAAGTTGATTGAATTATGTTTCTTTAAACTTTTTTTTTTTTGAAAAACTTTACAAAAACAAAATTATCATCTTATGAAAAATAAGTTTTTAAGAGTAGTGAATAAATGACGTAGACAATAGGTTCAAAAAATAGTTTTATCAAAACCTTTTTATAAACAAAGTTTAATAGAGAAACATAATTCAAGGTTAAATAAAACAGATAAAACAGAGATAAAGACACGTGCTTTTATACTAGTTCATCTTAACCATTAAGACTACGTTTAATTCTTGGTTAATCCACCAATTTCACTGATCATAAATGCAACACTTCTAGCTCAACCACAAGTAGTTTTACACAATCCTTTTTCAAGTTAAACACCTAAGTATTCTTTGACTCAAAGTCTCTTCAGACTTCTACAAAACTCATAGATTTTTTTAGGTTAAGGGCACACAAACTTTATCATCATCTTATAAACGAATATAAGGTTTAAGCATAAAGTTTATCACTCTTTCATAAAAGGTTTTGAGAGCAAGGTTCTAACTTAATTAGATAAATTACAAAGTATTTGAAAGTGTTTATAATACTCATTCGTGCACCCCACTTTCTCTAACCTATGAATTTCAAATCTTCAACTTTTTATAGGCTTTTTAAGAAAATAATCATTATGATTGTAAAGACCTTCGTCTTCATCTATTGGTGAAGGTGTCCATTGGAATATCTAATGCAACATTTGATGTATGTCACCAACTTATTACACTAATATGATAAAGCAGTTTGCTAATGTTGCCATTTCCGCACTCTATATCTCGGACCAGTAATCAAATATTCTTTTGTGCACTCAAGTACACTATAACTTGCTATGATGCATCTTTTAATGAAGTATATAGCTTTTTTAGTTGACTTCTTTCTCTTTCATCCTCTTCGGAGATCCTATGGAATATAAACATACATTCTTTACAGATAAGATCAAAACATCAAAGCATTTAAGTGATCATCATAAATACACACTCAACATCCATGAGCTATCGTTTGTTAAGACCAACGTAGACACTGCGATGAGTTCTAATATGAAATTCAAAAGCACGAGTTCACAGGTGATGGAGTAAAATAACTTCTTATAACAGGTTTTTTTACCGGAAGAAAAAAATTAAAAAAAATTAAATAAATTTATCCTTTTCTCTCTCCTCCCATTGTCCTTGCCGCTTAATCATTCTCCTTCTTGCAGCCACCATCCTGCGTTGCCGTTGGAGTTATTTTTCAGAAGCGGCATTTCGATTTTTTTCTCTTTCTTTTCCAACGATGTTTTGACTCCCCCTTTGTTTCTATCTTCTCTCTTTATTTGTAGATTTCATTCACCATTACAGATCGGCGAAATCAGATCTGCACTTTAGATTGAACTCATTCAAGAAATCATATCTGCATTTGTTTAAGATTCCAAAGGCGTGGATTGAAACCAGATCTATTAAGACGAACACCACGACTGCTTTCTCTTCATGCGAATGACGTCAATCTCGTGGTTTTGGTGCGTGAGCATCACGCCCTTCACAATCGTTGTGGTACCTGACGAAAATAGAATCCATGAGAGAACTAAAGCTCAAAAAAAAAAAAAAAAAACTTTCACATAAGAGCCCAAGAGATTGTTCAATCTCATGGTAGTGATAGAAGAAAAAGACCCTTCAAGTGGGAAAGATGATTACACTCAAGATCCCCCTATTTTATTTCTTTCATTTTCCCTCTCCGATTCAACAATATCGGAAGGAAGTGATGAGAGAGTTGGTTCAATTCGAGAGAGTTGGAGTGGTGGGAGTGGTCTGGGAGAGAAGTTGATAAAAAAAAAATGGTATAAAAATAATTAACCAATCAAGGCAATTCCCTTTCTTAAATCTTAACCCTTGAATACTTAATAAATTTATCTAACAATAAAACTTAATGCTTCACCAGTAAAAATAGAATTTTAGGACTTCATGTTAGAATTCGCCAAACACTACAAAGACTTTTCATCTTATATATTCGTGTTAAGACACAAATTTCATAACTTAATTTGGATAAAACAAAACTTTAAAGGGTCCTGATTTATCTTATCCTTCAATAACACGCACAAATCTACCTTTCGTTCTCATTTTCTGAATTTAATTACTCCTAAGTTAAAGATTTCAATTTCTTGTTCCTAGGGATTTCTCAACCCTTGTTTTGTTGTATCCTCCATGGATGTCGAGGACTAGGAAGCACCACTCCAACAACACTCAGATACACAATGCGACGTTGAGTTGCAAATAAAGAGGTCGTGGCAGTTGAACTTGATGTGACAATGGAGACAGTAGTGGTGTCCAATAAGGATGCCAAAACACAAGTGATGGACATAGCGGGTGATGAGAATGAAGGAATTGATGTGGATGTCATCATGGCTTTGATTAACATTAGAAGCATTTAGGTTGTCACATTATTTTTTTTCTTTAATTGAATCAGGAAGTTTTAAATTTCTAGAATCAAATTTATTCCTTTAAAGTTATTATGTCAATTTTTTTTCTCAATAATGAAAAATAACATCACATTATTCCTTCATTATTTATTTATATGAAGAATTGATTTTAATATATATCACTTTTCCTTTTCAAAGTACTTAATTGATGTGACAATGTATGTGGGGAATTCTGTGACTAGAGTTAATTGATCAATATAATGAAGAACTTAAATTACATTATTTTTTGAATTATTATTAGTTAATTGATTTTAATTTTAAAAAAATAATTTATATAAATTTAGAATTTTTACTATTAAGTATTAAGTTGTCTCAATTCAGATAGCCTAAAATAAAATATAAAATAAATAAGTCATCACATGTACATTAATTGTTTTGTTAAAATAATTTTTTCCCAAGGATTTTAGCCGTTAATTAAAAAGAGAACTTTTAAATTATCAGTTCAAGTATTCTAAAATAACGTGTAAGATTAACGAGTTGTTATAGCTAAGTTAATATCTTTTTATTGAAACAAAATAATCTTTTTTTTTCTTCATTTTCTAAATTTAAATAAGGAGTACAAAAACAATGATTAGGGAATGCAGTGACCAGAAGGCAGCTTAGTAAATAGTCAGTAACAAAAAAAAAAAAGGAAAAACAATAGAGATGACATTAATTTTAGTCTTTCTTAAATTATTTTTCACTTGCTTAAAGATAAATTTAGTCCAAAAAAATTAGACACAAATAGAAATCAAACCAATACTAATTACTTAGTTACACAGAACTCAACTAATTGATTTCAAACTTTATTTATTTATTTTAGGTTAAATGTCACTTTTGGTCCATTATATTTTAATGTTTTTCATTTTACTACATTAAATTTTAAAAGTTTCATTTTACTTCTTTATCGAAAATTTCATTTGGTCTTTTCTTTTAATTTTCGTTAGCAAACGTTAGACATTTTATGTTAATTTTTAAATAATTAATTTAAAATAGTGAAGCCAAAAATCAAAGAAAGATTCAAAATCGCTAGTGTGACGTCAAATCTAAAGCTTCTCATCATCATTGGAACCCAACGTTTTTTTTATCTATGTTGGTGTTTGATCGCGGTGTGGCTATGGGGTGACATGATGATGTTGTTTGGTGGATGGATGTTGAAGATTTGATTTGTTTGTGGGTGATAGTTGTAGTGCTAAAGAGGTTGTAGATCTGAGTAGACAGTATTTGCATTGTTTATGTTGTGGTGGTTATGGAGTTTGTAGAAGAAAATGACGAAAGTTAGAGAAATAGGTGGTTGAATGCATTTTAAAAAGATAGTGACGATTTATAGCTGTCACTATTTTAAATTAATTATTTTAAAATTTAAGTTATCGACACATCAACATTTGCTAATGGAAATTAAAATAAATGACCACAATGAAACTTTCAAAAATATAAAGGATTAAAATAAAACTTTTAAAACTTAATGTACCAAAATAAAACTTTTGAAAATATAAAGAATCAAAATGAAACTTTTGAAAAGGCAAAGAGCCAAAATAAAACTTTTAAAATTTAATATACTAAAAATAAAATAACACTAAAACATAATTAATCAAAAGTGACATTTAATCTTTATTTTAATATTACTTATATAAAAAGAAGAAGAACTGGAGAAGAAACTAATGCAACACATACAATACATGAAAGGGATTTTCTTCCTATACCATTCAAAAATCAAATACACCCAACAATAATAGTGTAATTCCAAAATTGTTGTTTAGTAAAAACCTTCAGCTTCTTCGTGCAACATTCTCCTTCTTCCTTTTTTTATGTTGTGTAAACCACGGATGACCTCTGCCACCACAACACCCACCGCGACGACGACGACGATGAAGCCAAAGCAGCTACCAAACCACGGCCAGCCAAGAGAGAAGGAGGTTCACCAAGAAGAAAAAATAGAGAAGGTGACCAAGGACGAAGAAGAAACGAAAATGAGGTGAAGAAACATAAAGAAAAAATAGAAAGAAGAAGAGGAGGAAGGGTAATTTTAGAAATAAAAATAATGAATGGTGTATGATATATTTAAATGGTGTAAAAAGAAATTCCCTATATGAAATCTATTTGCCCATAACAATCTCGGCCCAAATCAACAAGGCCATATCTAAATTTGACAAGGTTAGCCTAAATAAAGAACAAAACCGTAACAAGCAACAAAAAATAGAGGAGTCTTATCACCACAATTTCTAAAACAATCTTTACGCCCTCCATTTTTGGTGCTCAACACTTCAACTTGTTCCAACTTTATTTTATTTTATTTTACTTCTTATCTTCTCCCTATGTGTGAATCAAACTGTAAAGCTATGACTTTGTTTTGACATGGAAAAGTATGCTTCTTGGATACTAACTACAAGGCCATATACAACTAACTAACCGAAGGTTTAGTTAGAAAACAGTTGCATATGATATTAATTAACAATTAATATTTATCGATTAAAAAAATCAATAAAACTTTATTAATTCTAGTTAAAGGGACTAATATTTTGAAAGGGATTAATATATTATAATATAACGAATCAAAATTTGAATTTTTATTGAAAAAGATGTTTATATTTAATGCTTGACAATACTTTAAATAAAATTGTCCAAAAAAAATCCTGTAGAAAACAGAAAATTCTAAGTCAGAACTTGGGCTATCTCTACTATCTAGTATTCTTCCCTAAGGGTGGGTGACCAAGAGTGTCCATATCCAACACCCTGAGCTTATCTTTTAGAGCTTCAAAACAAAATAATGACAGTGTTTAGTGAGGGCTGTCCACTGGTCTTGAACTGGAACATCGGTCGTGGATGATAATAGGTCAATAGGCTCATAACATAGATGTTAAAATCAGAAGATAGGCATAAATTAGTGGTTATTATAAACATATACTTGCTCTTCTATCTTACTTTAACTCATTTTTTTAATCTTTCTGCTTGTTTCACATCATTTGTAAAATCTATATATATTTCTCTCTTTCTTTTCATTTATACAATCCAAAAATAAAGAAATTATTATATGATATGAGCACCACTTTATTTATGATATCAACTAATCTTTAAGTAACATATAATCAATATTTTAATTTACAAGAAAAAGTTAATAAAACTCAAGTTGGAACTGTAATAATCTTCATATTATAATGTCTTCCAAAAATAGGGTGTACGTTGATAGTTTTCCTAAAATTAATAGATATTGTGGTTAAGTCCTTACAAACCGTAGCCCATGTAGGTTTATGCGGATTGATCTGCAACACTTTGTGAATTAAAAACGAGTTTAGTCTATAAAATTACACGAACTAACTTATTTAGCTACATAAAAAAAAGTAATTTTAATTAAAAAAATTAAAGCTAAAAACATAAGATTTCATTTTGGACTAATCTAATTGGGTCAGCCTACAAAAATCAGATTTTGCACAAGGGAATAAATACATGCTTGTGGGCCAAATAGCTGTTGCAGATTTGCAGTGTGTATAAGTTTATTAAATATAGGTCTCTTTAACAAGTAAGCCTATTTTGTTAATTGCTCTCATAATTTATTTTGCTGTAGTTTAGTGCTAGTTAAATTTCTGCAACTATCTTTCCACCTTTGAGACTTGAGAGTACTTTGATATATTAGGAACACAGAATACTCATTAGTTAATTGTTGGCTTCACGACAGAAAAACACAAAAGAGTGTCTCTCTTTAAAATTTGATTTTGACATTGTTCACATGTTTTTATCTTTCCAGATGTGAAAAAAGAAAAAGATCAAATGGAAGAGGCTAACTTTCCTTGCATTCTCAGTTTTTAGAAGAGAAAAATCAATTATTAGAAACGATTGTTGTGATCAATCTTCATGGTGGCTGTCTATGTCAATTTTTGCTTACAGAAAGGGAAATAACTTCAAAAGGGAGCCTTCATATGAATTTCTTTTATACATTCTCGATCCAATGTATCAGTTTGAAATACTACCGACTATGTTTTTCAATTTCTATTAAAGAAATAATTTGGCACAGTGCCTCGTTCGTCCTATTCTACTTATATTTTCTAGTTTACATGATAGTTTAGCTGAATGTGGTGCATAGAATTTTAGCATTGTTGTCCTTAGAGATAGTGGAAATAGTTATCTTTAAATCCAAGAAATTATTTGTTACCAACAAAATCCTTATATGTCGTAACTTGACACGGACAAATGACAAACAATTGTTTCAGTGTCACTTCTTTGTTAGGGAACACCATAAAAGCCATCTCACATTGCAAAGGAATTAAGGAAAAATGTAGTTTATACATATCCTCTTACCTTAACCTTAACTCACCAGGACGCTTTTTAAAGTTACAATTGTGATCTTTGTTGATAAAAAAAAAAAAAAAGTTAAAATTGTGAAGACTCAAACAAGAGTCAAAGCAGACAATACTTCAGATGGAATGAGTCTGACAATACAACATACTTAAGATTAGAACATTGATATGAGGAGGGTCTAGGCCACACATGGAGGTTGTCAAACCTTGTAGCCTCTTAGTCTCAATTGAGACTATTGTTTTAGTACACCAAAAAAATCCTTACATTGCTTAGGAATTAAGGCGAAGGATAGTTTAAAGACACCCTTCTCCTTTGATCTTAAATTGATGAGGCATTTTTCAAGGTCAAAACCGTGAAAGTTCGCATAAAAAGCAAAAGGGGACAATATCTCAAATGCGGTAAGCCTAACAATGCAGTGCACTTAAGGGTATACTTCTTATAATGATGAACCTATCATCTGGATTAATTAGTTCTTATTACTTTCGTTCTTTTTTTAATCGGGTATAAAGATATTTATCAATACATGTTCATGTAGCTATCTAAAAAATCAACCACAACTTTGGCTTTTACCTGTCAACTATAATGTTATTCTTTTGGCCCCATCAGTTTTTCAGTTAGGATGTATCTTGATAGCCTTGTGGCTGTTGTTGGTATTATCATCCACTTGTTCTGTTTAAACAAAAAGCGACCCTTGAGAGAATGAACAGAGTTTTGATTTGACTAAACTTTTGCAAGTGAAAAGTTTTAAAACAAATGTTTTGCAAACCATAAGAGTTAGAAGCTTTTTTGTTTTTTCTTGTGTGTAAAAATATGTGTAAGTGGAAAAGGCATTGATCTGTTAAGTTTGAACTAAGATTGTAGCCTCTCTTTGTATATCAGCAGAAAGCTAAGTTTCAGTTGGTTGGGGAGACATGGCCACTAACCTTTTTTTTCTGGCTGTTTCTGTTGTTTTATGCTTCTATAATTCTACTATGTTTGATTCACATTATATTAAAATATTGTGGGGCATGTTCCTATCTTGGTTTTCCGTTATCCTTTCTTTTTGTGGGGGAAATTAAATTAGGCCTTCATGGATGAACAGGTTGATGCTTCGACCTTATTTCTGTTACAAGTACTTCCTTCAATTTTTGTGATTGCTATTAGAAACTTTAGGCACAATATTGTTAGATTCCCTTATCAGTGTGTGATGAAATAGACATGAATAGAGGAAAGGTTTTAGAATCTGGTGAACAAGTGCTCCAAAGCACAAAATAAGGTACCTTAAATTCACCTTCTTAAGTAATAATTACTTAAAAAATGTGTTAAATGATTTTTATATTTTAGATATAATAATATTTTAAAAAAAAAAACTGACAAAAGTTGTTCTTATTTAACTAATGGTCTTGAGTTTAAACCTAAATATTCAGTTGAAGAAAAGTTTTTTCATCCATAATAGCAGGGCTGCGTAGTCCATTCCCTTTTGGCAAATACAACTTTCACGTGCTCCTGTTGAAATTTAATGCAAAACTTTCAAATCAGGTTACCCGGAGCTCAATAATTAGGCTATTTTTTTTTTCAAAATTATTACGCGTAAATATTTTACACAAGACGTATTCAATTAAGAATTTCTTTAGTGCCATTCAAATACTTTTCAAACTCATTACAAAAAAAAAATCATACTATACCAAAAAAAATAATTCTCATACCATACTTTATGGCATTTATCATGCTGTTCATACGTCAAAATTCAAAAACCCCGTTTTACATCATAAAACATGCATGACAATCATCACGCTCCTTATTATTATTATTTGGTGTGATAGATACTTGCTTGAAATAATAAAGGCTATGAAGCAAATTCAAGTTACTACATTTTCTTAAAAACTATAAAGACAGAAAGCAAGCTAAACTTTCATTTGTTGATCGTATATGTCTTTCTGTCCAGAAGAATTTGTAGACGACAATAACTATATAGATGAGAAAGCAAGCTAAACTTTTACTGCTTAAAGTGGATACAGTTTTGCATTTTTGTTGTTCCATTTGTTCCCTACTTGACCTTGATAGAATAGACAAACTTTCCCCTTGTGGTCACCATTGTTTTGTCACTATAAGCTATCAATAACATCAATTTGTCCTTAGGAGTATATAAGTCTTTTTTGTATTCATCATTGTTTGCTTAATTTAAATCCTTGGCAAAATAATGGAACCACCCTCATCAGTGCCTCTAGCCAGTGATAGTTTTTCATACAGTTGGTTATCAAACTGTAATAAACCCCCCACTTATAGTTCCTATGGAGGCACCTCAGAAGAAGAATTCAACTTCAGTGTGCAAAAAAGCTGTGAGGAATTCAACTTCAATTTTGATATTTCTGTCCCTCACTCACCTCTTGTTCTTGTTCCTGCTGATGAGATTTTCTCTGATGGCTTTCTAAGGCCTATGTTTGCTGACCCTTCCAAAGTAGAGTCTTGCAACACACCAGATCCCACTCAAACCAAGCTTAATTCTTCTTTTTCTTCTAGAACTTTTTCTCAGAGAGCCATGGAAATTCATCATGGATTGCTTACAAAGTGGAGAAAGTCAACAAGGAGAACTTTGGTGGACTTCTTTAGGTATGTCAACCAATTAAGGCAGAAAGTAGGGAGGTCAAGGAAGAGCATCAGAGTTGATGATATTGATAAGACAGATTGGCAACTTAAATGCTTGACACAGAAAGGGTCATCACCAAAACCAACACTTGCAACACATCCTATTGGTGATTTGCATGATCATGAGAACTCAATTTATGAAGCAGTACTTCATTGCAAGAGATCAATAGGTATAGTCATGCTTTAATTTTGTTTTATTTCTATTTTAATGCGTGTTTTTGTACATGTGCACATATAGAAAAATTAAATTAGTTCTCTTCCTCTTTTCAGGAAAATGATCCTTCCTCAGGTATATTGAACTGAATTGTAGAAGAAGGAAGTGGAGAGCTTCAAGAAACTATGGTCATTGGTGGCTGATTAAGCATTCCAAATTTTTTTCTTGGTCTAGTTTCTCTCTTCTTTCTTGAATGTTACTTGTTTCTCTGCTTAATCAAGCAGTGTGTTTTGGTAGACAGCTGTGGGATTTAGAATATCAAATTTCAAGAAATGTTAGATCCTATTGCTCCTTGATTTTGTACAGAAATTAATTAGCATCACAAACTTTGTATCTTATATTTATATTTTAAAGGGCTAATTTCATCTCCTTCCCTCTTTTTCATTTATTTATAATGTCAATTTTTTTCTTCTTAATTTTAGACAAGGTTACCCTAAGCATTGAACTTGGCATTTCTTGCATCTCTGCCAAGAGAAAACGGGATAGGATGTCCAATTTGTGAACCATGACAAGAAATTGACAAAGAACCTAAATCTTCAACAACTTGAATTATCTTTTTTTTTTTTTTTTTGAAAATCCAACAACTTGAATTACAACATAAAATACTCTCTTTCTTGAGTAATATTTCTTTCCCTTTCTCAATGTTATTTCCTAGAGGATAAAGGTAGGGGGAGCCTCGATCCCAATGGCTTATGCTTTTGAAGGAATCTCTTTTTTGTGCCTGTGTTACAAGGTATCAAAGCATAATGTGCTACACATATAATAGCAGGGTGGCACTTCATGCAATAGTGGCTCTCTGAGGCTGCTAATTTAAGCATCCGCAAGCTTAAAATTTGATTCTCCACTATCAGAACCTCCACCAGTTGATGCTTATGATCACAACAAAATATTGCCTCCTTTTTTATTTTGAAAAAGATAATCACTACTAAGTGCGTGAATCAGTTGCTATAAAATTGCAAATAATTACTACTAAGAGTTCTGAGTTTGAACTGTAGAGTACCATAACTTTTTTATTCAAATTACAAAACTTTTAGACTTTATTTGGTATGGATGAAAGTGGGAGGATGAATTGAGGAAGGAAAGAAAACTCTAATATTTATAATCATTTCTTTTGGTTGAAGGAGACAAAGAAAGAAAAAATTGTTTCAAATAGAATAGGTATCATTTTTGTCTATCCTCCAAAAGAGGAAAGAAAAGAAAGAAAATATATACACACCAAACAAGAAGAAAGAAAATATTCATCTTTTCTTCCTTTCATTTTCTCCCCTTATAGACAATCTAAAAGATTATCTAATTTTCTACTCTTTTTTCCATCACTATTCTTTATTTTTTTAACTTTCTTTCCTGAACAAAACATACCATTAGCTCCAAAAAATTTGAAAAACCTTTGGCCTAGTCATGACTAGGGCACATCCCGTCAATTTAAAAAAGATATATTTTTCTCTAAAACTGAAATACTTAGGGAAAATGCAATAGAACACAAAGTCACCAAAGAGTCTTCTCTGGACCATTTTTGTGCGAACATGATAAAAGGTCAACCTGAAGATTTTACACAGGAAACTTGATATATTTCCAACTACTCTATTAGTGTGAGTACTCATTTATGTCATTGACATTTACTAATTCTTGGCACACAAAGAGAAGGTTGGCATATGCTACCCTTTGAAAAATAAGGCAGACAAGGAGGGCACAAAGGGACAAACAATGTTGGGAGAAAAATCCATAGGTGATTCCATCACCATTATTCCTGCAGCTAATTTACATTCTTTGTTCTCTTGTTGAACTATATGCTTGCTCCTTATCTTATGATGAACCACTAGAAAGTGACCTTGGTTTATCACTTACCCCTCTTTCCAAGTACTCCTTGAAGCTTCCCTAACCAATGTGGACAAGATGTCACTACATTGCCATTTGCTTAATTGTGATCATAAAATCACTGCCCATCCCCCTCATTGTGGCCTTTGTTCAAACATGCTCTTGACAAATAGAGCAACCCAGTGGTGGAGGCTACTTGGCTGGCGGTTGCCATGGCCCCAGCAATTTTTTATTTTTCATTTTTAATAATTTTTTAATTAATCATTGATCACAAAAAATAAAATATAAATTGTCAATTGTAAACTTTATTAACCCTTTTCCTCTAAGATAAAATATCTAACTCCCCTTCTCATTCAAGAATCAATGTAACACTAATAATTGTGAAAACTATATGACGTTCTTTGAGCTGATTGATATCTATGTACATACTTGTTTATATTTATATATAGCTAAGGCATATAGAACATGTAATTTTTTTTTTTTTTACATACTATAGGTTGCCATATAGGACGTTCTTTGAGCTGATTGATATATATGTACATACTTGTTTACTAGTTAGTGGCCACAACAGGTTACAAAGGCATTGTTTTGGATATTGTTATATATTGTGGCTTGTGATTAATCCTGTTCTTCTTTCGGCTTGTGATTGATCCTATTAAATAACCGAAAGTAAAAAAAATAAAAATAAAAATAAAAAAAAATCAATGAGATTTGGTGCATGAAAATAACTACACATTTTTTCATTGGATGTAAATGCACCTACTTCTTTCTACGCCAGAAATGGTCATTTCAAAAACTGTTAATGACATGTGCATTATATATGTATACGCTTGTTGTTGTAAGTGCATGGTGAAATTTCAACCAACCACGTGATGCGCACCTAGCATATTAATAAGAGCAAAGTGTTTTTTTTTTTTTTTCGCATAAATAAAGCATATTTAATTTTTATAGGGATATATATGGCACACCTCGACCTCGTGAAGGGTCCCAAATGAAAATAACTGGCTGGGGGACCAGTGTTCCTTTTGTCACTTCCATGCTGTCTATGTTATCATTTTCTTACAGTTATATGCAGTTGCAGAATAAGATGACTAGACTAAACTTGGATGTAGCTCTTCGATCAGAAGAGAAAGTATGCATAAATAGCTCAATTAATTAGAGATAAAAATGTTGCCAATACGACAAACTAAAGAACTTGTATTGTAAAGGAATGTTCTGGATTATGTTATGGAGTCCTTGATTGTCTTGGAATTCAGATGACCTTCATCCTCTTGTCGGTTCTATTATTAATTTCCTTCTTTTTCTTAGTTTGGAAAAATTTAGGAGAGAATGACACACCGGTCAGAAGAAAAATTATTATGTTACCCGACTAATTTTCATGTATCGTACATTAATTTTCTCTTATAAATTAATAATAAAATTTCAAACTTGTCATTAGTTGAAATATTTTCAGTTACTTGAATGAATAGGGATGAAAACATAATAGAAAGAGGTTATTCTGATTTCAAATAAAGTGATAAGATGATTTGGCCAAATTTTTGAAGGAGCTAAGAAGATAAGCTCATAAGAGTTGAATTGAAGCTAAAATCATGATATTCTAGATAAAATCAGTTGAGAATGTGAATATTCCAAGAACTAGGAAGTGGTTCCTAACAAATTGGAACATGGAAAGTGTGCCTACTTAGTTAAAACACGAGTAAACTAGCTGAAATGATTAAGAGTGAAGGAATCTAACGTGGTTTAGATTAAGTTATTTAGATTTTACTGTATTAATAATTGTTTTAGAAATGTTTGTAAAGATCTTTCAACAAACAATCAATCTGTAATTATTTTTCAATTTTCAGTTATTTTTCAATCTTTCTTTGTCGATTTTATTATATTTTTATTAGATTAATCCTAAATCAAATATTTTTTTTAGTAACTTGAGAGTCCACAAAAGATCAAAAAACAGATTTTCCCTCTTAAAAATCAAATCGCTTATTCTTCATTCAAAATTTAGAATCATATTAAAATAGTTATAATCGAATTCATTTTGACTAACCATTAAAATTTCTTGTGATAATAGCATTATGTATACATTTAAATCATAAACAAATTATAATTCCAAATCATCTAATAATTTCTTTAATCAACAAAAAAATTCTTGAGACTTAAAAAGAACACTTACAAAGATATACTTATATAATTATATTTATCCATTCCAAAATCACAAATAAAGACTCAAACATACAATCTATTAAATATACTCCACTCGACCAATTCTTTAAAATTATTATTTCCCGTTCATTTTCAACTTTGTACTAGTGTTATTTTATAATACACTTTTATTCCTTAATTTATTGATATTATTTCAAAATAACATGCATTAATAAAATGTAATAGAATCATTTAAATTCAAATACATTTTATTGATGATATTTTAAGATAAATTTGTATTTCTTTATTGAAGTTATTCCAAAATAACATTAATAAAATGTGTTAGGATAATTACATTAACCTTGATCTCCTTAGTACGGGTGTTCACGGGTACGGATCATCCATGAATCCGAACTGATCTGAACTGATTCGAACTGTTTGGGTTGGATCATTTATGTATTTAGGTTAAAACCAAATCAAACCGATCAAAATCGATCATGTACGGGTTGAATCAAAGGTTTAAATTTATAGATCCGTTGAGCCGTTGACCCGATCTGTGAACCCGTAATAATAATATAAATTTTATTATATATATATATATTAAAAATTAATTTTTTTCTCCCCATAGTTTAGCATATGGCCCAATTAATTTGTTTCTTTTGCAAAATAATTAATAGAAATAACATTTTATTTATTACTGAATTTGGACAGAATTATGAATAATTTTAGGCACTAGCAATATAGCACAACAAATTTTTAATATATAAATAGTATACTTGAATTTAGTTTTTTAAAATAAATAATATTAAGTCTAACTCTTCACTTCTAATAAAATTTTTTGTCGTATTACTCTTAAATTAAATAGATAAGAAATATCAAAATTAAGATAGAAATTGAGTGGCTGAGAGTGAGTGGTGAGACACATGTAGATTATAGAGAGAGTCTGAAAATACTGCTAATATTGGTCTCCAAGTGTTGAAACTGCAAGTGTTGAAACTTCTTAATGTACTACTTTCAGCTATATTGTTATTTGTTTCACCTTTTTTTTTCATATTTTGTTTATCGTGTATATAATATTAATGAATCATATTTTGTTCATTTATTTGTTTCAGCAAATCTGGTTACAACAAATTTGGTTATAGCAAAGCTTAGTTTGTAAGAAATAGTTGTGATTCAGACTATTATAGTAAATCTTCAAGAATATTTTGTTTTAATTTATATTATAAGTCTATTTTAGAATATTATGTTGATGGTATTAAATGAATCAATTTTACTACTTTCATCCATTTGATAATATTGTGTTAATTGTATTGGATATTTGAAAGAATCATGCTATAAAATAGTAGTTCTAAGAAAAAAAATGAGTAACCCATTGAACCGAACCGATCATGAATGGGTTGGGTTTCAAATTTTTCTTCTGAAAACCGAATCGAACCGAACCGATCAGATTTGATTGGATTGGATCCTAAATTTGGTCAAAATCGATCTGATCTGATCCGACCCACAAACACTCCTACTCCTTAGATTAATAGTAAACGCACCTACACTTTTCTCAATTAAAATTTACATTTCTCTCCCTTATTTTATCGAGGAAAAAGCCCTACTCATATAGCTCATGTATTTCATGTAAAATCCATACAAATAATAAAGCAATGAATAAAAGAAACTGACTATATTAATATCACTAACATCAAGAAAAGTAAGTGTAATTATATTATCCTGACTATGTTTGACCTATTTTATAGGAAGACAACTAAAAAAATTGAAGCTTTACAAACATACGTGGAAATTATCTTTTTAATTTGAATCGTGTGTGCAATTATAATCTTCAAAAGTTTCTTTAACCCCTGTATTATTTTAAAACTTAAATAAATTTAGTCACCTGTTAATTTTCCTCTACTTAAAACCTTAATTTTCCTTAAATTATTAGTTGCTAATTAAATATTTGAAATTTAAATGGAATATGTTCCTATTATTTATTTACTTATGAGGTGAACAAATGAACAATTTATCACAGATGACTAGTAGGATGAAGGGCCTGCTTGACTTGGATCTAATCTGGGCCCAATGGAATGGATATGAAATGGGCCTCAATCCAATATAGTCCAAACCCTTCGCGACAGAATGTTTAAAAAGATGGAAAAAAAATTGTCAGAAGTGGGATTTGAACCCACGCCCTCTCACGAGGACCAGAACTTGAGTCTGGCGCCTTAGACCACTCGGCCATCCTGACTCTCTTGTCTTAATTTTTGTCCATTACATTTATATGTTTATTTTCTCCTTATTTTACTCTTTATGAAGTCCGTCAATGCCATCCTTATACTGGTAAGAATGTGAGATGGGTTTTTTGGTTACAATTAACCTTATTATTTATCAAAGGATTAAATATGTTTTTAGTTTTTGGAAGTATTTTTTTAATTTTAATTCTTGTAAATAAACTTTTTTTCAATTTTGTCTTTGTAAGATATTTTGTTCTTTTTAGTCCATGTAGATTTGTGTTTTTTAAATTTTGGTCCCTATAAACGTGAACTTATAAGGATTATAAATGAAAAATTTATAATTTTAAAGAGACTAAAATTTTAAAATATAAACTTACAAGAAGAGAAAAAAAAATTACAAGAACAAAAATTAAAAAAAACATCAACTTACAATTATAAAAATTAGAAAATAAAATAAAAAATGCTAACTTACATAAACTATAAAGATATATTTAACCCTTTGTTAAGACTCCAAAATCCTTTTTTCTCACTTGTTTTTTCCTACACATTCTCACTTTTGATCAACACACCCAAGCACACTTCACTCTTTCTTCTTTTTTTCCCTTCCCAGATGCATTTCACTCTCCTTTTCTTTTCAGATTAAGTGTATATTTGGTAGAGTGAAATCAAAAGAGATGAAAGTGAAAAAAGATAGAAATTTTGAATTAAAATAAAAAGTAAAAGTATAGGTCTACAAAACTTTACTATTCATTTCCTTTTTTTTCTTCTCTCTTTTGCCTCTACCATATCGATCCTAAGGGATGTGATAGTATAATTATACTGTATGATAATTACCGGTAAGCACAAAGTTAATATATTATACATGGTTGGATTCTTTAAGCATTTTGTTAGTGGATTGATTCTGATTATGTATAAAAAAAAACTTGGGTTAAAAGAAACCAAATTCATTTCCGGTAATCTAAAAAATAATAGTGTTTAATTATATCAGTTGAAGAATATTATTAGTACAAACCAAAACACAATTTTATGATAATTATTTATTGGATGTTGTTCACACCTGGTCCAATCAAGAAAAGGGGTTAGCCCAATTAGCCAATGGCCCTAGCTCAGTGGTGGGCCCAATTCACAACCTTCTCTTTCGTTCTTCTCCGAACAGAGTTCTGGAATTATGCAAGACGGGGATGTTGATAAATCGATTTAATCTAATAAAAACAAAAACAAAAAAACCAAAAAACCAAAAATCCAACGCATCAAAATTTTGAAAATCTAATTTTTTTTTTTATTGAATCGGATCGAATTTTAAAATTAATTTTCAAAACTGATATAATCCAACCAAAACTAAATTTGTACATATAGTTATACTTTAATTTATAATTTAATAATATCATCCATGTTTATATTTATATTTCTTATATACTTATCAAATTATTGCATAACCTGTATCTAGTTATAAAAATATATTTAATTAAGAATAAATTTTTATTAACTATTTGAACTAAGATGCATAAATAAAATTATCTATATATTTAAAAAATTATAATAGTACCAGTTATATAAGGACATATTTTGATATTTTAAATTATTATTTATTGCATATATTATTCATTTAATATTTTAAAAAAAGTAAGATTAAACCTGAAAAATGAAACAATCCAAACTGATTTAAATTGGATGAGATTAATGCGTTGAAGAAAACTTATAAGATAATGAATTAAAAAAATCAAAATGATTTGATTGAATGATTTTTTTTAAATCGATCAAATTAAATATACAAACATTCCTACAAATAATTGGGAACGACAATGAATCCTTCCTTTTGTAAAGACTCATTGACTCAAGTCAAACTAAGATTTAGGTGGAGTTAGAGAGAAAAAAAAATTGGTGGAAAAATTCTTGTATTTATTTTTTGTTACAAAATTCTTGGTATTTATATGTATTACTACCTCCACTTTCAAATAATAGTTGCATTTTAACAAAAAATAAAATAAAATAAATGTCACATTTGATTTTTTAATGTAATATTAATATTTTTCACACTGATAAATAATATTAATATTATTTTCTTTCGTCTATTTAATAAAGTTAATTTTATAAAATTATTAAATTTTTTTATCTACTTTTTATTTTTTATTTATTTTTGTAAAACAACCTATAACACTTGTTTGAAAATGAAAGGAATATATGATTTTTAGAATGTCAACCAACAATTATTGCTTCGAAATTGGCAGCAGCAGCAGGGGGTATATGATTATGAACTAGTGAATCCCGAAATTCAGGTGGATATTTATTCACGGTCAAATGGTCATGTAATTGGTTAAGAATGTGTTTGGTAGAAGTATTTAAAAAGTTAGATGAAATTTAAAAATTAGTTGAAAGTTTATAAGTTAGGTAGTAGAATAGTAGTTGTTTTTAGTTTTAATTATTGTATTTTTTTTCATATTGGGCATCATACTATTAATTTTGTATTCAGGGATGGAGCTGACATTCAACAATAGAGGACTGACTATTTAAGCAAAATATCGTCCAAAAAATGTATCCATGTATACTTTATCTTTTTTTCTAACATGGGATAAAATCTTATTTATTAAGTAAAACTTGATAAAAAATACATACTTGATATTTAAAATATAAAAATAGAATTTTGTTAAAATATAAAAGTAAATATATTTATATAAGATAAAGATTATTGTTAATATTCATCAAGAACAGTATGAAGACTGCACTCTTCCTAAACGAAACAGGTTGCGGTTTTCCAAATCAAAAAATACATATTCGGTATTTAAAATATAAAAGTTAATTAAATCTTGTTAAAATATAAAAGTGAATATACATAACAGACAGTTTTATTGTTGATATTCATCAAGAAGAGTATCTAGAATGTAACACTTAAGAATTTCACCATAACTCTTAAAACACTGTTGAAATCAGCAATATTTTTTAAAGTTTTTTTTTCTTTCTGAAATACATAAGTAAAGACAAAAACATTAAAAAGTCTCGTATTAATTTATGGGATCTTAAAAATAACCGGAACCTTACAACATGTTTTAGTCTTTTTTTTTATTTTTTTAAGAAAACATTAAATAAAAAATAAATATATTTCAAGCATTAAAAAAAACATCACCTTTCACCTACAAGTCATTGT
>PYAF01000185.1:0-15427 GCA_007407185.1 Glycine tomentella | reverse complement strand
AGTTCATGTAAGTTTATATTTTTTTAATTTTGATTTCTGTAAAATATTTTATTTATTTTTAATTTCTATAAATTTTTATTTTTTATAATTTTAATATATGTAAATACAAATTTATAAAAACTATAAATGTTATAATTGGAATATTATTAAAAATGAAAAAAATTATAATGACTAAAATTGAAAAAATATAAACTTGGATTAAAAATGAATAAATTATAGAGAGAAAAAAAGAAAAAAAATACTAATTTACCAATACCAAAAAAACATAAGCCAAAAGCAAATTTTATTTTTACGGTGTAAAAAACTTTAACGCTAAAAATATTGTACTCTTTATAATCATCTTTAATGTATATCCTTTGACGCAATGAAGTAATAATACAACGATGCACCGTTCTAAATAAAAAGGAGGAAAAGGAGAAAGCTTTCTCAAGCAGTATTTCTAAATTTCCAATTCTAATTTCTAAATAAATGGAAGAAAAGGATAATAAAGCTTAAATCTCAAGCAGTATTGTCATTAAGGAGAAAGCTTAAATTTCAAGCAGTTATTGTCAGCAACGAAAAGGTTTAAATAGGGGCAGAACATACTAGAGCTTCATCCGTTGCTTGTTGCACTCGCGTACTTCGATTCCTCCCAGGTATTCTTACTCCCCATTTAGGTTTCTTTTTTTTTGTCCCAACAACGTTTTTCATATATCCAATACTGTGCTTAGTTTTGCACATTTGTGTGGTTAATTATTGTTCCTTTAAACAATAATGTTAAAAAAGAATCGATTTTTTGGTTCCTTTTTGTTGTTTCATGTGAATTGCTAACATGGGTCGTGGTGATTTTGCACTTTTGATGTAAACTAGGGTGGTGCTGTTTCGTGTTCTTTTTTATTGGCGGCAAAATGCCAGAAGATATTGTTTACCAACACCCTTTGTTTGGTGGCAAAATATCTAGCACATTCCCCCACAGATTCCAGGTCATTGTTTTTCTTCTTCTTTTTTTTTTTTTTGTTCTTTGCATAAACCATTGGAGGCCACTGTAAGACTTTAGTTTTGCTGAAATTAAGGTTCTGGTTATTTGTTGTAGGATGTCAGCAGCATTCGACAAGTCCCTGATCATCAGGTTTTGTCATGCTTTGTCTTTGATTGTATAATGTTTCATATTTTGTTTAGGCCTTTTTGCTGACTTGTTTTTTGGGTCTTGATAATATGTAGGAGGTGTTTGCGGACCCGAGCCGTGATGAAAGCTTGATCTTTGAGCTTTTAGAATTCAAGCCTGATGTTGCTGATAATGGGAGTGCTGGGTGGTTTCTTCAAGACCTTGCTAGTGAACAGGATGCTGAAGGAAGTGTGGTATGTCGTCGTTTTATTAGGTTTTGTTTCTTCGAGTTATGGGATTCATGAAGTGGACACTGTAATTGGTGTATGGAAACTAGATTTTATTGTTGTTAATTGTATCCTCTGTGTGTGTGTGTTTTGAAAGGCTAAGAAGAAATTTTATTAATAACAACTAGTTTTAGCACAAGTGGTGCCAAAACCAAGTCAGAAACAACCTTCATCGGAGATTACAAAAAAAAAAAAAAAAACAAGACTACCTCTAGCTCGAAATACCTGAAACTCCCTATCTAACACACCTTTACAATATAAAAAGAAATAACATTGCAGATATACTTTTTCTTAAAGTGCAGCATGTTTCTCTTATTCGTTCTTTTTCATTACTGCTTCAAATAAGATAAAACCTGCACACCACAAAGAATCCCGAGCCAAAATAACTAATCTTTCCGCTGGCAGCAACTTGTTGCTCCATGATCTTCAGTTATTCTGTATTCTGATTATCTTTCTGTTGTAATTTTCGGGCTGCCTTCCTCTGATAATTACTCATAACAGTTCCAGCCACCAATGTTCACCAATTGTTTGATCATCTTCCTCTACGAAACCTGAAGCCACTTCACGTCCATAAGTGCTGAAAACTGTTAGATGAACCCAATGCATTGCTTTGGATTTAAAATCCAATTAGACAGAATAATTGAATTTACCAGAAGCTTTGTTCCATTCCCATGTCAAGGCGACTTGTATTTTCTCCATCATCTCTTCCAATCCTCTTTAAGATTCTAAAAAAATCAAATCATTACGAGATTTCCAAATGATCCAAAGCACTGCATATCAAACTAAACACCAGCACCACATCTGTTTAATACTTTGATCAATGAGCCCCCTGAACTGAAAGAAGTTATGTTCATCGGTGTGCAAAGATGCACTCAATCCACACCAGTCCAAAACCCTACTCTATGCATTCCATGATTTCTTGCACTTTGTCAGAATATGAGTAGTGTCTTCTATAGCATCCTCACATCTTTTACAAATAACATCCTCCTCACGCAAAACTTTCCTATACACAAGATTTTGCAAAGATGGTATTCTATCCTGAGCAGCTTGCCATATAAAAAAAATCTTCAAAGGGACAACATTCACCCACATTTTAGAGAAAAACTCAATCTTAGGACCACTTGTATTTGTTGCCAATGTGTTGTCAAAGAGGAATCATTGATTGAGTGAGTGGTTACCAAGAGTAGGCGAGTTTTCTGAATATTTGATTATTTTTTTTATGCCATACTTTATGATGGGGTCCAATGAAAAAAAATGCTTAGATAGCTTGGTTGATTTAGTTCCATTAAGGGTGCTATCAATTTTATCCAATTTAATTATCAAAGTTTTCTTATTAATGTTTGTTGGCTAATGGTAGTTGGGTATTATGATCTCTAACTTGTGTGAATGTTTTTTGTGTATTTTAGGAGGTTTATCTGTCTTTGATGATTGGTAGACTTCCCTTTTCAGCACACTATAACATTGCTTGTAACATTTCTTCCATTTTAATTCCAAAGTGTTTGATTTATCAAAGCATAACACTACAATTGCTTTGTGTGAGTGTGCATGTACTGATACATAGGAACAGGAAAAGAACTTCTGTCAGAGAAGATAGCTTTCTTTTAATGTCTTATTTGTTGCACAGTTTATTGTGTTTTGTGATCATCTAAGTTTATTGTGTCTTGTGATTATCTCTCCCCTTTAAATTACTTCAGGTTATTGAGCAGTCAGGAGTTCTTGAAGCACCTGGTTTGATATACAACAATACGCCTGCAGTTGTAACAACTGCAGTGGGTCAAATGGTAAAGTTTCTTTGCTTGTTTTGACCTTGATTTGTGTTTCAATTCCATTTCCTGGTCATCTAAATGAGTGACCTTGGGATTGATGTTCATCCATTGTTTCTTATACTTCTTCTCTGGGTTGCCAATTAGATTTCATAATCCACTTGCATGCGTAGTTATTTACTCTATATTCAGTGTCACAGATTGAGGATGTGCAAAGACAATGTTAAAAAAAAAAAAAAAAAAAAAAAAACTACGTACCTCATTGCCCGGAGGCTCCACGCTATGTGCAGGTAAGGGGGAGGGATATTGTACGCAGCCTTACCCTTGCCAAAGGGGCTATTTCTGGATTCGAACCCATGACCAATAAGTCCCCAAGACACAACTTTACTAAGTAAAAAACTACGTACCCCATTGCCCGGAGGCTCCACGCTATGCGCGGGAAAGGGGGAGGGATATTGTACGCACCCTTACCCTTGCATATGCAAAGAGGCTGTTTCCGGATTCGAATCCATGACCAACAAGTCACCAAGACACAACTTTACCGTTGTGCCAGGACTTGCCCTAAAAAAACTACGTACCCCATTGTCCGGAGGCTCCACACTATGCACAGGTAAGGGAGAGAGATATTGTACGCAGCCTTACCCTTGCATATGTAAAGAGACTATTTCCGGATTCGAACCCATGACCAACAAGTCACCAAGACACAACTTTACCGCTGTGCAAAGACAATGTTATGGGTGCAAAATTGAAACAACTTAATATACTCTTGATCTTGATATAATTTTGACAACTTTATTACATGATTACTTGCTTAGTTGTATTTTAGCTTCTATATCTTTTTTTTGTTTGGTGTTAATTGTATCTGCTAATGATTTTGCATCTTGGTAGCCACCTATACCTCAATACTGTTCAATTGATGCCTACCCAGCCTTTTAAGATTTTGCTATAATTAGGAGTACATTTAGCTGCTTATTCATCAGAGGCAGTCTGAGATGTCATATGAATTCTGCTGGTGTAGTGATGCTAGGAGGACTGGCTTACAGATGAAACATAGTTTTTAGTATGTTCTACCACTTTCCGTAGATATTCCCATATATGTTGATCTCCTAATTGTCTTCATATTGCTTATAAAATTTCCAATCTATGCCTGTAATTCATTTGTTTTATCACTTTATGGATTCAGCCTGTATTGTCAAGAACACAGGCTTCTCTTGGCGGGAACAATGGTTGGCATGTGGTCGCGATCTATGTCTATGTCTATTTCCTTCTGAGATTATCAAATGAGAAATTGAGTTTCATCTATGAAATATGTTCATTTTACTCGATAACCTTCTTGAATCAGACATGTCACATGTCTCTCCATGGTTATAGAGCTGCATATTGTAATTGGCCAAAACATCATATCTGTATAAGCTAAATAAAAGAGGTTGTAAGACCTAGAAATCTCATGTGAAATAATGTTGGTTTGTCCAACTGCCCCACCATTTGTATATATTATTTCCGTAAAAATTTTGAAGGCTACAAGTGCCATGGTTCTCTGAGTCTTTTTAAAGCTTCCCATTATTGCTGTTATAAGTTGATGTCTTTTTCATGTGGCCCTTGTTCAAGATTATTCTTTATATAATACGTGCATCTGAGTTTTTGTAAGTATTTTTTTGCCATTGTACATGTTTTTAATCACTTGCTGTCATCTGTCATTATGGCCAGGCAATTTCTAAAGGACGGCAAGGAAGGGAAGCACAAAATATTGTGAAAGTAGGTTCTGTTTTACTTCAAATTTTGCAAATGCTAATTAGACACTGTTCCTGCATTGACTGGTCTTTGAGTCATTCCAAAATTGTTTCATTTCTTCAGGTTTATTTGGCAAATTTGCGTCTTAAAGGAGTTGATACTGATGTACTAGTCTCTGCATATGAGCCCATTGTTATAAAGTAAGTTTTAGAATATCATTTTCAAGACAATAAGCTATTCTCTCAATTGTCTTGCAATTGGTCTCTAATTCAAGTTATGACTGATTGGTTGAGTTCTATTTAGATGGATGTTCAGGTTTGATTTGGACCTTTTGTTTAGGACAAATTACACTCACATCCCTTTTTTGACATTACTTTGACCTTTTTGATCCATATAACTGTAAAAGAAATCAGGAAAGCTTTGTGTTAATGGAAAAGATACACAGTATTATGCTGTTATATACACAGTTATGTTAAACTTCAAAGTGAGTGCAATTTGTCTTCTCTTTTTTTGGGTTGAAACTTACCCTTTCTGGTTTATATGTTAACACGTGATTGAGCATTTTAAATCTACTAAGAGTTAAGCAGATTAGAGATAAAATCAGAAGAGAATGAAATATAATCTGTGAACTTATCAGGGAAAGCTCTACATATGCAATACATTCATTTTAATTATATTTTATATCTGCAGCCCTTTGAGCGAAAGTGCGGACACAGTTGGTGCTGGTGTAGCTGTTCCAGCTGCTCAAGCCGGATGCATGCCCATGGATGAGGTCTTTAAACTTGCTGTTACAAGCTTCAGGGTTCATGACTGGAGTCTTTTTTGATGCAAGACCCTGCTGGGAGCAAGTTAATGCTCAGCTATGTGGAGTTCAGGCTTAAACATTTTTATTTGAGTAACATTTGGAAAAGTAGGGGCAAATCCCATTTTGATCACTGTATATTCCTCGTGTGTTTTCTTTCTTGGTCCATAAGCACTCTTTTATTTTTGGCATTTGGTCATATTTCATCTAGTTATTAAATTGCTAGGATTGTCACTTGTAACTTGAGAGAATAATGTGTTTGGAAATGTCAGTGACTTTTTTCCTCCTACAAGGTGCTGGATTGCAGTTTTTAATAATAGTTCACATTGCTTTCGATGTTGCTTTATACCCAGCAATCTGGGACAGAAACAACGTGCTTCCTGGAAGCACTGTGATTGCTTGCAGCATGAAAGGGCCATAGCCCCCAGCTTGTACGTGGTAGGGTTATGTATTATTGAGTTTTGGTGGACAGAGTAGTAATAGACCAAATGATGAAATGCTTGAAGAGACTTCTAGACAGAGCATTGTTTACTATAGACTTTCAAATCAATAGGTGACAGATATATGTTTCGTGCTAGAGATGAACTTATATTTTAAAAATGTCTTTATACATGTCAGCTATCAATTTGAGTACTTAATAGGAGATAATGATAGGATTTTTTGATGCATGAATAGGATTGAATGATACGTCCGATTATGTTCTGGTATTTTTTTGTTTTACATTTTTTCCCCAATGAAATCAAGTTTTATCATTTTTAACTTACTGTTTTATTCTTAAACATTAAATTAAAAATAATTAAATTCGTGTATATTTCATCCTGTTCTAGTACTTCCATCAAACATAATCACTGCTTAGCACGAGAATTTCATGAATTCCATGTCATTGAAAGGATTTAAATTGTTTGGTTTCACCTCTTAGATGTGGTTTTTCATGTTTACTTGTAGTGTATTTGGATGTACATTAGTAACGTGGATCCGTATAGCTCAGACGCCCAAGCAAACATGCTGTTAGTAGTTAGTAGTTATATGTTTCAATGAGTTTCCAGCTTTTCAAAGAGTTTTCAAGCACATTAAGAAAGCATTTGCTTTTCCTTTTACTACAAGCAATTGCAGATGCCTGTCATATTAAATGAATTTGGAACCCTCTCGTCTCTTTGAATTTCTTTGCAGCTAAAATTTCAATCAAGCACTACGTTCTTTCCTTTTCAGTTTCTATGCAATGATTAATAAAACGGTTGAGAGTTGAGACACACATGTACACAGTAATGGACAAGCACAGAAGCTTGCTTCAATCTAGGAACTGTATTTGCCCCCTTTAGAAGGCACATAAAAATCTTTGGGTTGAAAATTTTCCAAGAAAAATAAGGCAAAGACCCCAAACCTTAGAAGCCCAAATAGAAACCAGGATCTTAGTTTCAGCCATCGCAATCCATGCAATGCAAAAAATTCTATCTTTGTTAGGCAACACAGTCATAGTAGAGTGTCCATTTCACATGTAGCCAAAACAAGTTCAATTCTGAGGTTTCATTTTGGACTGTGTCAACTAATGAATGATGCAAAAACCATTAGAGGTGGCACTCTTAGGACCCCAAAAGTTACAACCATGATATTGTGATGAGTCAATCACGTGTCATGCAACTAGTTTGAAAAATAATGCAATTTTATGGTCCCACCCAATAAAATACACGATATGGCAGTCTTTTTAGGCCAGATGGTTTCACACATTGTGAAATGTAGAAAGGAAATTATTGGTGAGCAATCAACATCATATCATTGTCATATCTCTTAAGATCAAGGTGCTGCCACACTGACATAGGTTTATTATGCACCCTGTTAATGGAGAAACCCAAAATTAAAAAAATTGCCCTGAAATTCTATTGGAAGAAGCTTTATGAAAGTTGATGGTACCCCTTTTCTCCGTCAATTTTGCAATGCTTTCTCACAGGAACACTAACAGAAATTTTGTCGTAACATATTCAAACATATTATTTTTAATTTTTAATTTTTTTACATGATAACACTTCAATTTCAATTTCAATTTCATTATAAATTATTCCTTCCCTTCTAAATTATATGATGTTTCAGGAAAAAAAATTCTAAAATAAATATTATTTTATAAAACCAATTTTACATTAAATATTTTTTTTCAGAACTATTCTTAATCAATACTTAATAGAATTAATATATAGTATGAGTAAATAAGGAATTAATTAGAGTGAAAAATATATATTAGAAAATTACTTAATATTTTTTAAAAATTTAATAAATTAATTACATTTGTTAATTCTTATATTAAAACCTTAAATGTCATATAATATGAAAGGGAGGAAGTATCAAATTATTCTGATTTTGCACTATTGAGAATTATTGTCCACTCTGACTCTCACCGGTTGAAGTGCTGCCATTTATCTGCATTAAGCAATAGCCAACAATAAGAAAGCTCCTTCTCGTGAGTAATAAGCAATGAGTTTGAATTTGGAATTTGATACGAATAAAAGACAAGAATGCTTAATATTCATTGTAATTAATGAAAAGAAAAACACAACGAGAGAAAAGACTGCCAACAATGACTAACGCGGAGTTACTAGCGCTCAATTCATTTGTGTCCATACTTCAAATATCAGTAATGATAGGAAAATGTTACCTTTATGTTATTCTACACTTTAGGGGTGAAAGAAAAGAGAAAATAGATAAATACAGCAACTTTGAAGTGTTATAATATGATATGATAAAAAGAAAATGATAGAGAAAAAGATAATTGATGTTATATAATATTTTATAAAATAGTGTTCATGTATATCACTCTAGTAATATACAAACATTTGTATATTTTTTTACATTTCATTAACATTAATAATTTTTTTTGTCTTTTTCATTTATTATATTATATTAGCCATCATACTTATATTTATAGCTTTCTTTCTTTTCTTTTTCTCCTTAAACCTTTTGTTTTGAGTGATTTGAAAGAGGGGGATTAAGGAGGATATTAAATTTTTCCTTTGTTTGTTTGACAGAAAATTAGAAAGGAGAAGTGATCACATATTTCATTCATTTGCCTATTTCATGGCCCCACATATTTCATTCATTTTCTTATTTCATGGCCTTGAATTGGAAAGGAAATAGACATTTAGAGTGTTAACGTTGATGTATACTTATTTTATTGATGACAAATTTTTATCGAAAAATTAGTCTAAGACCATTTATAATGAAATTTATAAAAGAAAATTGTGTATAAGTTGGATAGTTTTGTCTAAGAATACCTAAACTTTTTTGGACCAACTCTGACACTTGTATACAACTCATTAAGTCCTTGCTCTTCATATTGAATTCGAGCAAAATTCCACATAGAGTTTATCTTATAACGCAAACCGATAATAACATTGTTTTTCAAATAAAGGATATGATAATAAAGATAGATACGTCTTGTTTAAAATTTCATTGTAATGATCAAATAAAAATTTATATATTCCTTTTGTGAAAGGTTCTAAAACCTAAAGGATCTAAATATCGACTAACTAACGAATTCAATTAGTACCTTTGGGTTTTTATTTATCTATTAGCAAACACAAAATATATTAAATAAAGGGTATGTGGGGTACCCTAAAACTTTGCCAATTATAGGGTACATTGACCACTCAAAGAAAGAGAAAGAAAAACTCTTTACCTTGACTCTAACCAAGACCGATATCTAAATTTTAACATGAAGAACATACTCAACATTTTCAACCTCATTTTTTAATTTGATACTATTTCTATGTAAGTCTTTCTAACATGTTTGGTTACGTTAGTTTTGCTTTATGTCGGATTATTTTTGAACTTTATTAGGTAATTTAGATAAAACTTTTAATTGATGTTAGTATTTTATTACATAATGATGATTGGATATTGAATGTAAAATTGGAAGGTAATAAATGAAGATAAAGCGTACAAGAGTTCGCCAATCAAGAGGATTTGAAGAAAGTAAAATATTATGCGAAGTCCATGTGATAAAATCCAACCATCAAAGCATTGGAAGAAAAAATGAAGTTTTTTCTTTGGATATTCAGCGCCATAGTGCTGGAATTCCTAATGCTATAGCACATGGCACTTGTCGTAACAATGACACTCTAGCTATTTAGCACTTGATATGCATGAATCAAGCTTCTCTAGACATATAGTACTTTAGTGGTAGGGAATCGCTACTATGGATCGGAGATAATAATTTATTTTATATTATCTAAAGAGTTTAAAGAGAAAAAAAATATGACAATTTTTTTCTTATCACATTTTCTAACCTAAAAGTATGACTCTAGGGAGTATGAAGGCTAATTTTAGAAAAAAGATATGGATCTAGGGTGCGGAAACATCAATGATCAACTCCTTTTATATTTCAATCAATTAGGTTTTGCTTTATCTGATATTTTCTCTTTTTATTTTCCACATCTATTTAAATCTACTTGTTAGCGGATGATTGATCTTAGATTATCAATTTAAGTTTTCTGTCTTTAATTGAGTGATTATATATCCTCTTATTACTTTTAATAAATTAGTTATTTATGAGATGATTGGATGGCAGTAAATAAAGTATATACACAGTAAATTAGTATGTGATCTTGCTTGCACAGCTAATCAACATGAGCAGCAAAGAACTAGGAATAGATGTAGTCATTCGTGTAAACCTCTTTGAATTTCCTTAATTTTCTAATGCCTATTTGAATTTAGATGTTATACTAAGGAATTAGGTAGTGTTAATTGATTAACTCTAGTTAAAGTACCAAGAAATTGGATTTTAATTGAAGAGTAAATTCAAACAAAAGTTAGAGATTAAGAACTTGAATTGGGTTCGGGTTAATAATAAGGGATGACAAGAATCTTGTATGGGTAACTATCTGAACTTGTCACGACTTTGATGGAAAATATTCATTTTAATCCGATATCAATATTACTTGAATTTTTAAAATGAGAACAGAGACATTTAAGTACCCATTCTATACCTGTACATGTATTCATCCCCAAAAACTATATTAATTACATTTTCTTATTTATTTCATCTTTTTTTTATTAGACTTGCCATCTTTTTCATTTATTAGGTTGAATTTATGTTATGAACCATTACATTTTTTGACTTATTCAATTTAATGACATCTAAAATTAATTTTAGTTTTAAAATTAAACATAAAAATGTACAAATACATTATTATAAATTAACAATCATTTTTGGTGGGTGGTATAGCGAAGGAGAGAGTATACCTGATCCTGAATGAGAAAATAAAGGAGGCAAAATTTTATCTCTAATCAGTTATAGGTGGTAAAATGGACTACCTGACCCAATGCGAGTTGCAGGCTATAATGGGCTAGGCCAAAAAAGTCCAAATTTAATTTGGGCCTAAAAATGAAGACCAAGTCCTCTAAAACCCAATTTTTGTGGGCTTTTAATGGATTTTTGGAGTCGTTGCGTGTATTGGACCATGATTAGGTTGGACTAAAAAATTTGCATTTTATTCGGGCTAAAAAATTTAAGTTCAAGTCCTACATTTCATCAACTAGGTTCAGATTGGTCCGACTAACTTGATCCATTTTGACACCCTTATTATGAGAGATTGGGGACATAGATGGCTAGAGACAGAGTTAGGGAGTGGATACAAAAATGAGAAACGACATACTCATCTTTGTCTCATCCCGTTGTCATGCTGATATATAATGTATAACAAGGAAGAATAAAGTGAAGTTTGAATCTAATCTCTTTCACGTGTTTTAGTTAATTTTTCTCTATACCTTTTGTGTTTTCATAAAAATAAAGATGCTTGCATGTGTTCATTTATTTACTAATAAAACTTCCTTCAATCTAATTCTACTCCATTGTAAATATGAATAATTGATAAGAAATTTATTATAAGAATCATACTTATACTTTTACTTTACTACTTAATTACAATACTTTGGTTCACTTGTTCAAGCTACAACAATCGTTTAGAAAGTTTAACATGTTATAAAAATTTCCTCATGTCTTACAATTAAATAATTTTTAATAATTACAAATAATGTTATTTCTTGCTGTCTTAATTATCTACAGATATTCTCTTCCTCATCCTTAGACACAAGTTTTTTTTGACATTTTTTATACTTTTTAAAATCCTATCCCCCAGATTATGAATTATTTTTCATTGTCTTTGTCCACATTGAAATTCATATTTTCTTCCTGATTAAATCTTAGGTATTTAATCAAATACTTTCGAAACAATTAATTTTGTATTTTCTTTTTTATGTGAAAATTTCTCATGTGCTTTATATTATAAAATACTTTTAAAAATTCTAACATTATATTACTAGCTTTTTTTTTTTCTTTTCCGGATTTCAATTATTTCACTCCTATATATTAAATTAGAGTCTTGAAAGTGATTAGTATTTAGTTTATAGTCTCTTAAAGAACGACACCTTTTATTCTTAACTCTCTTTTTCAAGTTTTAAATTTAAATTCTTTTAAATTAAGTATGCATATTGTAACATCTCGAAGGAATCACAATCGAATGAGAGAAATTTAAGGACTATGCAGGTAAGGTATGAGACTCTATAGTTAAGAATGATTTAAAAAAATTAATTGGTATTACATATACCAAGAAAATACATATATTTTTCGGTAGACAATCACTTAAGAATTCAACAACTAAGAGTGTTTAACTTTAAGTAGTTATGAGATAAGTGACTTTTTAGAAAGTTTCCCATAAAATATGTGCACAAGTGAGAACAAAGTATACTCAAAATTTTCATGTTGATTTATGGGTACAATCAATTATCAGAGATGTTGTATTTGTCTTTAATTTTTTTTTTAAATTGACTAAATATAATATTTTCATACAATCAAGAGATATACTTATCAATTATATTTGAAGATACAATTTACTTTCTTGCAGAAAAAATGAAATTAGCTGGTTTTTTTATTAAATAAAAGGATCTGTTATACAATGTTAGTTAATCCAGAATAAATAGCTTTTAAACATTTATTTTCTATTAAGTAAGAAAAAAAAACCTAATTAATAACTTTAAATAAAATTGAGATTTTTTTATACTCCTAAGAATTGTTTTTCAACAAATTCGTCTGACTGTTTCAATTGATCATTTCTCAGCGTAGCATGACCTAACTTTCATTTTCAAACATAACTTTTGGCACCAAATCACCCGGCATTGCATAAAAGTCTTTTGCGATATGACCCTCCACGACGCAGGACCACTGTTATTCATTACCGTCACTTTCATTCCTAATTTCACATACACTTACCCTTTCCATGACATCTTCAAAGCTTTTGTTTTGCTTTTCTTGTTTATGCTGTTTTAACCTAATTTCATGCATATAAACAAAGAGTAAAGCAAAGGCAAATATTTGTACGTATAGTTTTTAGACAGAAAAGGAAAGTAAATTATAGAGATAATGAAGTTTGCTCTTTTTAATACGTAGTAATGTTATCCATCATATCTAAATGCTTATTCCTGTTTTTGTCCTTTTCTCTTTTATCGGAGTTAATTTATTTTATATAATTAAAGTGAGCCTATATTCTTTTTCATAGATTATCCATCTTCTTTGGAGGCACATCAATCCTAAATCATATTGAGTTTTGAGAAGCATTATCGCTAAAGCTCCATTTAATTATGTCCAATAAACGATATTGGTGTATGATGTTATGATAGCAAATAGATAATATAATATAATATAATATAATATATACGTGCCACAAAAGGGGCATGAACTCTATCTCAAAGAAATTGGAGATTAAGGGATTGATATTGGCACCTTGTGCTATTATTGCCCACTAATCATTCAAAGTAAGATGCTGAGTTTGTCACATTACCACCTACTTTGTCTCTAATCGAAAGAGACTTAACAAAGACATCACGACCTTATGGCATATAAAATTCAAAGATAATATTGGCACTCGTTGTGTTCATTAAAAAACCAAATTAAAAGTCTCTTCTTTAATTCTCTAAATCCTTGATTGGCACTTTTCTTCTGTCTTTTATAAAGGGAGAATTTGATTTCAAAACACTGCAATTATAACAGATAAGTTTCTTTTGCGAATTAGACGAAGTGTTCGTGTGATTTGTAGTGTTAGAGTGGCGTTGGCAACAATTAGCTTTTTAAAATGTTTAAAATAATCTATCGAAATGTGTATTTTTTTATTGGAAATTATAGAATTAATTTTGAAAAAGGACAAAAGCTTCATACTATTTTTATAGTTTGAATTCATGGTACTAGTTACTTTAAGATATTAATTTAATAATATAGATAAACCAAGACTTAAATACCTTTTAGTTCCTATAATATGGATGTTCTAGTTTTTAGTCTCTATAAAATTATTTTGATAATTTTAGTTTTTAAAATATTTTATTTTAATTTTTGTCATTAAAATGATTATGTTAAAAGATAATATGACACTAAAGTATCATATCATTATGACACATGTCATTCATGTAGACATATGTGTCACATATCGCATGTCATCCATGTGCATTAAGATTAAAATGATAAAAATAGTTTTACAAAGACTAAAATGACAATTTCCAAATTGTTGGAATTGAACTAACATAATTTTAAATATGGAAACTAATTTCTTGATATTTTTTTCTTCTTAATCTTTAGTGTGGGCTAAAATGAATTATTTTTAACTTATTAAAGAGGATTATTAATTTTTTTTAACCGGCAAATGTACATTAAATATTAGATGTTAATTTTTTGTTAGTAGAAAAAATCATCTTCCCTAACCGACACATTAACTATATTATTCTAATTCTATTGATTATGAATAACATTCTCATATATGTTAAATTAATATATTAAATAATTATTTAATATAGGTAACACATTCACAAATCTTGATGAAGTCCATTACAAAATAACCTAAGAGCTCATTATTTTATACCACAAAAAAGTATAAATTAACAAACCTAATAATAAAGGGAAAAAACTATATGGTATATATTATCTTTTTTTCATTGTTCAAATTTCCGGCCAAAAATTGAGTTTGCCCATCATGCATTAATATATTACCCAAGTCTGGCAAAAAATAATTAAGATTGCACTAAATTAAGTTAAAATAATTTCTAACATAAATCTATTAGTTTAGCTCATATTTTATATTGAGCTAGCTCATCAAACTCGATCCAGTCCACTATAACACCCTTTTTATTGTAGTTGAAATAGATATACATAGAGTTCAGTTTGGCAACACAGCCGCATTTAGGGTGAAACTAGTTTTGGACCCGTGCGCATACGCACGAGACGGCTCCGCTCCGCTCCGCCATGTTATGCTATATTTTTATAAAATTGTACGAGTGTTACTACATACACCATTCAAAAGTTCTTCAACACCATTTTTTTTTTGAAATCTCGAAAATGCCCCTGGCGATATCAGCATACGGATTACTCAATCCGTATATTACGTACGGATTGTCCAATCCGTATAACTGCTACGGATGGCATAATCCGTATGTGTTTTTGCTGGCTAGATGTTGCGCTTTTTAAAATAAACTCCAAATAATCAAGGAGAATATATAGAATACATAATGAAGGAGAAAAGTGATAAAAGCATCTAATAATAAGTTGATATACCAAAAAGTGCAGCATACATTGTTCTTAATATTGTTTGCCATATGAAAGTGTTGATAATGTCTAAAAAAAAGTAACATGCATTAATTAATCAAAATATAACCATAAAATATGTAGATAACAAACAAAATGGTTCTTGTCCATATTGCTAGAGAAACAAAATGATCATTGTCCATTCAACAC
>PYAF01000184.1:60962-75071 GCA_007407185.1 Glycine tomentella | reverse complement strand
CACAAGATAACATGAAAGGAAGAAAATCTTCTCTTCCTTCCTTGTAGGCCACGTGAAAATGGAGAAAGAAGGAGAAGCTTCATGACTTAGACAAGTGGAGGGACACTTGTAAAGAAGGCATCATGACTTAGGAGATTTTTGCATAAAGTAAAAGATATTTAAAAGATTAATTATGAGTTTAGTTAGGATGAAATGGAATGAGATGAAACTAAGTTCTAATGAAACTAAATGGGAGTAACTAGCTAGAAAGGGTAGAAATGTCCTTGAATATTTTATTATTTTCCAAACTCTATATAAAAGGGAGGAAGGCTTTAAGTGAAGTCACATTGAAGACTCCATTCTTCCACCTATTCCACGTGAAACCTCTCCTTCATTTCACTTTCATCCTTTCATTTTCAAAGCATAAAGAGACCCCACTTCCTTTTAATCTAAGTGAAAGGTTTTTTGGAAAAATGTCAAGTTTCACTAGATTAATCGATTACTTCAGGTAATAATCAATTAATATGTTCTTTATTCAATCTAGAAAATATTTTATGAACATTGTAATCGATTACCTATCGGGATAATCGATTATTTGACCTTTGTTTTGACAAAACTGCTTTGTTAATGAAATTAATCGATTACTTAAGAATCGTAATCGATTACATAGTATGTCATGTTTTTAAGCCTTACTGTGATAGTCGATTACCACAGATTGTAATCGATTACTTAGGCTTTATATGGAAAATCACTTTGTTGTTATAATCGATTACCAAATATTGTAATCGATTACACATTCAATTTGAAAATATATGTTTTCTGCTTTAATCGATTACAAAATCATTTAATCGATTACATAGTGTATTTGTAACTTTTAGAACTTCTGTTTTAATCGATTACAGCACGGGATAATCGATTATTTTGCTTGTTGCAAAACCCAGATTCATTTTTGAACAGTATAATCGATTACAAAGTTATTATAATCGATTACATAAGAGAAATAATCGATTATTAGGCGCGTTTAATCGATTACAGTTAGTTACAAATTCTGTTATAAATAGGAATGGAGACTGAGCTTATTTAAGAACTTGATAATGAAAATAAAAGGAACACTTCAAAACAACCAAGAGGGGGGGTGAATTGGTTGAACCTTGGTAAATTAAAAAAAATTCAAATCAGAGTAGCCACAGGATCTTTATCACTTTAAAATGTTTTGAAACTAAGAATCATTTATTCAATCAAATTCCCCTGTCAAGAAATCAATAAGCTGTAAAAACTTTCTTGTGCAAATAATTTGAATCACAACCAAAGCAATTTAGAGATGAAGAGAAGAGAAGAAAGATTAGCCACAGATTTTTATACTGGTTCACTTCAAACACTATGAAGCTACATCCAGTTCTTCCACTCAACACTAGAATGGAGTTCCACTATTGTAAATTAATGTTCTTACAAGATATTATAAGTCTCTCTTTATCAACCCTAGATAAAGTTCAGAAGTCTAAAACACTATTAGACCCTTAGAGACCAAACCCAAAACTCAGAACACTACTCAGCTTCCTTTAGAGAAACACTATCTCTAATCATGTAAGAAAACCTATTTACAATAGACTAATCTTTACAGAATTCAATCAAAAGAATTACACCTTCAAAGACTAAGGAAAGATTTCACCTGATAATCCAATGAACATATGCATGTGAATGATTCAATCAGGTTGAAAGACAGATTACAAACTGAAAGCATTCCTTCCTTATTCTTTTACACAATGATGATGCTTCACTTCATTAATTCAGAGACCCATAGGAATTTGTGAAGCCTCTTTGATGTTAGAAACTCAGAAAACTCACTAAAGAAAGCTTATGAACGTTTGTGATTGCTCAGTATATGAATTTCTCAAAGTCACAAAAAACAGAGCAAGAGGTTTCTATTTATAACAGCTTTCTAACTGAAAATAATCGATTAAACACGCTCCTGTAATCGATTGTTTCACATATGTAATCGATTAAATCAAGAATGTAATCAATTAAAATGCTCCTGAAATGTTCTGGGTTTGAGCTATGAACAATGTAATCGATTATTCTGTGAAGTAATCGATTAAGTCAGACAGACATGTTTTTTCTAAATGCATTGAGTAATCGATTACTGAATATGGTAATCGATTAAGACAGTCAATCATATATTTTCAAATGTACTATGTAATCGATTAAAACGATATGTAATCGATTAAAACAACAAAACATGTAATCCACAGGCATAGTTGTAATCGATTACGATTTTCTGTAATCGATTAAGACAGTCAGCATGATTTTCTTATTTAAGCCTTTGTAATCGATTAATTTGATATGTAATCCTTTGTAATCGATTAATTCGATATGTAATTGATTACAATGTTCATAATTTGTTTTCCAGAAGGCACAAAGAACAAAATAATCGATTTTATCAATGATGTAATCGATTAATGCAGTAAAACTTCATTTTTCCAAAAACTTAGCTCTTTTAAAAAACCTTACTGGTTCATTGCTTTTACTAAGACCTTTAATCTAACAGTCCTAGATGAATGATTATGCATGATATGCTCTTGGATTATCAGATTGCACAACTTTCCTTTTACATGAATCAATTTGGTCTTCAATAGATTTCTTTGACATTTTCCATTGAGGCATGTTGAAAGCACAAAATACTTAAGCTTGATTCCAGTTCATTCATGCATGGCTTCTCTTGAATCAACAGATAATTCGTATTTCTGAATATACAGAAGCCTCTCAAGCAATTCCTAAGTGATTTTCTAAGTGTTTTTACTTCTTGCTTCATTCAAAACATCAATGGGTCTTTGAATGATTCTTGAGCAAGATTGTTTTCAAGATTAAGGAGAAGCATGTTCTGAGTTTAAGTTCTTCACAATCTGATTTGGTAATTCATATGCATTCATTCATTGGATCATCAGGTTATCTCTCTCCTTAATTGTTCTGTGTAAAATTCATTTTGAATTTATGTGAAAAGTTACTATTGTAAAGTGAGTTCTTTCTTGTAACTAGAGAAGGGTTCTCTAGTGAAAAGAATAGAGTAGTGTTCTCTGGTTCTTTGTCTCTTAGAATCTAATAGTGTTTTAGATTTCTGATCTTTATCTAGGGTTGATAAATGGGAGATGTTGTAATTGCTTGTAAGAACTGGAAATTTTATAATAGTGGAACTCTAACCTAGTGTTGGTTGGAAGAAACTGGATGTAGCTTCATGTTTTGAAGTGAACCAGTATAAGTTGCTTGTGTCTTTAGTTCTATATCTCAATTCTTATCTTATTCATTGATCTTTAAATTCTTTGAGTCATATTCATTGTTCAACAAGTTTAGTTTTGATCTATTGAATTCTTGGACTGAGACATTTGATTGAGTAAATTGATTTCTTTGTTTTGAAAGTGATAAAGATACTGAAACTCGGATTTGAATTTGATTTTAAAATACCAAGGTTAAACCAATTCACCTCCTATTGGTTTTTATGAAGTATTCCTATTATTTTCAATTGCTACACGCTTAACGAGTTCATGAAGTTCTAGGTTCATGTTTTTGATTTTCATCTACATATTCATCGTGTTTCTCATTAAGTTCATTTGCATTCATCTACATCTGGTGCCAACTATGCATGCATTTACGTGCTAAGTGAGCCAACCTTGAATATGTTTTTAAGTTGTTGTGAGATAAGCGCAACCTACATGTTAAGCCCAAATTTCCCTCTAATTTGTTTCTATTGGGCTTTGTGCAAACCTACGCGCTAAACCTACCATCCTTTTCTTTTTGTATTTAAGTTGTTGTGGGCTAAAAGTGCACTTAGCGCTAAGCCCCACCTTTCTTTTTCTCTTTATCTTGTGTGGTGAGCGAAGCACACACTTATGTGCTAAGCACACCACCTCTCCTATGCATATTTTCCTACTTTTTCCATTGTCTTGATTTCTCCTTTTCTTCTTTTGTTGTCACCTTCTTCTATCCCTTAATGTTTCATTTTCATATGGGTTGTAGGCAAGGAAAAATATTTTTAAGGAAGTAGCTTGGCTCAGGGACAGGCCTAGTTCTTTTGGTAGGGGTGGCATTGCATTTGTAGACACTTTTGGAGCTATCAGAGCCAGCGGAGCTGCTGAGAACACTGCACAGGGAGTTTAGAGGCCATTTTCAGGACACCTTTATTTTATTTTTCTACACTAGTTATATTTTGATTCATGTGTGATAAGTGCCATACATATTTTAGTTATTTTTGGGATTAGAATGTTGACACTTATCTTTTGATTGTACTAGTTTTCTTATAAACTTTCCTTAATTCTTGTTGTTTTATATTTTGTACATTTATAAATGTTTTTGTTTAAATATTGAAGAATCATTCATGCATTTCTTATGTTTTGATGGTTATTTGTTGGATCCAAAAACTAAGCCAAGATGAAGAGCAAAAGGGTCATTTTTGAAGAATTTTAGAGTGTCACTTGCCTAGGGTAGCAACCAACTCGCCTAGGCTAGTGAGATTACTTCAACTTAAAGGAACCAACTCGCCTAGGCGAGTTGGTCTGGCACCTCTTGGACTATTTTGTTTAAAAGCCATGCAAGAGGAGAAAAGAGTACAACAAGAACCAGAAGAGAGAGAACAACTCAAACAAGGAGAGAAAAGAGAGAAAAGTGGAAGTGGAGCTATAGAGAAGTAACTGTGGATTGCATCATTCATCATTTCTTTTGTGGATCTTGTGCTCTACAAAATGATCGGCTAGTTTCTCCAAAGGATTAGATGTAATCTTAGTAGCCTTATGTATCTCTTTTGATATATTTATATATATATATATATATGAATCTTTTCTACTCATTACTGGTGATTTAATTTCGTTCGTAATACTTGATTGTATTTGATCACTAGTTTCATGAAATTGGATTTTAAGTTTGACTGAAAATTACTCTTAGAATTTTAACTAAATGAAGTTATGAACAAGGCACACACATTTTCAATGGATCCTAACAATGCACAAAATTGAGAAAAATGAAAAATGGAAGAATGATATCAAGGTAACAAACAATCTATGAACACTTGATCACAAAGTACAAAGTGAAAAGGTAGTCAAGCCAAAATTAAGAATGTATCAAGTTGATAGAAATCTCTCAAAGGACAACTTATCGTCATCAAATGTGTATGGGTTTGTGTTTACACTCAAGCACAACTGTAACTAGCACATCCAAATTTTGATAAGACTCTAACTCATTCAACTTGAAATACATATGCATCAAAAGATCAAAAGGGCTTTTATTGGTTTGTAATGTATGGCTTAGGTAAGGGTGGATAAGAGAAGGATATTTAGGCTAAAACTAAGAGAAAAGAGGGATAATTGAGAGTAAGCCTACAAGTAAAAAGAGGGGTAGAAACAAACAAACAAGGTGGAGAACAACAAAATTAAAATAAAAAAAACTTACAAGGATGAAATGAACCACAACACAATTTTATTGCAATTTTTTTTTCTTTTTCTTTACTAGTACTTCTTTTTCTTTGAACTTTTTCTTATGACAAACTATCTCCTTCCTATCAAAAGACTATCTTGTCTATTACACAACAAGTTGAACCTCAATCATACAGTGCAGCCTTTAAAGATCCTAAATGGATTGAAGCTATGAATGCAAAGATTAAGGTATTAGAAGTTAATAATACTTGGATCCTTACTAATCTTCCACAGCATAAAACTTCCATTGGATGTAAATGGGTCTAAAATTAAGCACAGGTTTGATGTTAGAGTCAGGGGTGTTGATTCAGATGAAGCCAAGCATCAATGAACAAAGATCAAGCTTCAAGGTTTTGTGTTTTCAACATGCTCAAAGGAAAAGTTCCAAAGAAAGCTTAAAGACCAATTTGATTAATGTAAAAGGGAGTTTATGATCTGATAATCCAATTGAGCATATCATGCATGAATCATTCATCTAGGATTGTTAGGATTAAATGATTAAGTAAAAGCAATTTATTAAAAAGGCACTTAAGAAGCAAAGTTTTTGGAAAAATAAAGTTGCATTATTAATAATCGAGTACAAGGCCAGTAGCATCGATTATTTTGTTCTTCGTGCTCTTTGGAAAACAAATCATGATCATTGTAATCGATTACATATCGGATTAATCGATTACTCAGGCTTTTTATGAAAGATGGAACTCTCTATCTTAATCGATAATAGAATTTGGTAATCGATTACATGTTTACTTAGAAATACATGACCTGTTGGTATTTAATCGATTACACATCATGATAATCGATTACATAGTTCATTCTTGAAAATATGGTCACTCTGTCTTAATCGATTACATAAACTGGTAATCGATTACATGCTATTACATGCATACATGAAGAAATCATGGCTCTCTGTCTTAATTGATTACGTATCAGAATAATCGATTAAATGGCTCGTTCTTGAAACTTAGTTCACATTTTAAACATTTTAATCGATTACTATCTTGCTTTAATTGATTACATATACTAAATAATCGATTACCGGAGCGTGTTTAATCGATTATTTTCAGTTAGAAAGCTGTTATAAATAGAACCCACTATTCTGAAGTTTGTAACTTTTGAGATTTCGAATTCTGGGCAATCACAAACTTTCTTGAGCTTTCATTAGTGAATTTTCTGTTACTAAACACATAGGCTTCACAAATTCATATGATGATTGATTCAAGAGTATGAAGCATCATTGATCATTAAAAGCATAAGGAAAGGAATGCATTGAGTTAATAATCTGTCATTCAACCTGGTGAATCATTCATGTGCATGAGTTCTTGGATTATCAGGTGATAGCTTTCCTTATTCTTTGAAGGTCTAAAACTATTTTTTGAATTTCTGTAAAGATTAGTCTATTGTAAATGGGTTTCTTGCAAGGGTAGATATAGTGTTTCTCTAAGAATGGCTAAGTAGTGTTCTCAGTGTGGTTTTTGGTCTCTAAGGGTCTAATAGGGTTTTAGACTTCTGAACTTTATCTAGGGTTCATAAAGAGAGGCTTGTATTTACTTGTAAGAATATTTTTGCAATAGTGGAACTTTACTCTAGTGTTGAGTGGAAGAACTGGATGTAGCTTCATAGTGTTTGAAGTGAACCAATATAAAATCTGTGGCGAATCTTTCTTCTCACCTATTCATCTTTTAATTGCTTTGTTTGTGAATCAATTTCATTGCACAAAAAGTTATACTCTGTTTTCTATTCTTCTTGAAAAAGGAATTTGATTGAATATTGATTCTTGTTTTTTGAAACAATTTTTAAAGTGATAAAGATCCTGTGGTGAAACTCTGATTTGAAATTTTAATTTACCAAGGTTCAACCAATTCACCCCCCCTCTTGGTTGATTTGAAGTATTCCTTTTGTTTTTCAAGGGGGAGCTCAAGAAGATCAAGAAGCTGAGTCTCTTAGGCAACAAAGTATTTAGGCTTTTTTACATGCCAAATCAATCTATTGGTAGTTGTAATTTGTGTATGTCTAAGTGAGACTTCCTATGATCCATTGCATAAAACTCATTCATGGTTTTGCATCCATGTTTTCATATAAGCATAAGTTTTATGAAAAAAGCTTTTTTGAAACATAAGGTTTTTCATGATTGCATTTGAAGCCACGTGTTCAATGTCTAAGTTTTTGGAAAAAAAAATTCACTGGTTTAATCGATTACCAGCAAATGGTAATCCATTACTTAAGCTTTCAAGAACACTTTAATCGATTAGAAGAGTATGGTAATCGATTACACTACACAAAATCACATAGAAGTCTTCATGTGATAATCAATTACAATATTGTTCTAATCGATTACTTGGCGCGTGTTTGGAACAAAGACTTCCAATGATAATCGATTACATTGCTCATAAATCTTTTTCAGAAAGTTCAAGAACACTTTAATCAATTAAAAGAGTTATTAATCGATTGCATTAGTGAATTAATCGATTACTAACAGTTACAAACTGATTTCTATATATAGTTGTTGGGTGTTTTGAAAAGATACAACGAAATATCAAATTATTTTCATAAGCTTTCTGAAGTAAGAAAAGATTCCAAGTGCTAAACTCTGTTAGACCCACAAATCCTCAAGCTTCAAGATTTCTAAAGAGGATTTCTTTTTGGGCATGTTCCAAAACAAGTTTTGGAAGGAAAGTTTTAAAGTTACTTTTTTCACCATTGATTCAAGTCTGGTAATCTTTTGCATACATCATTACTGGATCATCAGATGGTTTCCTTTCATACAACTTGTTTGTAAGATCTTCTGAATTTCTTTTTGTGTGTAGCTATAACAATAGTTTTTCTTAAGGCTTTTCTAGAATTGGCATTTCTAGAGGTAAGAGTAGAGATAGGTTTTCTCTATGTCTTGATCACTGAGATTCTAAATGAGTTAGAAATCTCGTTCTTGATCTATGTGTGATTGAAAGTGGTTGTAAAAAGCATGTAAGCAACAAATTGTTATTAGTGGAACTCTAACTTGTTGGTTAGAAGAACTGGATGTAGCTTCTATAGGTTGAGAAGTAAATCGGTATAAATCCTTGTATTGACTACTTCATCTTTATCTTTTCTTGCTATTATAACTTTCTATTCATTGGTGCTACATTTCACAATCAACAGAAAAAGTCGTTGATTGCATTCTTTGAGTAGTGGCGTTTGATTGATTGAAAGCTCTCTTAGATTGTTTTGTGATAAGATCTTGTTAACTCTGATTGTTTAAGAATTTTTTAATTGTCCAAGATCAACCAATTCACCCCCTTTTGGTTCTTGTGTGTTGTTCATACTGTTTTCAATTGGTATCAAGAGGAGGTTCTTGTGTGTTACTCAAGATCAGTATTATTTTAAAGAAAATGAATACCACATAGATTACCTTCAAGGAGGGTGCCTCTCTCAATCGGCCTCCGATGTTTGAGGGAGAACACTTCAGTTTTTGGAAAAATAAAATGCAGATATTCATTCAATCAAATGACCCAGGTGCATGGAATGAAATAGAAAAAGGTCCTTTGGTTCCAATCAAAACTGTTGGTAATGAAATGATTCCCAAAGAATGGGATGAAATGACAGACGTAGAAAAGAGGGTAGTTCAATATGATTTCAAAGCAAAGAATATGATAACCTCTACATTATCGTCTGGTGAATTTTTAGGACGGTTTGGTGCAAGAGTGCTAAGGAAATGTGGGAAATGTTACAAATTACTCATGAAGGGACAAATGAAGTTAGAAGATCAAGGAAGCATGCCTTGATTCATGATTATGAAAAGACAAGAAGGTTGATGAGTTAAAGTATAGAGGAATGATTGGATCACTATTGTACTTAACTGCAAGCCGTCCAGATATAATGTTGAGTATGTGTTTATGTGCAAGATATCAAGCAAATCCAAAAAAATCGCACCTCATTGGAGTCAAGAGAATCTTCAGATACCTTAAATCAACTCCAAAAGTTGGTCTATGGTATCCCAAAGGTGCATTATTGAATTTAATTGGTTACTTAGATTCTGATTTTGCAGGCTACAAATTAGATAGGAAAAGCACAAGTGGGACATGCCATTCATTGGGAAGTTCACTAATATAATGGCATTACAAGAAACAATCTTGTGTTGCTCTATCAACAGTTGAGGTAGAGTACATTGTAGTTGGGAGTTGTTGTGCAACAATTACAAGACTTTGGTGTTGAATTGAAAGAAATTCCATTGCAATGTGACAACACAAGTGCTATCAACCTATCAAAGAATCCAATAATACACTCAAGGACAAATCATATTCAGAGATCACATTCAAAAGGGTAATTGCTCAATTAAGTTTATTGACACAAATAATCAATTGGCTAATATTTTCACTAAATCCCATGCTAGAGATAGATTCTATGCTCTTAGGAACTTGCTAGTGAAAACAATATGATCACTCACAATAACCAAGAGGGGGGTGGTTGAATTGGTTAAAATAGAGTCTTTAAATTTCTTTAAAACAAGCAGCGAATTTAGGATCTTTATCACAATTAAACCAAGAATGCTTCAATTAATCAAACCACTCAGTTCAAGAATACAATTACTAAAACCTTCACTTGTTGAGTAATAATATTTCACCAAAAGAATTCAATCAAACCACTACTTCACTTGCATTTGCATGTTTAAAGAAAGTAATCAGCACAAAGAGTTATACTGGTTCACCCCTCAACAAGAGAAGCTACATCCAGTTTCTTCCAACCAACCTTGGCTAGAGTTTCACTATTAACAAAATTTGTTCTTTACAAGCTTACAAAAGATCACCCTTTATCAAACCTAGATAAGGAACTGAAATCTAAAACCTATTAGATTTCTAATGATCAAGACATAGAGAACATTACTCTAGAAAAGCTTAAAGAACCTTTTCGAAATAGTTACAAACAAGCTGAAATGTAAAAATAATTTACACACAGAAACTAATGGAGAGAAACAACCTGATGATCCCTAGTATATGAATGCATATGATTACCAATCTTGATCAAGGTTGAAAGCAAATAAGTTTCAGACCAAACTCTCCAAGAACTTCTTACAATCCTGACCAAGAGAAAACCTTTCAAAGAAACATGAATATAGGGATTTGTGGACAAGAGCTTTGTTACTCAGAGTATCTCTTCTCACTTCAGAAGGCTTTTGAAAACTATGAAAATTCGTAATGTAATGATCTGATAAAATCAAAAGACCCAACAACCATTTATAACAGACTGTTATAATTGAATGTAATCGATTAAATCGTCAATGTAATCAATTAAAACCACTAATGTAATCAATTAAAAACAAATTCAATCAATTAAAATGTTCTTCAGCTTTCTGGAAAAGATATATGAGCAAAGTAATTGATTAACACAGATAGTATTGTTTTCCAAAATGTGTCATGTAATCAATTACGATTAGATGGTAATCGATTAACATAGGAACAACCTATTCTGTGATTTGTACTATGTAATCGATTACTATTACCTTGTAATCGATTAATTCGTCCTTCATGGCTTAAGTAATAGATTACCAAACTCTGGTAATTGATTAAGTCAGTGTAAAAAGTAGTTTTTCCAAAACTTAATCATGAGTACTTGGCTTCTTTATGCTAACATGAAAACCTTAAGCTTTTTCACAAGACATGTGATTTGTTAAAACATGAGTGCATGCCAATGAATGATGTTTATGCAATGCAAAGAATCATAGGATGAAACTCTTGACCAACTAAAAAATTACACATGCCTTCAATTGAATGACATGTAAACGTTAAAAACTCATCCAAGATTCAGATCCTCAGCATCTTGATTCTCTTCAAGCTCCTCCTGTATCTAACAGCTAGGAATTCTTGATGAATCTAATATCTAATAGCATGCTTATGATGTGTCTGACTACATGAAATTCAAATCACAATCCATTATGCACCACATTTGGCTAAAATACGAAATCTGATGAATGGCACTATTCATGTTGCATAATTGTCTATTTTAATCGAATACCCTTCGTATTAATCGATTATTTGATGCTTAGAGGCAATTTTAAGTGAAAAGCTCTCTGGAGTAATCGATTACCCCTTCGTTTTAATCGATTACATGCAACTTAAAGGCAAATTAGAGTCAAAGACTCTCTAGATTAATCGATTACCCCTTTGTTTTAATCGATTACTTAATGATTAAAGGCTAGTTCAAAATTAAAATTCTCTGGAGTAATCGACCTTGTAGTAATCGATTACACTAAGCTCAGAGGCATACTTTTCCCTAGAATAATCAATTATGAGGGTTCTGTAATCGATTACTTATGGCGTTTCCGCAAATTTGCAAAATTTTCAATGAAAATAACTGACATCTTATCTCCAAATTCAAATTCAAATTTTGGTTCAGTGAATCAAGACACTCTTGGAATCTGAGATAACTATTATCAAGATTTCAAAATTCAAATTTTAAACTTGAAATGTTCTATAAATTCATATTTCACAATCCTAAACTCCTCACACCTAAAATTCACTCTCTCCCTTTGTAAAACTGAGCTAATCTTTTGCTCTATCTCTTTCTCTTTTCAACCTAACCTCTGCCCAACCCTCATTCCAAAAATCACCATATCTCACCCATCTGCATCCAAGAAAATCAAAACAAGCAAAAGAAAGGCTGACCAAACCTCTAGAGCTACTGAGAATAAGTTAGATACCTGGTTCTCTACTGAAGTTGAGAGGAACAATTATATGCAGTTCAATGCAACAAAGCTTGTGATGCCTCCAAAATACCTGGAGCTTGATTGGTTTGTATCTGAGGGATTCACATCCCTAGAAATGTTGCAAGCACAAGGCCTAACAAAGTTGTTGGAGATGAAGGGTACCTTTTACCTTGAATTAGTAAAAGTATTCTATAATTGTGCCAAGGCCAATATGGATGGTGTTCTCCGCTCAAAAGTGAATGGAGTGGCCATGGAGATTAATGACATTGTGTGGAATGCCATGGCAGGCATCTCTTGTGGAGGTGTTAGAAGGCTTGAAGAAGAAATAGGAGGTTATTCAAAGATGGATACATACCGGGGTATGTTGCTGAATTCAAATGCACCAATAAGAAACAAATTGGGTGTTGGAAACATGACTGCTACACTACATCATTACCTACATCCTTACACCTCGATCCACCAATCATACACATATTACTTATGATGATCTGCAACTGGCGTATGGGATGAAGTCTGGAACTCAAATTAATTGGGTTCTAGTCATTGAGGAAACAATGATGAAGTCAAAGAGGTTGCTTAGTGATAGAGTGCTTTTAGTTGAGTATTTTTCTATCCTTCTTAGCTTATTTGACCTCTCTTGGACCTTTATTTTCCTATTCTAATTCAGTTTTTGGTCTAGGCAAGTAAGTGGGCTTAATTGCTAATTGTTGCGAATTTTCGGATTTTTGCTTACTTGACGTATCTGACTTGTGCAGGACCTATAGGGTGCTACCGATCTCCGAATGGAGAGTTCTAGGAGTCCCTGGAAAGATAACGAAAGGATTTACAAGTTTGTTAGAAATAGCCCAAGGCCAATTCTGTCATTTAGAGGATCATTTTAAGCTTTGAAGTTAGCACCTCTGCACTTGTAATTTTGGGCTGCTCATTTAACTTTCATGGTTGTAAATAGCAAATAATTAGATTGTTGGGTTTGTTTGTGTCCCATTTTATTTTCAAAACTCAGTCACTACATATATTAGTGACTTTAGTGCAACTTGGAGAGCACACTTACAATTCAATAAACAAGTTTTACATTTCTTTTCTTTAGTTTTTAGGATCAAACCCTTGTTCTTCATTTTCTCTCAAGTGTTCTTCATTGTTCTTCATCTTCTTCATTTCCATTTTGCTATTCTTCCATTTTTCTACACTCATTTCATGGGGCTTTCCTTGGTGATCATCATGGAAGGCTAAATCACTAATCAATCAAAGGATCTAACTCAAGCAAGAGAAGTATTGGAGTTCCGGTTCGGTATTTCGAATTCTACTTGAATGTTCACCTTCTTCTTCAATTTCTATTATGATTTCATGATTATGAATGCATTTAGGATTGAAATTTGTAACACCCCGGACGTGCTAACATTAATGATACCAAACCACGCTAAAAGCGTTGTACATGCGGTGTGCGGAAGCGACAAGATCATTTTTCTTGATTACATTATGTATGAATTTTAAAACACAACTAAAGCATAAAACAGACAGAACTGATCCAGATAAAACATACACATCATAGGCAGATATATATAACTTATACAGATGTACTCAGGAGGAAACATAAAATACACAAACTCAACTACTGTACATATACATGCTCAAAAACATGACCACAGGCGGTCATTTACATAATATGTACAGAAATCGGGTGTACACACACACCCTGCTCTAAATCAAAACTAAGACCAGCTCCGGTCTTCAACTGCAGCCTCCTCCAGCCTGTCATCTCCACTAGGCCTCCTGCCCTGAGGTCGCTTCTCTGCTCCAGAAGAAGCACCTGAAAACCACAACCCCACACAGGGTGAGACATACGTCTCAGCAAGCTCAGGGTCCTGGGAAAACCTCCCTCACCCTGGTTCGCCACCGAGACACAAGAAAATAAACGGAGAAAAGAGCTAGAGATATATTCTCAGCTCATCCACATACTCCCCAGCCATCTGGGATCACAACATGTGATGCCCAAGGCAT
>PYAF01000184.1:43821-54878 GCA_007407185.1 Glycine tomentella | reverse complement strand
CAAATGAGAAATGTTGGGTTTTCTACCTTTGTATAGCTCATAAGGAGTTTTCTTTAAAATTGGCCTTATAAGTAATCTATTCAAAGTGTAGCATATTGTACTGACAGTATCAGCCCAAAAATATTTTTGCAAATTTGTCTCATTAAGAAGAGTTCTTGCTCCCTTTTCAAGAGATATTTTTTTCCTCTCCACAACACCAGTTAGAGATCTCTTGTTGTTCTCCAATCTTTAGGCTCTTGAACAGGAGTTGATGGTTTCTTTTCAGCACTTGTTCTTCTTTCTCTTTAATTAAGGAATCATTTAGCTGAATGAAATCTTCCATTGGGCTAGCATCTATATCACACTTCTTTTCCTCTTTAGAGGGATTAGACTCATCACAAATTACATGAACAGATTTTTCTATGCACATTGTTCTTTTGTTGAATACTCTATAAGCTTTACTATGTAATATCCTAGGAAAATTGCTTCATCTGCCTTAGCATCAAATTTTCCAAGTGATTATTTCCCATTGTTTAATACAAAACACTTGCAGCCAAAAGTTCTCAAATGAGAAATGTTGGGTTTTCTACCTTTGTATAGCTCATAAGGAGTTTTCTTTAAAATGAGCCTTATAAGTAATCTATTTAAAGAGTAGCATACTGTACTTAAAGATCAACCCAAAAATATTTTGGCAAATTTGTCTCATTAAGAAGAGTTCTTGCTCCTTCTTCAAGAGATCTGTTTTTCCTCTCCACAACACCAATTTGTTGAGGTGTTCTTGGAGTTGAAAAATTGTGGTTAATTCCATTTTCTTCACAGAATTTTTCAAAGTGTTCGTTTTGGAATTCTCCACCATGATCACTTCTTATTGAGATAATTTTGCTGCCTTTTTCATTTTGTGCAAGCTTGGCCATTTTTCTAAAAGCAATGAAAGCATCACTTTTGGATTTCAAAAATAGAGTCCAAGTGAATCTAGATTAATCATCTACAATGACAAGCCCATAATAATTGCCACCTAAACTCATTGTTCTAGAAGGACCAAACAAATCAATGTGCAGTAATTCAAGTGGTCTAGAGGTGGAAACAATGTTTTTACTTTGAAAAGAGTTTTTAGTTTGTTTCCCCTTTTGACAAGCATCACAAAGTTTGTCCTTTTCAAATTTGAGCTTGGGCAAACCAATTACTAAATCTTTTCTAATAAGCTTGTTCATGTGATGCATGTTTATATGACTAGCCCTTATTGTTGATTCAAGAGAAGCCAAACATCAATGAACAAGAATCAAAGGCTCAAAAGTTTTGTGCTTTCAACATGCTCAAAGGCAAAGTTCCATGGAAAGCATTGAAGACAAATTTGATTAATTGTAAAAGGAAGTATATGATCTGATCATCCAATTGTGCACATCATGCATTAATCATTCATTTAGGATCATTAGATTAAAAGGTTTAATCAAAGGCAGTATATAATTAAGGCATTTAAAAAGTAAAGTTTTTGGAAAAACAAAGTTTTACTGAAGTAATCGATTACACATATACTGGAATCGATTATTTTATTCTTCGTGCCTTTAGAAAACAAATCATGATCATTGTAATCGATTACATATCGGTTTAATCGATTACTAAGGCTTTTTATGCAAAATGGAACTCTCTGTCTTAATCGATTACATAGATTTGGTAATCGATTACAAGCCTATGCATATAGACTTAGAAAAAACGTAGCTCACTGTCTTAATCGATTACATATCGTATTAATCGATTACTAAGCTCATTTAGGAAAATATGACTGACAGGTTTAATCGATTACTTCGCGGAATAATCGATTATGTTGTTCATAGCCCAAACCTAGAAATTATTAGGAGTATTCTAATTGATTATAGTCTTGATTTAATCGATTACAAATGGTAAATAATCGATTACAGGAGCGCGTTTAATCGATTATTTTCAGTTAAAAATCTGTTATAAATAGAACTCACTTCTCTGAAGTTTGTAACTTTTGATTTTTCGAATTCTGGGCTTTCACAAACATTCTGAGCTTTCATTAGTGAGTTCTCTGAGTTCTAAACATACTTAGCTTCACAAAATCTCATATGGGTTTTTGATTCAAGAAGGTGAAGCTTCTGTAAGGACCCTTACTGCGGCGCGGGTGGCACCAGATCCCGCGCTGATAGCGCAGGGATCCTTCAGCAGAAAACCCTGTTAAGGGTGTGGCGCGGTTAGCGCTAGACCCACTGGAATGTGGCGTCGTGGGCACCAGGCCGGCGTTGGGAGCACCAGTTTCTCTGGAATTCCACGCCTGGAGCGCCAGAGTTAGCGCTGGGGGCGCCAACTAGGTTAGGATTGTGGCGCTGATGGCGCGGTGTTGGCACTGATGGCACCAGAGGTTCTGGTAAGTGGCGCGGGAGGTGCGGGGATGGCGCTGGGGGCGCCAGACCCACCGCCATACTGGCGCGGATCGCGCCAGACCTCGGACAAGCCCAGTATATAAGGGCTGTCACGATTTTCAGAAGAAGAAAACCTTCTTCTTGTTCATCTGGACGCCAGCAGCCCTGGGAGAGGTTCCCAAGCTCCCATAACCTTGCTTTGTGACCCTAAACACTTCCTAAACCCATCAAACCTCCTGGAAATCACTTGTGAGCTAGAATCCTTCCTTCATTTCACCAAAAAACCCCTTGTTCTGAGAAACCCCATTCTCATGAGAAGTTGAAGAACTCAAGTTTGGAGAGGATTGGCAGCTACCCACGGACACCCAAGCTTGGAGGAGTGTCTCAGAGGTCCTCTGTGTCGCCATAGAGGTAGGAAACTCGAGATTCCTTGGTTGTTTTAAGATTTGAGGTTTTGGGTGAATAGTGACCCATTTGTGATAGAGCTAGAATTAGCTCTGGGTCCAGTTGAGAGATGTGTTTAGGATGATGTGAGGAGGAAGGATTAGCTTTCAGTTAGTGATTTGGTGAATGTTGGTTTTGGCTCTAGGTTGTGCATGTGTGACTTGGACTGAGTCACTTGATTCGAGACATGCAAGAGCCAAAATGATGGGCTTGTGGTGCCTGTGAAGCCATGGGAACGGTGTCTCGTGATTAGATCGTTCAAGCCCTATGGAAACCCTGAGTTAATGGGTGGTGTGAGTTGTGATGCTCATTGTGAATGGCTTGGGTTGAGTCTATGGGGACTCTGAGGCCATGTTTGATCTGAGATAGACCACTGAGGGTCTATGGAAAGGCTTGTAGTGGATGAGCCTGATGAACCTTAAGTTAGATAACTTGGGTTGATGGAAAGGACTGAGGTTCCTTTCCCAGAGGCAGTTGAGGACTGCTTGATGAGCTTGTTCATGTTATGTGCTTGAATGGTCTGTGATATGTGGTTGTGTGCCTTGTTAGGGTTTGACACTGTGCGTGTCAGAGACGCAGGCCATAGTTTGAGGTTGAAGCTGTGAGGCACGGCTTGCCAGGTAAGCTCATCGTTCTGGGAATTATTCCCTTTCTCTAGTTTGCCACCCAAGTGGGTGATGGTTGCATGCCATGTTTGATTATATATATATATATATATATATATATATGTTTATGTGCATGTTGTTGAGAGAAAGGCCAATGTGGCTTATTGTTGTTGATAATAATTGTTGTGAGCCTGAAAGGCTAGATATACGGTGCTTTGAGTGAAACTCAGACCGTTCCAGAAATATGAATATATGATGGCCTAGTGTGTGCTAGGCTGAAATGATGACCCTAGGATAGACACTGAGATAGTGTGAGGGTGTTTTGGCAACTATGGTTTCAGGTGTGTGGCCTTGGGCCTCTGGATTGATGAACACTGTGAGAGTGTTCTGTGACTCTTTATGAGATAAAGACCATGAGATGGTTGGTGCTGGAATCTATATGATACTGGAATAGTATCAGGCTAGATAAGGTTCCCTAGCCAGAGGAAGAGTTTGAGGACTCCCTTGGAATGGCTGATACTCCTTGGGAGGTGCCACTGCTCTTCGCCTAAAGTCCTAAGGATGGATTGCCCTGTATGGATGTTCCTCCTTAGGTAGTGATGATGAAAGTCCTGAGTGGTTATCCTCAGGCCAGTTTGTGAAAGTCCTGAGGGATTGAGAGCTCCCTGTGTGGATAGTCTCTCTCAGGCCAGTGATTAGAGGTCTTGAGGGATTGAGAGCTCCCTGTGTGTGGATAGTCTCTCTTAAGTATCTGACAAGAAAGTCCTGAGGGATTGAGAGCTCCCAATGAGGATAGTCTCTCTCAGGCAGCTAATGAGTAGTCCTGGGGGATTGAGAGCTCCCTGTGTGGATAGTCTCTCCCAGGTAGTGGAAAGTCTTGTGGGATGAGAGCTCCCAGTGTGGATAGTCTCTCACAGGCAGAGGGCTGAAAGTCCTGAGGAATGAGAGCTCCCGGTGTTGATAGTGTCTCTCAGGCATGTGTTGTGAAAGTCCTGGACGTGATTGCCCCGTGTGGATGTTCTTTCCCAGGCCAGTGTATATGAAAGCCCTGGAGGTGATTGCCCTGTAAGGATGTTCTTTCCCAGGCCAGGCTGTGTACAGATAAGTTGTATCTCTGAGAGAGGGCTTCCCGAGGGGATGAGAGCCTAGGGCCTCTTAGATGAGCCATATCTGGATTCTTTAAGTCCTGAGTAGATGACTCAGGCAATGCTTGTTTTAGTGGAGGAGGCGGTGTCTCTCTAGTATGGAAAGTGTCCAGTGGTTGACACTTATGTTAAGGTATCTCTGTGAGACGAGTCTGAGATGGCTTGAGAGCCAGTATGAGGTGGGATACCTCTGATGCTAATAGCATCCAATTAGTACCCAGATAGCTGGGAATGTGTGATAGCCAGGATGATGTCCTAGGCTTTGTTATGATTTGGTTATGTGTCTGTGCTTGGGGGTGAATCAGGGTAAGGGAGGATCTCCCAGAACCCTGAGTTTACTGAGATGTTTATCTCACCCCTGTTGTGGGTTGTGTTTTTCAGGTGCTTCCAGCGGAGAGGAGCTACCATAGGGTAGAAGGCCCTAGTAGAGTGTGCTGGAGTGGTCATGGGCTGCAGATGAAGACTAGAAGAGTTTTGCTTTTTATCTCTGTGTTGTCTTGTACCCTGTATAGGGATAGGGTGTGAGTGTACACCCGTTGTACTATACATATGTTGATGTATAACCACAGATGTGGTCTAGTATGAGTTGTATGTATATGTACAGGTTATGCTTATGTGTATTAGATTATGGATCCTCCTGTTTATCTGAGTTTAGTTTTGTATATCTGCCTATGTGGATGTTGTTATTTTATGTTACATCTGGATCAACATGGGCTTGTTTTATATATGTTATGATGTGGTTTTATATTTCATGCATAATGAAATCAAGAAATTCGATTCTATCGCTTCCGCACCGCTTTTACTTAACGATGATAGCGCTAGAATGATATTATTAATGATAACATGTCCTGGGTGTTACAGTTCATTCATTCAAAGCATAAGGAAAAGGTTGCATATGTGTTGATAATCTGTCATCAAACCTGTGATTCGTTCATGTGCATTCATTCTTGGATTATCAGGTGACAACTTCATTCATTCATTCTTAATTGCTTTGTTTGTGAATCAATTTCATTGCACAGAAAATTATACTCTGTTTTCTATTCTTCTTGTAAAAGGAATTTGATTGAATATTGATTCTTGGTTTTGAAATAATTTTTGAAAGTGATAAAGATTTTGTGGTAACTCTGATTTTAAAATTTTAATTGGCCAAGGTTCAACCAATTCACTCCGCCCCCTTTTGGTTGTGTTGAAGTATTCTTATCGTTTTTCACTTATATGCCATAGCCAAGATTCATCAATCTTGCTTATAAGACAAGAAGTGTTGTGAAAGAATACATGATCGATTGAAAGTAAGTAAATGTTACCTTTCCTTTTACCTATATGAATTACTTCACCATTTTTCACATCATAAATCATGCAGCAGTTCTCATTGAATGAGACCTTGAATTATTTGTCACAGAGTTGGCTTATGCTTAAGAGATTGTGCTTCAAACCTTCTACATAAAGAACATTTTTTATCTTTGTTTTGAAGCTATCTTTCCTTTATTATTATCCCCATAAGTGACATATCCTCCATTTTTAAGAGTTAGATTTGTAAGCATAGACATGTCTCCTGTCATATGTCTAGAGCATCCACTGTCAAGGTACCATATTGAGGATCTAGCTCTTAGACATACCTACAAAAATCAAATCAATTTATAAAGGAAGGTACCCAATTGAGGTTGGGTCCATAGGGGTTAGCAGCTTTCTTTCTCTTTGGAATCCAAATGCAATCTCCATTTGGCACATAGAATCTCCTAGCATAGCATTTGTATGATGTGTGTCCCTTCTCCATACAATAGTTGCAAATGACAGATTTTGATATTTTTCTAAAGACTGCATTTTGATTGATCATTGAGTTTTTAAACCACTTTTGATTTTTCTGTTTTGGAGGCACATATACAGTTTTTTCAAATGATTTTGAGCCTTGTTTGTACCCCAAACCAGAAGTATCTCCAACATATTTTTGCACACTCAACATTTCAGCCAAGTTGCATTTTCCTTTGTAAAGCTTTCTCCAAAGATCAATTAAATCATTGTTCTTAGATAAAAGTAACATATACTCTCCTTGACTCTTTTTGTATTCATCAAAATCTTTTAGCAGCAAGTTATATTTGTCAACATTTGTAGAAGAAGAAACACATACACATCCATTCAAATTGTAACTTGAAACAAGTTTTTCATTTTCTTCTTTCAAGTTGCAAATCTCAGTTTGCAATTCAGTTATTTTTTCAACATGCCATCTAAGATTTCCTTTGAGCTTGTTATTAGATTTTACAAGTTTTTGGGCTTCCTCATGCATTTTTTGGAAAGCATTAATAGCTTGTTCAAGTTTAGAGTTTATCTCATCTCCATCACTTGATAGGTCATCATCATCTCCATTGATTATGGAGGTGAGACACATGTTGGCTTCTTCATTTTTAGTTGAAGATTCTGAGGTAGTTGACTCATTATCTTCCCAAGCTATGTAGGCTCTTTTAGATTTCCCTTCCTTCCTCATCTTGTTCTCCCCTTGTTTCTTTTTCAAGTAGATTGAACATTCAGATTTGATGTGGCCAGGTTTACCACATTCAAAGCATGTAAAATTGTTGTCAATCTTCTTGTTGCTGTTGTTGTTGTTGTTCTTGTTCTTGTTCTTGTTGGTTTTAGTGAACCTTTTGTTCTTGTTTTTCCTCAAGAACTTGCTAAATTTCTTGACAACTAAGTTCATATTGTCCTCTTCATCCTCCTCACTTGATTCTTCCTCTTTTCAGTTTTTTAAGTTGCAGCTTTTACTGCAATGCTTTTGCTTTTCTTTTCTGCATCTTTAGCACAAGTTAGTTGAGACATTTCAAGCTCATATTCAAGTAGCTTACCAAATAGTGCAGCCATGGATGTCTTTGATAGATCTTTGGATTCCTTGATTGTTGTCACCTTTGGTTGTCAATGCCTTGTTAGACACTTCAAGATCTTGATGTTTAATTCTTCAGTATCAAAGATCTTCCCAAGACCCAATAAATGATTGACAATATGAGTGAATCTTGTCTGCAGGTGAGAAATGCTTTCATTGGTGTTCATGTTGAACATCTCATTCTCATGGATCAATGCATGCTTCCTTGATCTCCTAACTTCTTCAGTTCCTTCATGAGTAATTTCTAGCATCTCCCATATTTCTTTTCCACTTATGCATCTCACTGTTCTAAAAAATTCATCAGAGGAAAGTGCAGATGTGATCATATTTTTGGCTTTACAATCATATTGAACAGCCTTTTGTTCAACATTTGTCATCTCATCCCATTCTTTGGGAATCAATTCATTGGCAACAGTTTTCTTTGGAATAAAAGGACCATTTTCTATAGCATTCCAAGCGCCTCGGTCATTTGATTGAATAAAGATTTTCATTCTATTTTTCCAAAAACTGAAATGTTCCCCTTCAAACATAGGAGGTCTATTTGGAGAAGCACCTTCCTTGAAGGTTATTTGTGAGGTATTCATTTTTCTTTTTGAAGAAAAACTGATCTTGAATAAGTCTCAAGAGCCAGCTCTTGATGCCAATTGAAAATAATAGGAATACTTCACAAAAACCAAGAGGGGAGTGAATTGGTTTAACCTTGGTATTTTAAAATCAAATTTAAATAAGAGTTTCAGGATCTTTATCACTTTCAAAATCAAGAAATCAATTTACTCAATCAAATGTCTCAGTCCAAGAATTCAATAGATCAAAACTGAACTTGTTGAACAATGAATATGACTCAAAGAATTTAAAGATCAATGAATAAGATGAGAATTGAGATATAGAAATACAGACACAAGCAACTTATATTGGTTCACTTCAAAACATGAAGCTACATCCACTTTCTTCCAACCAACACTAGGTTAGAGTTCCACTATTATAAAATTTCCAGTTCTTACAAGCAATTACAACATCTCCCCTTTATCAATCCTAGATAAAGATCAGAAATATAAAACACTATTAAATTCTAAGAGATAAAGAACTAGAGAACACTACTATGTTCTTTACACTAGAGAACCCTTCTCTAGTTACAAGCAAGAACCCACTTTACAATAGTAACTTTTCACAGAAATTCAAAACGAATTTTACACAGAACAATTAAGGAGAGAGATAACTTGATGATCCAATGAATGAATGCATATGAATTACCAAATCAGATTGTGAAGAACTTAAACTCAGAACATGCTTCTGCTTAATCTTGAAAACAATCTTGCTCAAGAATCATTCAAAGATCCATTGATGTTTTGAATGAAGCAAGAAGTAAAAACACTTAAAAAATCACTTAGGAATTGCTTGAGAGGCTTGTGTATATTCAGAAATACGAATTATCAAGTTCTTAAATAAGCTTAGCCTCCATTCCTATTTATAACAGAATTTGTAACTAACTGCAATCGATTAAATGTGCCTAATAATCGATTATTTCTCTTATGTAATCGATTATAATAACTATGTAATCGATTAAACTGTTCAAAAATGAATCTGGGTTTTGCAACGAGCAAAATAATCGATTATCCCGAGCTGTAATCGATTAAAACAGAAGTTCTAAAAGTTACAAATTACACTGTGTAATTGATTAAATGATTTTGTAATCGATTAAAGTAGAAAACATATATTTTCAAATTGAATGTGTAATCGATTACAATATTTGGTAATCGATTATAACAGCAAAGTGATTTTCCATATAAAGCCTAAGTAATCGATTACAATTTGTAGTAATCGACTATCACAGTAAGACTTAAAAACATGACATACTATGTAATCGATTATGGTCCTTAAGTAATCGACTAATTTCATTAACAAAGCAGTTTTGTCAAAACAAAGGTCAAATAATCGATTATCCCGATAGGTAATCAATTACAATGTTCATAAAATATTTTCCAGATTGAATAAAGAACATATTAATCGATTATTACCTTAAGTAATCGATTAATCCAGTGAAACTCAACATTTTTCCAAAAAACTTTTCACTTAGATTAAAACCTTAATCAAATTATAAAATCTTCGTTATTTTTTTTCAAAAACATTTAGTTAAATGAATGAATGAATGAATGCTTAATATAATGACTTCGTTTAATTTCCTTATTTTAATCTATTCCGTTGATTCCGTTTTTATCGATTACGTTTTTAGTTGACGGAAAAATAAAATTTTCTACGTGATTCGGTTACGTAAAAGAATATTCTAAATGATTTGCTACGTTGGAATGATTTAACATAATACGTAGTCTAGTTAATTTAAGCATAGTTAAGTAAAACAGTCTGTGTATAGTCATCCATAATAAAATACAGACCACTATCAAGTAGTACCATATGAATTACATAACTCTCAAAAGCAGCTACAGCAAACGATATCACCCATATATCAAGTCAAAACACAGCATAAAACTCATCAAGCTTCTCCATGTCTCAGCTAATCACTGTTCCTCTGCTCGCCCAAATTAATTGGGGTCATCATAGGTGTCAAACCACAGACACAACTCGGGTAAGTATTTAATAAACATGATTAGATAATCGACAGAAATTAAAATAACATCACAGATAGTTAAAGAATAAATCATCATTTACAAACAGAAACAGATACATGGACATGATGCATGATTTCTTTATTAAATGATGCATGACTGAGATCTCAAAGGCCTAATTAAGGGTACCAAAAGTTAGAATAGTTTCACCCACTCCAGTGAAACAGTCCCACCCACTCCAGTGAGACCTCCCTCCACTCCGAGGGGAAAAAGGGTATCATACAGTTCCATCCACTCCAGTGGAACAGTCCCACCCACTCCAGTGGAACCTCCCTCCACTCCGAGGGAAAATGCAAAAATGAATGTAATGATTTTCTTTTATTTTCAGTTACCCTTTGATAATTCTTTCATTCAAATTCTCTTGATTTTGGCACCATCACTTCATCATAATTAATTTCATATAAAAGATACAAGTGTGCCATAATTTCTTTTAGAGAAATAATTTCAAGAATATATATATAATGTGAATCTTTAATCATATGTCCATGACCTAATTTCTAATAAAATAGGCATCCTATCTTCATCATAGCTCACCTCAAGTGAATGTTAAAATATCATACAGCTACATCAATTCATATAGCTATATCAACAAATAAAATACGATACAACAACTTAATTAAATACAGCAACCGAATAAAACATACAGCAATATTCAGCAACATGGTATCATACGGAATTTATTAAATATAGCAACAGTAACATTACTTTCAGCATACAGCCACCCTAAATACAACAGTCTACAGCAACATAATAAATAACATACAACAACATCATACAACCATAACAGCAACATAATAAATTAAGTAACAACGTACAGCAACATTACATCATTCAGCATAATAAATTATACAGCAACATCAATTATTAAATACAGCAACATAATCTCATACAGCTATATTAAATTAACAACTCAACAACATCAAATAATTAATTACAAATCCAACAAAATAGAATTAGTCCTATTAATTAATCAGAATTACTTATATTAGTTAACTACTTTCATTTTAAACTAAGTA
>PYAF01000184.1:32050-43721 GCA_007407185.1 Glycine tomentella | reverse complement strand
GTCAGGTTCCCCTAACCTTACTGAGGCTATCTGATCTCATCAGAGCTAAAAGGATATTTTGGTCATTTGGGTAAATGTTCAGGGGCATTTTAGTCTTTTACCCTAGGGACCTAACTGTCATTTATGAAATTGTTCAAGGACATTTTGGTCATTTTCAAAAATATCTAAGGGTATTTATGTCATTTATTTTAGGAATGCAGATTTATTAAAAAATGCACAGATATATTGAAATCTGAGGGTGTTACACTTAACATGGATCACCGGATTAACCTTTCTCTTACACTTGAATCAATTTTATCTTCAAAGCATCCAAGCATGTTGAAAGCTCAAAACCAAACTTGAATCAAATTCTTGCATTCTTCATAATGCTCCCCCTATATCCAACACTAAGCAGTAGTGGAGTCCTTTTGAATCTCTCATGATTCAAAAGGTGGATGCAATGATAGCTCTACATCATGAACATTCAGCTGATATTCATTCTTCTTTGGAGACATCACCACTAGATTGGAGAATATAGAGACTAGAGTGGCTCTTAGAGAAAGTAATAATCTCTAGATTAGTGGATGTGTTGTTTAGCTTCTGCTTGTGTTGTTTTTATTCTCTCATGTTCAACAATTATCTTTGATGTTCAACCTTCATGTTTTGCACCTTCAATTTTGAATAAAATTTGTTATTATGTTGTTTAAATCTTCCTTTGCTTATTTCATATATTGCTGGAATATTTTGTCTTTGATAAGCCAAAAGGGGGAGAAAAATGAACATATGCATGATGCTGGAAGAGAAAAAGAAAATAAAGGGAGAAAAGAAAATAAGGGGAGAAATAATATAATAAACAAACTGAACATACATATTGCTAGATTGCTCTTAATCTTAAATGATATGAAATTACATAAGAAAGGGGGAGTAATAATATGCTTATGATGAATAGAAATTTATGCAAAGAATACTTAACACCTGGTCTTGGCTAGAGACTTATTATTTTTCAGGTTTCAAGTAAAAGCTCCTAGAAACTCTCTCCTAAGAAGAACACTAAGGTTCATAATGTTCAATTGAAGTTTGGCATGATCAAAGCCAAAAAGGGGGAGATTGTTAGAGTTAGTGGGAGCTCAAAAGGATCAAGAAGTTGAGTCTCTTAGGCAGCAAAGTATTTAGGCTTTTTTACATGTCAAATCAATTGATTGGTAGTTGTAATTTGTGTATGTCTAAGTGAGACTTCCTATGATCCATTGCATAAAGCTCATTCATGGTTTTGCATTCATGTTTTCATAAAAGCATAAGTTTTGTGAAAAAGCTTTTCTGAAACATAAGATTTTCACGATTGCATTTAAAGCCAAGTGTTTAATGTTTAAGTTTTTGGAAAAATAATTTCTCACTGGTTTAATCGATTACTAGCAAATGGTAATCTAATACTTAAGCTTTCAAGAACACTTTAATCGTTTACAAGAGTATGGTAATCAATTACACTACACAAAATCATAGAAAAGTCTTCCTTGATAATCAATTACGACATTGTTGTAATCGATTACATTGCTCATAAATCTTTTCCAGAAAGTTCAAAAACACTTTAATCGATTAAAAGAGTTATTAATCAATTACATTAAGTGAATTTAATCGATTACTGACAGTTGCAAACTGACTTCTATAAATAGTTGTTGGGTGTTTTGAAAAGATACAATGGAATATAAAAGTATTTTCATAAGCTTTATGAAGTAAGAAAAGATTCCGAGTGCTAAACTCTGTTAGACCTATAAATCCTCAAGGTTCAAGATTTCTAAAGATGATTTCTTTTTGGGCAAGTTTCAAAAGAAGTTTTGGAAGGAAAGTTCTGAAGCTTTTTCTTTCACCATTTATTCAAGTCTGGTAATCTTTTGCATACATTATTACTAGATCATCAGGTGGTTTCCTTTCATACAACTTGTTTGTAAGATCTTTTGAATTTCTTTTTGTGTGTAGCTATAACAATAGTTTTTCTTAAGGCTTTTCTAGAATAAGTTTTTCTAGAGGTAAGAGTAGAGATAGGTTTTCTCTATGTCTTGATCACAAAGATTCCAAGTGATTTAGAAATCTCGTTCTTGATCTAGGTGTAATTGAGAGTGGTTGTAAAAAGCTTGTAAGAAATAGATTGTTATTAGTGGAACTCTAAACTTTTTGGTTAGAAAATCTAGGTTGAGAAGTGAGCCAGTATAAATCCTTATATTGACTACTTCATCTTTATATTTTTTTGCTGTTATAACTTGTCATTCATTGGTGTTGCATTTCACAATCAATAGAAAAAGTCTTTGATTGAATTCTTTGAATAGTGATGTTTGATTGGTTGAAAGCTCTCTTGGATTGTTTTGTGATATGATCTTGTTAACTTTGATTATTTAAGAATTTTTAAGATCAACCAATTCACCCCTCCCCCTCTTGGTTCTTGTGTGCTGTTCATACTGTTTTCATTTGATGGATCCATAAAGATATAAGGCGAGGTTGGTAGCCAGAGGCTACACTCAGATAGAAGGCCAAGACTATTTGGACACCTTTTCTCTAGTGGCCAAGTTGGCCATAGTAAGGCTTTTATTGGCTCTAGCTGCTATAAATTGATTGTATCTAAAACAACTAGATGTGAACAATGCATTTCTTCATGATGATTTGAATAAGGAAGTGTATATGTTTCTTCCTCCAGGTATGCAGTCAAATAAGCCAGGACATGTCTGTAAACTTCAAATATCTCTATATTGAAAATAATAGGAATACTCACAATAACCAATAGAAGGGGTGAATTGGTTAAAACCTTGGTATTTTAAAATAAATTCAAATCAGAGTTCAGGATCTTTATCACTTTTGAAACCAAGAAATCTATTTACTCAATAAAATAACTCAGCCCAAGAAATCAATAGATCAAAAATAGAACTTGTTGAACAATGAATATGAATCAAAGAATCAATGACCAATGAACAAGATGAGTAGTAGAGAAATAGAATCAAAGACACAAGCAATTTATACTGGTTCACTTCACCACTGAAGCTACATCTAGTTTCTTCTAATCAACACTAGATTAGAGTTCCACTATTATAAATTTCTGTTCTTACAAGCTTGTACAAAACCTTCCCCTTTATCAACACTAGATAAAGAATAGAAATCTAAAACCCTATTAGAAATCTAAGAAGCAAGAACCAGAGAACACTACTCTATTCTTGAGCTAGAGAACCCTTCTCTAGAACCAAGCAAGAAGAACCCACTTTACAATAGCCAAATACACAAGAATTCAATACCAAATTTACACACAAAGATTAAAGAGAGAGACAACCTAATGATCCAATGAATGTTATGCACATGAATTACCAAATCAGGTTGAGTAGCAAACTAAATCAGATCATGCTTTTCCTTAACCTTGAAAAGAATCTTGTTCAAGAATCATTCAAAGACCCATTGATGTTTTGAATGAAGCAAGAAGTAAAAACACTGAGAAAATCAGTTAGAAATGCTTAGAAGACATGTGTATACTCAGAAATACGAAGTGGTCAAGTTATTAAACAAGCCAAGCCTTCAATCTTATTTATAACGGAATTTGTAACTACCTGTATGAAAATAGAATGAACACTTATGCAAATAACCAAGAGGGGGGTGAATTGGTTTTACCTCAGAGTTTTTAAAATTTAAAACAAATTTTAATCACAGCGGAAGTCTTTGAAAGAAGGATCGTATCTTACCCCAATTAAGAACTCTAACTTTTAAAAACAACTTTTATCTCAATCAGACCACTCTTGAGCTATAACCAATCTTGTGATATGAACAAGCATAATACTTCAAGAATAATATGAATATGAACAGAAATATACAATTACACACAAGATTTATACTGGTTCACCTATCAATCCCGGAGGCTACATCTAGTTTTACTTCTAATCAGCCTTGATTAGAGTTTCCACTATAACAAATATAGTATCTTTACAAGCAAACAAAGATCTCTCTTACCCTCCCTAGGTAAAATTCAAAATCTAAACCTATAGACTTTTTAAAAGATATAAGAACCAAAGATCCCCTCTCTGTTCTAACCACTAGAAAAACCTATCTAGCAATGCTTTAAAGATTACAATTTGTTATATGAACAAACAACAACAAAATATACAATTTTAATTAAAACAACAATGAAATTGATTCAAGAAAGATATCACCTCAATATCCTCAATGCAATGAACGAATTTAAATGATCAAACCAGATTGAGAATGAATGCCATAATCTTTCTTGATGAAATCTTTTGACAAAAATTGCTTCAACAAAAGCTTCTCATGAAGTAGATGACTCAACAAATGAATGTCTTCATGATTCTTGAATCTACTAAGAATTTTTGTTTCTTATGAGCCTTGGTGATTTAAGACTACTCCGAAAGTGATTTTCACAAGGCTTGTTCGAAAAATTCAGAACTCTCTCAAACAGAATGAGCTCCTTCTATTTATAAAAGACATAATTAACTACCTATAATCGATTATTTCGTAAGTGTAATCGATTATTTTATCTCACGTAATCGATTAAAGTTCTAAAATAATTGATTAAAGTGTTCATAAGAAATCTGGAAAAAATCTCAAGAACAAATAATTGATTAACTCATGTCATAATCGATTATTCCAGGAGGTCAGGATTTTCTGATACACTGATGTAATCGATTAATGCCTCAAATAATCGATTATCACAGGAAGTGTGAAAAACTTATCAAAGAATATTTAATCGATTACAACAATCTGGTAACCGATTAAACCAGATAAAAATGCTTCTGAAAATTATGCAGATACACAGATAATCGATTATTCCGTGAAGTAATCGATTGTCACAGAATGACTCTAACATAGTCAAACTAGTGTAATCGATTATGATTTATTGGTAATCGATTAAAGTGTTCATATGCAAATATGCAGTTCTGTTTACATGCTTTTAATCGATTATATCATATTGGTAATCAATTAAAACAGTGAAAAATACTTTTTATTAAATTCTTAATGCCTTAATGTCATATCAACTGATTACTAATTCATATGACTTAATCATGAATTAATGAATGAATGTATGCATGGCTTAATCAACCTATGTGAGGAATAAGAGGTTATAACTTCTTGAACCAAGCTTTGAAAAAAATACACCTGCCATCAATTTGAGTGGGCATGTAAAATCAAAACTTGTTATCATCCTAAACTTGATTCTTTATGATCTTCCTCAACTTGATTCTTCATCATTCATAACACTGTAATTGATTAAACACGCCTAATAATTGATTAAAATTCTTATGTAATCGATTAAATTATAACTTAATCGATTAAAATGTTAAAGAAGCTTTCTGGGTTTCAGCAACGAGCAAAATAATCGATTAAACCTAGTTGTAATCGATTAAGACAAAAAGCTATGTTTCACAAAATGAACTGTGTAATTGATTACGAATTTTGGTAATCGATTAAATTAGAAAGCAGGCATTTTCCAAATGAACTATGTAATCGATTACTAATAATTGTAATTGATTATCACAGCAAGGCTTAAAATATTCTTTTAACTATGTAATCAATTACACTAAGTAAGTAATCGATTAGAACCTTTAACAAAGCAATTTATTTTCAATCAAAGGTCAAACAATCGATTAATCCGATAGGTAATCGATTAAATTGTTCATAAAGGTTTTTCCAGATTGAACGAAGAACAGAATAATCGATTATATCATTAAGTAATCGATTAAAACAGTAAGAAAAATATTTTTCCAAAAACCTTTTAATCAGTTCAAACCTTAACCAAGAAGATAAAACCTTTGATGATTTAATGAAAACCATTTAAGCTTAATGATGAATGAATGAATGCAATACAAGGATCAATCAGATTGCCTTTCTCTTACATTTGAATCAATTACAAAACTTCAAGGCACTTCAAGCATGTTGAAAGCTCAAAATCATTTCTTCAATCAAAGTCTTTCATTCTTCATGGTGCTCCCCCTGTATCCAACAATCTCCCCCTTTTTTGCTTTGGACAAGCCAAATTCTTGATTGATCATTTGTTAGACTTGAAGTTCTTTGAGGGAATCAAATAGAAGACTTAAGCTTTTTCAAACCTTAAAATAATCACAGACTTTTTGCCAAGAACAAGTGTTAAGATATCTGCTTGCTTTATTCATCATTCATTAACTTGTTTATGTAACTTAATTTGTTCATTTGATAATTTAGCTCCCCCTAAATTTAACAATCCATTCATTTTTTGATTTGTGCAAAAAATGTGCAGAAAAATAGGGTAGAACAAAGTACAATGCAGAGCACACTTAATCACACAATCAATCAACCATTTCTCCCCCTAATTGGCTTATCAAAGTCAAAAATTAAACAGCACAATGGATAACAAGTAGGAGAAACAAAAATAACTTCATTAATTAAGAGGGAACCGGTACAATGCTTAAGAAAACTAGCCTAGATTTAATTTCCTCTAAGGCTGCATTGGTCTCAGTCCTATGTTCATGATGAAGAGACAGCAGGCCATCCATCTTTTGAATCATTAAGGATTCAAATGGACTATAGGCAGGTTGAGTAGGGCCTCCTTCTTCAGCATCTTCTTCTTCATCCTCTTCAGCAGTAGCAGTAGGAGCAACTTGTTGGCTAGCCATTTGCCATCCTTGAGGAGTCTTCACCATCCCTAGTTTGGTTAGATGCTTCTCCTTGATAAGACTGTTGCTTGAATTGGTGTTGTCCACCACTTCATTAGAAACATCTATGTTAAAGTAATCTATGAATCTAGAGATGAGGACAGCATAGGAAAAGGGATAGATCATAAGCCTGTTGGACTTCAACATAATCTCCTCAAGAATAAGAGTCTAATTCATCTAAATTGAATTCTTGAGACCATACACTAGTTGTAGGTCATCATCAGTGGCTTGGACATGGTTTGTGGCTCTAGGAGTGAGAATATATGTGATAATATAGTGCAGGAGTCTGTCTTCATGGGTCATGGGGCCAGTGCTAAGCCTAAGCTTTAGCCTCATTTGGGGATCAATCAACATACCCATATAGGTCTCTACTTTATTGTACCCCTCAGCCTCCTCCTCAAACTTTCTCTTACCCTCAAATGAAATACCAGCCACTGCCTCCCACACTTCAGGAGTTATTTCCATCGCGACTCCATTTACTTGGGACCTCAGAATCCCACCCATGGAACCTTTGGCACATGTGTAAAACACCTTGCCCAATTCAGGGTAGAATGTACCCTTCATCTCCACAAATTTTCTTAACCCCTGGGTTTCAATAAAGGCAGGGAATGGGAAACTTTCCCTAATGAACCAGTCTAATTCTAGGTGTTTGGGGCGACACACTAACTTAGTGGCATTGAATTGGAGATAAGTCATTCTGTCCCTTTCTAGAGGGAACCAATGATCCAACCTACTAACCATTGGGTTAGAGGTTTCTCTAACCTTTCTCTTAGAGGTTTTGACTCTTTTAGAGGCAGACATCTTAAGGGCAGAGTATACTAAACTTAAATAGAAGGAAGACACAAAGAAGATTGAAGGATAAGAATGAAGGTAGGTGTGATTTCTTCCTTCATAATAGGTTGTATTTATAGAGATTTTTAGGCTCCAAGAATTTGAATTTTGAATTAAGGAGCTGTTAGAACGAATTAACTCACTATAGAGGATTTAAATTTGAATTAGGTGGGCGTTGAGCAGTTACAACTTCCAAGAAAATCTGTCAGATTTTCAGTAACTACATGAATAATCGATTATTTTCCTTGTGTAATCGATTAATTCGTAAGCAAAATCACATTCTGTAGATAAAGTAATCAATTAATTCATAACGTAATCGATTATTTATGTAAAATTCACAGGTAGAAGACAAAGTGTAATCGATTATTTTATGATTTAATAGATTATCACAGAGAGGTTTGAATTTCATAAACATATAGAAGCTATCGATTAATCTGACATGTAATTGATTATCCTAGAAGGTTGTGAATTTTGAAAAAATTGATTCTCAGTATTTTAATCGATTACCAATCACTGTAATCAATTATTCCAGTGAACTTTCACTTTGTAAAAGAGTTTATGATCAGTGTAATCAATTAATCCGACTCTTAATCGATTATTACAGAAACGTTCAGTTTTCTGAAAATGAGTTTCTATGAAGAATAATCGATTATTTTGTTTATGTAATCGATTACATAAGCTCAGATTTCACTTTGAATTATGATTTTAATGATTTTAATTGATTATTACAGGACAAGCATCAGATATAACAGGATTTATGCAGCATAACTTGGAAATTTTAAGTGTTTGTGATGAAGGATTCAATTGACAAATTATTTCTCATGAAAAGGCACACAACATTTAAGCTAACAGAGATTAGATTCATCCAAGATTCCTAGCATGTTTCTAAGAGCATAGAATCTATCTCTAGCCAATGGTTTATTAAAGATATCATCCAATTGATTATGAGGCCTTATCTCAATATGTTTGGTCCTTGAGTGCATTATTGGATTCTTTGAAATGTTGATAGCACTTGTTACCAAAGGTATTTCTTTCAATTCAACTCCAAAATCTTGTAATTGTTGCTTCAACCATAGACTTTGTGCACAACAACTTGTTGAATTCAGGGGGAGCTGCTTGAAGCATAAGCAAAGAATGATTCAAGTCTCAAGTTTTGAGCTTTCAAACATGCAAAGGACAACTTGGAGATTAATTAGGATAAAATGTAAGAGAAAAGCAATTCTGATGATCCTAAAGCATTTCATTCATTCTAACTGATAAATAACTTGAAATGGTTTAATGAAAATCACAAGGATTTCATAAAATGGTTAAGTTTGAAACTTGATTCAAAGGTTTTTGGAAAAATGATTTTCTTGCGGTTTTAATCGATTACAAGATCGTATTAATTGATTATTTTGTTCATCACTTATTCTGGAAAAGCTTTCATGAACATTATAATCGATTACATATCGGATTAATCGATTATTATACCTTTGGTCTTTAAAAAACTGCCTTGTTAAAAAGTTTAATCGATTACACATGAGTAGTAATCGATGACATGCTTAAATATATATTTTAAGAACTGTTGGGAAAATCGATTACCAGTGTTCTGTAATCGATTTCATAGGCTTATTTGAAAATAGTCAGTCCCTGCTTTAATCGATTACCATGGGTTGTAACCGATTACTTGTTGTCTTTAAATTCTAAGTTTTGTACTAGATAATTGATTACCTTGATTAGTAATCAATTACACAGTATAATCAGAAAGGCTATGGCTCCTGCTTTAATCGATTATCATTTCCAGTAATCGATTACTTAGTGTATTTTGAAAAACATGGATCTTCCGTCTTAATCGATTACAAGAAGGAATAATCGATTATTTGCTACGTTATAAAAATTCTAGAAAAGCTCATGAACATTTTAATCGATTACATTCTTGGATTAATCGATTACAAAAGCAAAACAATCGATTATTAGGCGCGTATTAATCGATTATTTCTGTTACGTTTTTCTGTTATAAATAGGAAATCACTTTGCTTGATTTTGCGACGTTGAATATTGATACCCATTGAGCCAAAGCAGTTCTAAAAGCCTTTCTAAGTGTTTTCAAAGTGTTTTTAAATGCTTGCTCTGCTACAACATTGATCATGAGTTTGTGAGTCAATCTTGAGCAAGATTTCATACAAGATTAAGGGAAGCTGATTTAACTTGTTCATTCAACCTGTGTTAATCCTTCATTTGCATTGTTAATCATTGGATCATTAGGTTGTTTCTCTCCTTAATCTTTCTGTAATTTTTCGTTTTTAATTTGGATGTGATTGTTTGTCTATTATGATTGGGTTTCTTGCTTGTAAACTAGAGATAGGTTTTCTCTAGGGTTGTGCTAAGTAGTGTTCTCAGTGGGTTTGTCTCTAAGAATCTAATAGTGTTTTAGATTTCTGAACTTTATCTAGGGTTGATAAAGAGAGACTTTGTAATTACTTGTAAGAACAAAAAATTGCAATAGTGGAACTCCATTCTAGTGTTGAGTGGAAGAAAACTGGATGTAGCTTCATAGTGTTTGTAGTGAACCAGTATAAATCTTTTATGTATTGATTCTTATCTTTATCTTGGTTATATTCTGTCTTTCTTGGTTGTGTGACTTTGTTTATCAACTAAGTTTTGAGCTATTGGATACCTTGGGCTGAGCATTTGATTGAATAAAGTTTCTTGGTTTCAAAAGTGATAAAGATCCTAAGGGAAACTCTGATTTTGTTTAAGAAAATTTTTAATTTACCAAGCCTAACCAATTCACCCCCCCTTTTGGTTAAGTGTGAAGTGTTCCTAAATTTTACACAACTTCCAGCTGAGATATATTCAGCTTCAGCAGTTGACAAAGCAGCACAAGATTGTTTCTTGCAATGCCATGAGATTAATGAACTTCCAAGTAGATGACAAGTTCCCCTAGTGCTTTTTCTATCTAACTTACATCTTGCACAGTCAGAATCAGAATAACCAATAATATTAATTGAAGCACCTTTGGGATACCAAAGACCAACTTTTGGGCTACTGAGATATTTGAGGATCCTTTTGACTGCTGTTAGGTGTGACTCTTTGGGATTTTCTTGATATCTTGCACACAAGCACACACTTAGCATTATGTCTGGTCTACTGGCTGTCAAATATAATAATGAACCAATCATTCCTTTAAATTTTGACTCATCAACCCTCTTTCCATTTTCATCTGAATCAAGATAGGTCGATGTTGCCATTGAAGTTGCAGCATCTTTACATGTCTCCATTTCAAACTTTTTGATCACTTCAAGGCAATACTTGGATTGGTTGAGAAAAGTTCCATTCTTCATTTGCTTTACTTGAAGTCCAAGAAAGAATGTTAATTCTCCCATCATTGATATTTCAAATTCTTTTTGCATAGCTTTAGAAAATTCCTTGCACGGCAAATGGTTAGTTGAACAAAAAATTATATCATCAACATATACTTGAACCAATAAGATATCACTCTTATGCCTTTTGATGAATAAGGTTTTATCAACATGACCTCTTGTGAAAGATTGTTCTGTAAAATATAGGAACACTTCACACTTAACCAAGAGGGGGGTGAATTGGTTAGGCTTGGTAATTTAAAAAATTTATTAAACAAAATCAGAGTTTTTGCCCTTTTGGATCTTTATCACAAACACAACCAAGAACCTTTATCCAAGAATCAACCCAAGAGATGTAACACTTCAAGAATTATGTAGTTAATAAGAATTTACATAAAGCAATCAAATATGTAGAATTAAACAAACACACAAGGAATTATACTGGTTCACTTCAAACACTATGAAGCTACATCCAGTTTTCTTCTACTCAACACTAGAGTAGAGTTCCACTATTGCAAATTTTAGTTCTTACAAGATCCTTACAAGTCTCTCTTTATCAACCCTAGATAAAGTTCAGAGATCTAAAATCCTATTAGATCCTTAGAGACCAAACCTAGCTGAGAACACTACCCAGCAACACTTAGAGAAACACTATCTCTAAAATACAAGCAAGAACCCAAAAAACAATAGACAAGTCAATACAAGTTTCAACAGAAAATTACAGCACTCAAAGATTAAGGAAAGAAATCACCTGATGATCCAAAGATTGATATGCATGGAATGAATTTACCAGATTAATGCAAGCAACAAATTTAGAACATGGCTTTCCTTGATCTTTGAAAAGAAAAT
>PYAF01000184.1:6168-24742 GCA_007407185.1 Glycine tomentella | reverse complement strand
AAAGAGAGAGGGGCGCATGAATGGAGTTAATGGGCTTGGATAGTCCAAGACATTATTAATTAATTTAAATAGTTAAATTAATTATCTAATATTTAAATTTGATAATTTAAATTTTGAATTTAAATATGAATTAACTATAGTAGATAGTTTCATATCAAAAGGAGAAGATAAGAGCTAGATTTGAATTTGAATTCAACTAACATCTTATCATGATCATATCCTAGATTTTAGGAAGAAGTTTTAGGGCTGATTAGAGGCTTATCATACGGCTGGATATTTGATTATTATTTGGCAAAATAAATTCCAAGTAATTGACTTGGTCTTAAGAAGATAATATAGGAGGTTGTTGGCAATTTTTGAAATACAACAACTCTATCTTTTCTTCACGTGTGAGATGCTTAATGATTAGAATTTTATGGTTAAAAATCTGACCTAAAACTCTTCTATAAATATACTCTTGTGATCATAGTTCTCTAATAATGTTTTTTGAGAAAAACCCCATCTATCTTTCTCCTTTTCACGTGCCCCTTTGTGTGAGTTTTGGCTGAAAATTCAGTCACCAATATCATCTAATGGTGAGTCTCTTAGATAAGTAAAACACTTTAAAACCCAACCTTCTTCCTCTCCATTGGTAAGCCTAGCTTGCCTCCTTTGGTGATTGTTGGTGGCATTCAAGAAGTGTTCTTGAGTCTCGACAAGAAGTGGTGTGGATCAACACTATAGGGCTTGTATCTTCAAGCCTATCCTTGATCATCAAGTTTCGAATACAAACGAGGTAACATCTATGTCCTAAAGAATGATTCTTGAATGGTATATGTGTTTCCGATTGAAAAATTTTTGTTTTTCTTCTCACATGCCTTCGGGCTTCAAGGCCCTTTTCTTTCAATATCCTCCATCTTTAAGAGTTAGATTTGTAAGCATAGACATGTCACCCATCTTATGTCTAGAGCATCCACTATCAAGGTACCATAATGAGGATCTAGCTCTTAGACATACCTACAAAAATCAAATCAATTTTTAAAGAAAGGTACCCAATTGAGATTGGGTCCATAGGGGTTAGCAACTTTCTTTTTCTTTTGAACCCAAATGCAATCTCCATTAGGCACATAGAACCTCCTAGCATAGCATTTGTAAGATGTATGTCCTTTTTCCATACAATAGTTGCATGTTACAGATTTTGATGATTTTCTTAAGAAAGCATTTTGATTGATCTTTGAGTTTTTGAACTTCTTTTGATTCTTCTGTTTTGGAGGCACAAAATTACAGTTTTTCCAAAGGATTTTGAGTCTTGTTTGTACCCCAATCTAGAAGTATCTCCAGCATACTTTTTGCACACTTAACATTTCAGCCAAGTTGCATTTTCCTTTGTAAAATTTTCTCAAAAGATCAATTAAATCAATATTCTTGGATAAGAGTAACATGTATTTTTCTCCTTGACTTCTTTTGTAATCATCAAAATCTTTTTGCAACAATTTATATTTGTCAACATTAGTAGAAGAAGAAGCACATACACATCCATTCATTTTGTAACTTGAAACAAGTTTTTCATTTTCTTCTTTCAAGTTGCAAATTTCAATTTGCAAATCAGTAATTTTTGCAACATGCCATCTAAGATTTCCTTTGAGCTTGTTATTGGATTTTGCAAGCTTTTGCACTTCTTCATGCATTTCTTGGAAAGCATTAATAGCTTGTTCAAGTTCAGAATTTACCTCATCTTCATCAATTGATAGATCATCATCTTCTTCATTGATTGTGGAGGTGAGACACATGTTTGCTTCTTCATTTTCAGTTGAAGATTTTGATGTTGTTGACTTATTATCTTCCCAAGCTATGTAGGCTCTTTCGGATTTTCCTTCCTTCCTCATCCTGTTGTCACCTTGTTGCTTTTTCAAAAAGATTGAGCATTCTGATTTGATGTGGCCAAGTTTTCCACATTCAAAGTAAGTAAAATTGTTGTTAATCCTTTTGTTGTTGTTGTTGTTGTTGATCTTGTTGTTCTTTGTAAACTTTTTGTTCTTGTTTTTCCTCAAGAACTTGCTGAACTTCTTGACAACCAAGTTCATGTTGTCCTCTTCATCCTCTTCACTTGAATCTTCCACTTTTTCTGACTTTGATGATGCAGCCTTTAATGCAATACTTTATTTTTATTTTATGCATCTTCAGCATTAGTTGAGACATTTCAAGCTCATATTCAAGTAACTTACCAAATAGTGCAGCCATGGACATCTTTGATAGATCTTTTAAATTCCTTGATTGTTGTTACCTTTGGTTGCCACGGTCTTTGAGACACTTCAAGATCTTGGTGTTTAGTTCTTCAGTATCAAAGATCTTCCCAAGACCCAAAAGATGATTGACTATATGAGTGAATCTTGTTTGTAGCTGAGAAATGATTTCTGTGGTGTTCATCTTGAACATCTCATACTCATGGATCAAGGCATGCTTTCTTAATCTTCTAGCTTCTTCAGTTCCTTCATGAGTTATTTCCAGCATCTCCCACATTTCTTTTGCACTTGTGCATCTCACTGTTCTAAAAAATTCATCAGAAGAAAGTGTAGAGGTAATCATATTTTTAGCTTTAAAATCATATTGGACAACCTTTTTTGTTCAGCATCTGTCATCTCATCCCATTCTTTGGGAATCATTTCATTGCCAACAGTTTTCTTAGGAATAAAAGGACCTTTTTCTATAGCATGCCAAGCAACTGGGTCATTTGATTGAATAAAGATTTTCATTCTATTTTTCAAAAAACTGAAGTGCTTCCCTTCAAACATTGGAGGACGATTGAGAGAAACCCCTTTTTTGAAGGTAACTTGTGAGGTATTCATTTTTCTTTTTGAAGAAAAAATAGTGATTTTGAATAACTCTCAAGAACCAGCTCTTGATGCCAATTCAGAATAATAGGAATACTCACAATAACCAAGAGGGGGTGAATTGGTTAAAACCTTGGTATTTTAAAATTAATTCAAATCAGAGTTCAGGATCTTTATCATTTTCAAAACCAAGAAATCTATTTACTCAATCAAATAACTCGGCCCAAGAAATCAATAGATCAAAAACAGAACTTGTTGAACAATGAATATAAATCAAAGAATCAATGACCAATGAACAAGATGAGTAATAGAGAAATAGAATCAAAGACACAAGCAATTTATACTAGTTCACTTCACAACTGAAGCTACATCCAATTTCTTCTAATCAACACTAGATTAGAGTTCCACTATTATAAATTTCTGTTCTTACAAGCTTTTACAAAATCCTCCCCTTTATCAACACTAGATAAAAAATAGAAATCTAAAACCTTATTAGAAATCTAAGGAGCAAGAACCAGAGAACACTACTCTGTTCTTGAGCTAGAGAACCCTTCTCTAGAACCAAGCAAGAAGAACCCACTTTACAATAGCCAAATACAACAAGAATTCAATACCAAATTTACACACAAAGATTAAGGAGAGAGGCAACCTAATGATCCAATGAATGTTATGCACATGAATTACCAAATCAGGTTGAGTAGCAAACTAAATCAGATCATGCTTTTCCTTAACCTTGAAAATAATCTTGCTCAAGAATCATTCAAAGACCCATTGATGTTTTGAATGAAGCAAGAAGTAAAAACACTAAGAAAATCACTTAGAAATGCTTACAAGGCTTGTGTATACTCAGAAATATGAAGTGGTCAAGTTATTAAACAAGCCAAGCCTTCAATCTTATTTATAATAGAATTTGTAACTAACTGTAATCGATTAAATGCACCTAATAATCAATTAAAATTCTTATGTAATCGATTAAATTATCACTTAATCAATTAAACTGTTAAAGAAATTTTCTGGGTTTCAGCAACGAGCAAAATAATCGATTAAACCGAGCTGTAATCGATTAAGACAGAAAGCTATGTTTTAGAAAATGAACTGTGTAATCGATTACGAATTTTGGTAATCGATTAACTCAGAAAGCATGCATTTTCCAAATGAACTATGTAATCGATTACTGATAATTGTAATCGATTATCATAGTAAGGCTTAAAATAATCTTTTAACTATGTAATCAATTACACTAAGTAAGTAATCGATTAAAACCTTTAACAGAGCAGTTTATTTTCAATCATAGGTCAAATAATCGATTAATCCGATAGGTAATCGATTAAATTGTTCATAAAGGTTTTTCCAGATTGAACGAAGAACAAAATAATCGATTATATCATTAAGTAATCGATTAAAATAGTAAGAAAAATATTTTTCCAAAAACCTTTTAATCAGTTCAAACCTTAACCAAGAAGATAAAACCTTTGATGATTTAATGAAAACCATTTAAGCTTAATGATGAATGAATGAATGCAATGCAAGGATCAATCAGATTGCCTTTCTCTTACACTTGAATCAATTACAATACTTCAAGGCACTTCAAGCATGTTGAAAGCTCAAAACCATTTCTTAAGTCAAAGTCTTTCATTGTTCATGATGCTCCCCCTATATCCAACAATGGAGTTACTACAGAATCTACAGGATTTTCTTGGAAATTGTAACTGCCCAACTGCCACCTAATTCAAATTGAATCTTTTGTGCTTTAATATTAATGGGTTAATTTAAAAATAATTGTTACTCATTTCAAATTTGAATTTTGGAGCCCAAATTCTTCTACAAATACAGTCTATGTTCAAAGGAGAAATCACACCATCTTAAGCACTACTGTGTTTCTCTTTCTTCCTCTGTGTCCAGAAACCTTGTCCTGTAGCCATTCCTCCCACGTTCAATATGTCTGCCCCTAAGAGAACCAAATCCTCTAAGAGAAAGAGTGTTGAAACCTCTAACCCTGCTGTCAATAAGTTAGATCATTGGTTTCATGCTGAGAGAGACAAAATGACATACCTTCAGTTCAATGCCACCAAACTTATTTGTCCTCCCAAACACCTTGACCTTGACTGGTTCATTAGAGAGTGTTTTCAATTCCCTGCCTTGATTGAAACCCAGGGATTAAGAAAGTTTGTTGAGATGAAGGGTACCTTTTACCCTGAGTGAAGGTATTCTACACCTGTGCTAAGGCCTCTATGGATGGAACACCTCTATCCCGACTTAATGGAGTAGCCATGGAAATTACTCCTAAAGTCTAGGAAGGTGTTGCTGGAATTTCCTTTGAAGGTGAAAGGAAATTTGAAGAAGAGGCTGGGGTTTATAATAGGGTGGAAACCTATAGGGGGATGCTTTTTGACCCTCAAATGAGGCTGAAGCTCAGGCTAAGCACTGGCCCAATGACCCATGAAGACAGACTTCTTCATTACATAATCACCTATATCTTGTCCCCGAGATCCACCAATCATGCCCAAGCCACTGATGATGACATACAAATTGTGTATGGCATGAAGAATTCCATTCAGATGAATTGGATTCTCATTCTTGAGGAGATTATGCTTAAATCCAAGAGGTTGATGAATTACCCTTTTCCATATGTTGTTCTTGTTTCCAGGTTTATTGATTACTTTAATATAGATGTCTCTAATAAGGTTGTTGACAACACAAACTCCAGCAATAGCCTCATCAAATAGAAACATCTCACCAAGCTTGGGATGGTCAAAACCCCTCATGGATGGCAAATGGTTGGCCAACAAATCCCTGCTGCTGGAAATGAAGAAGAAGCTGATGAAGAGATTGAAGATGAAGGCCCTGCTCAACCATCTTACAGTCCATTTGAATCTCTCATGATTCAAAAGATGGATGCCTTATTGTCCCTACATCATGAGCACAGGGCTGAGCCTAATTCATATTTGGATGAGATGAAATCTAGGCTAGAGAACATATAAGCTAGGCTTGTCCTTGATGATTTTGATAAACTAGCTTAGGTTTCTTGTATTTCCTCTTATTGCTTTACTCTTTTTTTTCTTTTCTCTAATTAATGTACTTCCCTTCCAATTAATGAAGTTTTATTTTCTCCTTCTCATTATTTGCTATGCTATCTTTTTGTCTTTGATAAGCCAAATAGGGGGAGAAACTGATGAATTTATCTAAGTAAGAGGGAGCAAACTAAGTCTAAAGGAGCAACTAATGAAAGTTAATGATTAATGTTTATGCAAGCATATCTCTTAACACTTGTTCTTGGCAAAGAGGCTGATTTGTTTTCAGGTTAACAAAGTTCAAGACTTCTATTTTCATCCCTCAAAGTACTTCAAAAATCAAACACATGGTCCATCAAATATTTGGCATGTTCAAAGCCAAAAATGGGGAGATTGTTGGATATAGGGGGAGCAACAACAAGAATGAAGCCTACGACTTAGAAGAATGTTTTGAGCTTTTCACATGTCTTGAAGATTGTAATTCAAATGAAGTGTATGAGAGACCAATCTTTTGATCCTTGCATTGCATGCACATAATCATTAACATGCTTAAATGTTTTCATTAAAGTATCAAAGCTACTCACACTTTGAAAAGGAAATTAATTGAGTAATGTTTTTGGAAAAATGTAATTCCACTGTTTTAATCAATTACACAGCGGTTTAATCGATTATTTGTTTCGTGTTTAAAACTGGAAAAGCTTTGATGAACATATTAATTGATTACACAACTCTTGTAATCAATTACATAGTGTGAATATTGTGCATTGTTGTGTTAATCGATTACCATTATTCATAATCGATTACATAAGCTATTTGAAAAATCTTGATTCATTGCTTTAATCGATTACATTTTATGGTAATCGATTACACAAGCTGTTTCTGAAATAAAACTTCTCTGATTTAATTGATTACAACTCGGGTTAATCGATTATTTTGTTCGTTGTGAAACCCAGAATGGAGCCTTGAACACTTTAATCGATTAAGTGACAATTTAATCGATTACATAAGTCATTTTAATCGATTATTTGGTGTGTGTAATCAATTACAGGTTGTTACAAAAAGCTGTTATAAATAGAAAGAAGGTTGGCTTGAAACAAAACTTGAACACTTCGAATTTTTTGAATACACACAAGCCTTCTAAGAGTTAGAAAGTGATTTCCTAGGTTAACTAAGCTCTTGTCCCACTCTTTAATCTTCACGGGTATTGAATGATTTCTTGGGCAAGAGATTTCAAAAGACTAATGGAGAGCATGTTCTGAAATTCTTTTTCTGCATTCAACTTTAATTGGTAACTCACATGCATTCATATTCATTGGATCATTAGGTTGTTTCTCTCCATTATCTTTGGTTGTAAATTTGTTTTTGTAATGTTTGTTATTTGATGCTATTGTAAAGGGGTTCTTTGATGCTTGTGCTAGAGTAGTGTTCTCTAGGGAAGAACAGAGTAGTGTTCTCCGGTTCTTGCTCACTAGAAGTCTAATAGGGTTTTAGATTTCTATTCTTTATCTAGTGTTGATAAAGAGAGTTTGTTGTAAAGCTTGTAAGAACTGGAATTTATAATAGTAGAACTCTAATCTAGTGTTGATTAGAAGAAACTGGATATAGCTTCTTTTGAGAAGTGAACCAGTATAAATTCTTGAGTTGCTTTTGTATTCCTTCATCTTTATCAGTTATCTTATTCATTTGTTTTTGGCATCATTATCATTACTCAACAAGTTTTTGTTTTGAGCTATTGATTTCTTGAGTATTCTTGGTTTAAAAGTGATGAAGATCCTTTAACTTTGATTTTATAGATAAACAATTTTTTTAAATACTAAGATCTAACCAATTCACCCCCCCTTTTGGTTATTGTGGGTATTCCTATTGTTTTCAAAAATAATTGGAGAAGGTAACATAGGAGACAACATTAAGACTATGATCATAAATGTCCTATATGTTGAAGGATTGAAGCATAACCTCCTAAGCATAAGCCAATTATGTGATAAAGGGTTCAATGTTTCCTTCAACAATAACTGTTGTTTGATATGTGATAGTCAAAATGGTGATGTTATACATGTTGAAGAATCAGTGCATGTCATATGTGATGAGCCTAACACCTCCAAGGAGGAAAAAGAATGTGATGATGATGCAGGAAAATTGGAAGAAGTTATGCAATTTAATGAAAAGATAAAGCTTGATTCAAATGACAAAGTGAAACATTCAACACTCATTCAAGAGCACAAGGATTGGAGAACTACTAAAGATCTTTCTCTTGACAATATCATAGGGGAAGTATCAAAGGGAGTTTCTACTAGATCCTCTTTAAGAAATCTTTGTTGTACAATGGCATTTGTTTCACAAATTGAACCAAAAAGCATTGACCAAGTGTAACATTCTCAAAATTATATTATGAGTTATAATTATGATTGAATTATGGAAGTAGGATGATAGTTGGATACAAGAAAAATAAGATAAATTTTATTTGAACATAAGCTGCCCAAAATTTCCATATCTGCCACCCGAGTTGAAAAATTTATTTCTCTCTCAATTCTTATTCAAATTAAGTGTATGATATATTTAATTAAAGATATATATGTCTACTACAACATATTAAAATTTCAGATCAATCTAGATTGATTACAACTTGCAATAAGAAAAACACTAAGGTATGTCAGTGTCCTAAGATGAATCCGCTGGAAATTTTGGAATTCTAGATAAAAATTTTATATCTTGAGTTTTATAACTTCAAATTAGGCATGTGATACCTTGTTAGAAAGCTTAGGAAGTCCAGTTTAACATAATATAAAATGAGAATTTTTGGACTAGTATATTGGTACAGAATAAATCATGAATGAACTATGTTCTGTGAAACATTTTTTTTAGAAAAATCTAGTACTTGGCAATTTGTAGCTCCTAAAACTTTGACACAAAGGCTAGAAACTTCAGCCAACAACTAGACCAATCAAAAGTGGACTCCTAAAAGGTTCCTTTCCTCGTGCTCATGGAACAATAAATAAGGGAATCTTGCACTTAAACACTGAGCTAAAAGAAATAAACATGAAGGTGTAGTTGCTGTAAAAAATTTTAAGGCTGAATGGAAAATGATATAATATGGCCTTGTGTGTATGTGGAAGTAGGAGAGCCAAGTAAATAACTCAGCAACCCAGTCCTATCCCACGTATGAAGTGTAACACCCCGTATGCATCCAGTGTATTAATAATTACTTAATCAGATAAGCGCATTAATTACTTTAATTAAAACCGCGGAAGCAATTATAAAACCTTATTTCTTGATTCATTATGTATGGTACGCACAACAGCTAAAAACCAACGCACTATAGCCAGCCTCAACGATCCAAAACAACATAAGTAACGGCAGATACATCAACAATATCTAAACAAATATATCAGGAGAAAAGAACCACAGGTATATATATACACATGTCCTGAAGACCAGCCAGGCTTATCTAAAGCTATGTAGATAGATCGGATTGACCTCCTCTTTCGGTCATCAAGACACTCACTATGTCTGTACAAAAGAATATGCACCCAGTGCCCTGATCTTAAAGATCACATCCTCACACAAGGGCATATAAAACATATAGAGTCCATATACATAACAAATCCACAACATGTGTACACACACACATCTTCCCTCACAGGGGTACAAAATATATCAACAATACAAATGAGCCTCCATGCTCTCATAATGCTGCCAAGCAGCTACACAGAAACTGTCTCTACTGGGGCCTCCCACCCTGAGACCTATCATCTCTGCCAGATGAATCACCTGCAAAAACATAATCTCCACACGGGGTGAGATACACATCTCAGTAAGCTCAGGGCTCTTGGAGGCTTCTCCTCCCCCCTGGCTCACTTCCATGATACACAACATCAAAGGCATCACAATCACTAGGCCTCCCGGCCCTCACAACAATACATAGCAAATCATCTAGCTCTAATGTAGATCCGCGGTACTACGCCCGTCACAAGATGCATCATCATCAGTATCTGGGACTCTCAGTCTCCAGTGTGAGACCGGAACTCACACCCGTGCCATCCCATCGGGAGCTACCCCTTTACACATGGATGCACGTATATGGCACCTCCGAGAATAGGCTTCAACCGCGACGGGACCACCTATCTCTTGGTCTTAAGGGATCATCATCACCCTTTACGTGAGCAAACCAAACTAGGAGCTGCACTCTACTCCTAGGAGGTCCATATCTATCTAACTGGCCAGAAGATCTATTTAACAAGTAACCATACATACAAAGCATAGAAGAATGCACACATATCATCATGAGGAAAGTAACAAACAATTCCATGCACATGCATCATGAATGCAACCATCACTCCCTCGGAGTATGGTGGAACACAGGCAGTGGGAAAAATTCCCCAAGAGCGAAGAACTTACCTGGCAAAGCCGTGCTCTGCAGTTCAACCCCAGAACCATGGTCTACGCAATTGACACCCTTGGTGTCACGCCTTATACAAAGGCACACAAGCACAAACAATCATCAACCCAACCATACAAGGTATAAGCACAAAGCAACGATCCTCAACTGTTACAATGAAGGGAACATCATCCCTTTCCATATAAGCCTCTTAGTCATCTATCTTAAGGTTATCAGAACTAACCACCTTATAGACAACTCACAGACCCTCAGCAGGGTCTATCTCGGCCTAACCAAGGCACTAGAGTTTCCCCAACATACGGTATAAGCCAAAACAAAGAGCTCAAAGCTCTATACAGTCCAACCCTCAAGGATTAACAACGTAGCTTAAACAATTTCTTCCACACAATATCACTGTTCATATAGCCTCTCAAGCACATAAAGAGCACGTATCAAGGCTCATGCATGTTCTACAATCATCAATAAACCAACATACTAGCTACACATGCATTTCTCAAAGGCAAGAACCAAAGTCCATGAAACCAACATTTCAAAGCTAATCCTTCATCACAACAACCTCCTAAACATACTTTTCTAAAGGACCCAAGCCTAATTCCAGCTCTAGCTCAAAAGGGTCACTATTCATCCAAAGAACAAATTCACAAATCAAACGGTAAAACTCGAGTTTCTTACCTCTAAAACGACAAGGAAGGCTAATGGACCACTTCCCCAAGCTTGGGTGTCCGAGAATCGCCTCATTTCCCTGTCGAACTCGAGTTTTGTGAAGTCCTCTAGAGAATGCGATCTGTCCGTTTGATGGTTTTTAGGGAAAAGTAATGAAAGATTCTAGCTCATAGGGGGATTCCCTACAAGTTTCATGTTTGAAAGGAAGTGTTTTGGTCAAAGAATGAAGCTTCCTGGTGCTCTAATGGCGGAAATGGCTCAGAGGAAGAAGAAGACCAGGTTTTGTCCCAAAAATCGCTTGAAATAACCTTATATAGTGGTCCAGGTCGCGTTCTGGCGCTGATCACGCCACTATGGTGCCATCCGCGCCAAGTTCCAGTGAAAAACAGGCTTTCTGGAGCACTTCTAGCGCTAACCGCACCACTCTGGCGCTACTCTCGCCAACCTGCAGTATATCTGGCGCTAACCGCACCACTCTGACGCTACTGGAGCCAACTTCAAGTATTTGTAGCGCTAACCGCGCCACTCTGGCGCTACTGGCGCCGGTTTTTTTTTTTCTAAACAAGGGTTATTATATGAAGCCATCTGCCCCACAAAAAAATGGATATTGACCAAGACAAAGCAAAGTCAAGACTAGGTTAGTCATAAATATCCTCCAAAGTAATGATTACCTAGTTAACTTCTAACTAAACTAAATCCTTGTAGGGAGTATCAATTAAAACCCAACTATTTAAAACCTAGTCATAAATATCAATTAAAACCCAACTAGTCATAAATATCAATTAAAACCCAACTATTTAAAGAAGTATAAATAGCTAGGGAGTAGAAAACATTGCACGTATAGCATACACCCCATGGTCACTTGTTGATTTCTTGAAAAGCTTTTTCTTTTACCTCTTTTACTTGCTTCCAACCGTGACATCTTTTACCACTCAGCCATTTTATTTTTCAAGACATCATTTCTTAGAGAAAATTCCAAGGAAGACAGCCAAGGGAGACAACCCTTAATCTATTTCAACTCAAACTCACCTGAGGTAGGCTAGGCTTCAATCTTTAGTTAAGAATTTATTTGGAATAATATACATGCTTAAATGTACAGATTTATGGCTATTATTTAGGCTGTAATTTCATGTCATTTGAAGGTTATTTTATGATGTGAAAATGCCGATTTAAACCATAGGATAGATGATGATTTATAGGCTGAAATATTAGTGATGCTTGAAAGTATATTTAGTGATCTTTGGAAGTGATTTTGATGATATTTGGGCCGTTTGTTCATATTTTTATTATGAGACTGTTTTGTATTAATTTTTAGAAGTAGAGGTTGAATGGTATGTAGTTAAATGGTTCAAATTCTTGAGTGATTAAATTTGAGGATGAAGTAGCAAGGTGGTAGGTGAAAGAAGATTACGATGCATGCTAGGTTTTAATCTTTTCTTGTGAAGGTTTAAAGGAATTAGAAATTATTTTAGAGATATATTGTGGTTTATTAGTTAGATTACTAACATGATTTTTTTTATAGCTTGAGGATATTCAAAGGTCATGCCTAAGTGGTAATGATCTTATTTGAATAAGGTATGGTGGTTTAACCATACTTGTGGTACGTATGATGTTATGAAAACAACATTTTTTCCATAATATGGTATGTATTTTGCTTATGGATTTTATTATGAATGGATTTTGACTGATGATATGTTGATTTATGTTTCCAAGTCCAGTACGAGATTTGTGAAACAAAATTTGATACTACATACAGTATGATATGTAGTGACCAGGTGCAAATATATGGCAAAAATCATGCTTGTTTGCGTAAGACGATCGCAGCGTCTACATCCAGTACGAGGTGTAGCTACATACAGTACGATATGTAGAGGCCATGTACACCCTGGGAAAATTCATTTCATGCATTCATATAGTTTGCATAATTATTTTATGATGATTTACTAACGTACTAATATGTTTGGTGGTTTAGATTTTGACTACTGAGAAATTTTATTTCTCACTAGATTTGTTTTCATTTTTTTTAGATGGCAACAGAGGTCAAATTCCTTGATATCCTGGATTGGTGATGGCGTAGAAATGAAGATATAAAGTAGGCTAGTGTATGGAAAATCCTGTACTTGTTTAATAAATGACTTTTGTAACAAGGGCTATGGTTACATATAATATATATCAGATTAACAACTTCTATAATTTATACATTTTAGAATTTATACTAGTATCCGTTCAGTAAAAATAAAATAGTAATAAAAAAATTAATTATCTAACGATTCTTAAAAATTTAACCCTAATAAAAATATAATATCTAGAATAATTTTTGGTCGTTACACCAAGCTTTACTTGATGAACATTGGATGATGGTCATGCATGATGCATTAAATCAATTTAAGAGAAATGAAGTATGGGAATTAGTTCCTAGACCTTCTTCTCATAAACCTATTGGCACCAAGTGGGTTTTTAGAAACAAACTTGATGAAAGTTGTATCATGAGTAATTTCCAGCATCTCCCACATCTCTTTTGCACTTGTGCATCTCACAGTCCTGAAAAATTCATCAGAGGAAAGTGCAGAGGTGATCATATTTTTAGCTTTAAAATCATATTGGGCAACTCTTTGTTCAGCCTCAGTCATCTCATCCCATTCTTTGGAAATCAACTCATTTGCAATAGTTTTCTTTGGAATAAAGGGACCCTTCTCTATTGCATTCCATGCTCCTGGTTCATTTGATTGAATAAAGATTTTCAATCTATTTTTCCAAAAACTGAAGTGTTCCCCTTCAAACATAGGAGGTCTGTTTAAAGAGGCACCCTCCTTAAAGGTTATTTGAGAAGTATTCATGTTTCTTTTTGAAAAGAAAAGTGATCTTGAATATCTTACAAGAACCAGCTCTTCATGCCAATTGAAAATGAATAGAATACTTCAAATCAACCAAGAGGGGGGTGAATTGGTTAAACCTTGGTAAATTAAAAATTTAAAATCAGAGTTTCACCACAGGATCTTTATCACTTTTAAAAATTGTTCTAATACCAAGAATCAATATTCAATCAAATTCCTTTTTCAAGAAGAATAGAAAACAGAGTGTAACTTTCTGTGTAATGAAATTGATTCACAAACAAAGCAATTAAAAGATGAATAGGTGTGATAAACACGTTGTCGACACACACCAATTAGCAATTAAGCCCACTTACTTGCCTAGGCCGAAAAACCGAATTAGAGTAAGAAAATAAAGGTCCAAGAGAGGTCAAATAAGCTAAGAAGGATAGAAAAATACTCAACTAAAAGCACTCTATCAAAATACCCCACACTTAAAGTTTTGCACTCCTGGGCAAAACTAAAAGAAAGACTAAGAGAAAAATTCAACCTAAAGTAAACCAAAAATTTAAAGAAAGGGTACGAACAAGGCACACATATTTTTCAATGGATCATAACAATGCACAAAAGTGAGAGAGATGAAAGATGGAAGAATAATGTTGAGGTAACAAATAATCCATGAAAACATGATCACAAAGCACAAAGTGAAAAAGTAGTCAAGTTTAGAGTCAAGAATGCACCAAGGTGATAGAATTCTCTCAAAGGGTGGCACTCAATCTCACATGATGTGTATGTCTTGTATTTACACTCAAACACCACATGCAACTAGCACATCCAAGCATTGACAAACCTCTCATTCATTCAACTTGAAATACACATGCATCAAAAGATCAAATGGACTTTATTAGCTTGTAATGAATGGCTTAGGGAAGGGTGGATAAGAAAAGGATATTTAGGCTAAAGCTTAAGAGAAAAGAGGGACAATGGGGAGCAAGCCAACAAGATAAAGAAGGGTAGAAGCAAGGTGAAATTTGAAAGAATTTACAAGGATGAAAATGAAGTATAACAACTTTTATTGCATATATTTTTTTCTTTGCTTGAACTTCTTTTTTCTTTGCTTATACACAATTTTTTTTTCTTTTTCTTCTTTTCTTTGAACTTTTGCTATTTGAACTCTTTCTTTTCTCTTTTTCTTTTATTTTCTTTCAAAACAAAACAAAAGACAAACACCCCACACTTGTTTGAAACCCACTCCCAAAACAATTCCTAAGCCCCTTTTCTCCCTAAAGCTAAGGTAACATGGTTTTCCATCATTTTTTTAGTTTTTAATGAGCTAACCAAGAAAGAAAAGGCTAAAGGCTCAAAGAGGGTGACAATGGATATCAACACAAGGATAGGTTTATTTGGCTAGTGGCTAAAAGAAAGAAGGCCTAAATCATCTCAATCAAAGCATGTGCAACAAGGAATGTCAAAGAGGCAAGGCAAAACATAAAGTAATCTAGCACAAGGGTGAAATCACACATGAAAGAACATATTCACAAAGGCTCAAAAACTCACAAGGCATAATTCTACCACACATGGTTCATCTTAAATTCTATTCTCAAGCCTACTTATCACTTCAACAATTGCAACAATGATTCACATCAAGTATGAAACCTCTCAATTCAACCAACTTTTTAACATTTCTCACAATTTATGCAAATTAGAAATCCTATGAAAAACATGAAAAAGTACCTAAATTCAATAAAAATAGCAACAAACAGCAACAAACAGAAACAGCAAAAATAGACAACAAAAGCATACAGACTCAAAAACTAAAACAGACAAACAAAATATATACAGATAAACAGAAAACAGAAAATAACCAGAATTTCAAAAATTTTAAGGACCCTTCACCCTCCCACTTGAAATGCACATTGTCCTCAATGTAAGCATGCAAAGAAATGCAACAAAGAGACTACAAATAAAAGAAGGGAAAAGGAAACTCCCAAAATGTCATTCAAGACACATCTTCACACAAAATGGGCAGGACCAAAGAGATGTCCTCCACAAGCTCTTCCTCCACTTGAGGGCTCTCATGAAATGCTTTGAGTTGGTGACCATTGACCTTGAAGACTTTGTCGGTAGCTTCATTTTTAATCTCAACTGCACCATGGGGAAAAACATTAGTAATAACAAAAGGTCCATCCCATCTAGATCGAAGTTTACCGAAAATAAGCTTAAGGCGAGAATTAAACAATAAAACTTTTTGGCCACTATGGAACTCCTTTCTAAGAATCCTAAAGTCATGGAATTTCTTCACTTTCTCCTTGTAAATCTTGGAGTTCTCATAGGCTTCCAAACGAATCTCCTCAAGCTCTTGCAACTGAAGCTTCCTTTGCATACCCGCTTCATCAAAAGCCATGTTACAACTCTTCACTGCCCAATAAGCACGGTGCTCAATCTCCACTGGAAGGTGGCATGCCTTACCGAAAACCACCCTATAGGGAGACATCCCCAAAGGTGTGCGGTAAGGGGTCCTATGAGCCCATAAAGCATACTCAAGAAGCTTGCTCCAATCTTTCCTGTTGGGTTGCACCACCTTCTGTAACACTTGCTTGATCTCTCTGTTAAAAACCTCTGCTTGCCCATTTGTTTGGGGATGATAAGTTGTAGCAACTCTATGCACAACCCCATACTTCTGAACCAAGGATGCAAATGACCGGTTACAGAAGTGGCTCCCCTGGTCACTAATAATGGCTCTAGGCACACCAAACCTGCAAAAAATGTTGGATCTCACAAAATCCACAACAACTTTAAAATCATTAGTTCTGGTGGCCTTAGCCTCAACCCATTTAGAAACAAAATCAACAGCAAGCAAAATATATGAAAAGCCATGAGAAACAGGAAATGGACCCATAAAATCAATACCCCAGACATAAAAAATCTCACAAAAAATAATGGGTTGCTGAGGCATCTCATGTCTATGTGTAATTGTGCCTCCTGCTCTCTAACACTACTCACAAGTGGTGGTAAAGTGATGAGCATCTCTAAACAAGGTGGGCCAAAAGAATCCACAGTCTAATACCCTCTGAGGACCAAAATGACCTCCGGTAGGTGTGCCATGACAAAACTGAAGAATAGACTGAATTTCATGGTCAAGCACACACCTTCGGATCACTTGGTCACTACCAAACCTCCACAAATAAGGATCATCCCAAACATAATATTTAGCATCACTCTTAAGTTTATCTATTTGGGACCTAGATGCATGAGGTGGAACAACAGATGCAACAAGGAAATTAACAATGTCAGTAAACCAAGGTGTGACTTGGGATGAATACAAATGTTCATCAGGAAAATTATCACGAATAGGAAAGGACTCAAGGGGTTCTTGAATCCTGCTAAAGTGATCAACAACCAAGTTTTCTACACCACTTTTGTCCTTAATCTCAATGTCAAATTCCTGAAGAAGAAGCATCCACCTGATCAATCTCGGTTTAGCATCAGGCTTCTTCAACAGGTATTTCAAAGCTGCACGGTCAGTAAAGACAGTGATATGGGAGCAAAGCAAGTAGGATCTAAATTTATCTAAAGCAAAAACAATAGCCAAAAGCTCCTTCTCAGTGGTGGTGTAGTTAACTTGGGCTACATCCAAAGTGCATGAAGCATAAGCAATGACATTGGATAGTTTACCAACTCTTTGGGACAACACAGCCCCAAGTGCATAATTAGAGGCATCACACATGAGCTCAAAGGGAAGCTCCCAATTTGGCGGCGGTTGCATAATGGGAGAGGTAGTCAGCTTCCTCCTCAATCCCTCAAATGCCTCTTTGCAAGGTTGGTCAAATGTAAAGTCTACGTCCTTTTGAAGAAGCTTGGACAATGGCAATGCAATCTTACTGAAATCCTGAATGAATCTCCTATAAAAACCTGCATGTCCAAGAAAAGAACGTACTTCCCGCACAGAAGTGGGGTAAGGCAAAGAGGTAATCACATCAATTTTTGCCTTATCAACCTCAATACCTCTACTAGAGACCAAATGTCCTAGGACTATACCCTCATGCACCATGAAATGGCATTTCTCAAAGTTAAGAACAAGGTTAGTACTAATACATCGGTCAAGCACTCTAGAGAGACTATCTAAACATGCATCAAAAGAGGAACCATACATAGTGAAATCATCCATAAACACCTCCATGCAACTCTCTAATAAATCAGGATAGATGCTTATCATGAACCTTTGAAAGGTGCCAGGTGCGTTGCATAGGCCAAAAGGCATCCGAGTGTAAGCAAATGTGCCAAATGGACATGTGAATGTGGTCTTATGTTGATCCTCTGGTGCAATGTGGATTTGCATGTAACCAGAAAAACCATCAAGAAAGCAATAATGTGATTTACCTGCCAACCTCTCTAAAACTTGATCAATGAAAGGCAGAGGGAAATGGTCCTTGCGAGTGGCCTGGTTGAGTCTCCTGTAATCAATGCAAACACGCCAACTGTTGGCCACTCTAGTCGGAATCAGCTCATTATCTTGATTCTTCACAACTGTGAGTCCCGATGTAACTGCCGTCCTTCTTCTTCACGAAGATCATCGGTGCTCCCCACGGTGAGACACTCAGTTTGATGAACTGCATGGACAGCAGGTCCTCCAACTGCACCTTCAGCTCCCTCAACTCCAGAGGAGCCATGCGATAAGGTGCCATAGAAATTGGTCCTACACCAGGAACCAAATCAATGGAGAACTCTATCTCCCTCTCTGGTGGTAGTTGAGTTATCTCCTCAGGAAAAACATCTACAAACTCATTCACCACCGGTATCCGAGACAGGTCGACACCTGGCTTATCTTCTGTAACTCCCAAGAAGATATAGCCCTGAGCTCCCTCTCTGATTGCCTTGCGAGCT
>PYAF01000183.1:25785-39165 GCA_007407185.1 Glycine tomentella | reverse complement strand
TTTGGAAAGCTGTGTTGAAACTTCACCAATTTAATTTGAAGTTTTGGTTAATATTATTATTTATGTTTTTCAAAAAATTTAAAAGAAAAAGAAAAAATTTTAGTCACAAATTAATAAATAAAAATGGTCGTTTTCAAAATCAGCATGCAATAAAAGCGGTCGTGTTAAAATAAATACGTAATAGAAGTGGGTGTTTCATGTTATCTTTTGGTAGCATTTTCTTTAACAAAGATAGCAATTCCATAAAGCTTTTGTCACTCCACCCAAATCTTGCCTTCAAGTTAACCAAAGTTAAGGCTGCTGACAATCTTGTGAAGGTTGAGCAATCTTCATACAAAGGGATCTTCGAATGACTTTGTAATTCGTCATACACAAGTGCATGTGCTTGTTGAAAATTCTGTTGGCCTCGATGGCAATTCACCATGCCATATCCAATTTGTGTAACTCGGAAGGATGTCGTGACAAATTAGATGTGATCTAATCTCATCGATTGATTGTCGTCTCCCATTTACACATTTAAGACATGGACAAAAATAATTTCCATGCAGACAAGGTGCATTATGTGTGACAAATTGTAGGAATTGTTCAACACCATTGCAGTAATGGTCACTAATGTGCGGTGCTCTCATCCAAGTATGATCCATGATTTCACTTAGTTGGCATTTTCATTTTGTAATTCTTTAGTGGCATGTAAATGAAAGACTAATAGTCAAAAAGGTGTGACCCTACCCCATTCAGGAAGTTATATTTTATACATCATTCATACATACATGTTAAGTATGAGTTGGTTAATTTAATGAAATTTTGGTAGCATTTCCCATTGGTCTCCAAGTACACAACATGAGAGAGGTGACTTGTTGTCACGACCTTCATATATGCACTCAGAGAACAAAGGAAAATGCAGCAAACCGAAATGTCATTAAATTAAACAACTCATACTTAACATATATGTACAAATCATGTATAAAATAAATAACATCCCAAACTGTCCAAATGGACAATTCAAGATTCAATTCAATGATTAATCCAAACTATTCGTAGTAATCATCGAATTGAACCTTAAACGGGGAACTAAGGTTGACCAACTATGCATTGTAGGTTGTGAGTAAAGGTAATTGACATATCAACATGTATAAGACACAAAATAGTGACACACATGGTACATACCTCAAAAAATGGTCAATAAAAGTAAAAAGAGAATGCGGTGATGTCGACGCTGGGAAGGAGTTAGTATTTGTTGGACCGAAAGAAGACGACAAAATCCTGAACGTGCTAATTGAGTGAATACCAAAGACCTGAAACAACAAACAAGAGTAAGTAGGAAATTGTTAATCATATATCCTAATAATATATTATTAGTAATTAACAAATACACTAATGCAGAATTTAACAATAATACCCAAAGACACATATATGCCTCACATGTATAGTAAAACAAGTTTATTTTGCAGATGCTGAGGCAGTTCTTGAAGTTGCAGTTGAAAAATTTAGCTCTCTCATCGGAAAAGAGTTGGGATTATTACTGCGGAGAAACAGGTCTCAGACGAAGCTATAAATGATTGGGTGGGAATGCTAAAAGATGCAGCGTACGAGTTAGATGCCATTACTATTAAAGTGTGCATATAAAGCATTGGGGTTGGACTACCAACGAACAACAAGTCTATGGAAGGGAACAAGATACAAAAAATAATTGTAGACTTTTTGATGGCTCATGCCGATGCTTCTCATTATGAGGATTAATTAGTTTATCCAGTTGTAGGTCTAGGTGGACTTGGAATAACAACACCTGCGCAACTCATCTTCAATCATGACATGGTAATCAACTAGTTTGAGGTAAGACTGTGGGTGTGTGTTTCTGATGATTTCAATTTGAATAGAATGACAAAAGCTATAATAGAAGTAGAATGTAGCCAGGCTTGTGTAAATTTGGATGTAGACTAGCTACAAATACAGTTTCACAATTTTTGCTTTGAAGAAAGGTCTTTGTTATACATGTGACATTTACGAGGTTGTCAGATGCTGAATTTCAGGAGACGGCTGAGAAAGGTCTTTGTTATAGATGTGATGGGAATTTTGGACCAGGCCATGTGTGTCCAAATAAGCAATTCCAAGTGTTGATTATGGGAGCAGAGCTAAGTGAAGAGGTGGAAGTGGAAGAAGAACTACTTGAGGGGAATCATGGAGGGCAATAAGGTCATGACATTGGTGGATTGTGGGGCCTCCCATAATTTCATTTCAGTTGTAGTAGTGAGGTCATTGCAAATTCCATTGACAACTACAAGCCCTATACAATGGAGGTACAAGATGGAAGAAAAAAGTATATGTGAAGGAGTATGCAGAGCTGTTAAGTTGAATTTGCAGGGTTTGAGCATTCAACAAGACTTGGTTGTGTTTGACATGAGAAGGGTGGATGTGGTTTTGGGAATGAAGTTGCTAGGCAAGTTTTGGGAGAATCTTCACAAATTTCAAAGAGCTGACTTTGAAAATTCCTATGGAGGAAGGATCTATTGTATTGAAGGAAGAACCTGCCATAACGAGGTCTGTAGCTTCCCTAAGGTCCATTTTGAAAGCTTTGAGGAGTGAAGAATAAGGTTTTCTGTTGGGTTGTCAACTTTGTTACAGGATGTTCAGGATGTATGTGTGGTGCCTACATGGATGGAAAGTTTACTGCAGCAATTTAGGGTGGTATTTCAGGACCCTAGTGGTCTTCCTCCTTCAAGGAAACATGATCATGGGATTGAATTGAAGCCTAGAGATGACATTCCTAAGGTGAGGCCTTATAGGTATCCCCAGTACCATAAAAATGAGATTGAATAACTGGTTAAACATATGTTGAATTCAAGAAATATTAGACCTAGTAGCAACCCTTATGCAAGTTTTATTATCTTGGTGAGCAAGAAGGATGGAGGGTGGAGATTTTGTGTTCATTATAGGGCTCTTAACAAAATAACAAAATAGTTGTTTTCAGAAAGCTGGATCTCAAGTCAGAATATTAGGAAATAAGAATGAGGCAGCAGGATATTGCCAAGACTGCAGGATATAGAACCCTCCAAACCTAATATATGTATCCATCATACCCAATTGCAGGAGAACTTCCCTTTACATACCAACTATAATGATGAACAAGCTCAACATCAACAATGTAACATATTCTATGATCTACAACCTCAATATGAAGAATGTAAACTATAATGATCTATTGGAAAACAACGGACATACTAGAAAATATGGTCAATATCAAGAACAGCAGAATCCGGTGAAGGCGATGGGATCAATGAGTTTTTGTTTTGATAACCAAGATTAAGTTAGAAGACCCCTTAAGGTCCTAACTGAGTACAAAACAAACACCTACAACAAGAACCAACATTTAAGTAATACATTGTTAGACATATGTAGTAACAATTTTATAATATGCATATAAAAATAAGGCTTTGTTACTTAGAGTGAACAGAAGCATAGCTAGAATGTTATAATTGGTGAAACAGTTAAAAGAACCAGTGCACCTGCTACGGAATATAAACAATTGAACCTTATACCGGAAACTAAACTAACCTCAGAATCTACAGAATTTAATTATAAAAGCAAGTACTTTATTGGCATTGCAATGCATATAATAATTTCCAACATATAATATTAAACTTTTCTCATTAATTTTTATTTCTTCCATACATGACTTGAGTAGTAGTTCCCTAGCTCCTTTTTTCGAATTGGTAAATAATTTATTCCTAGAAATCTGATTCAGTTTTATGTGAATTACAAATATGATTCTTCCAATCCATGACTTCAATTGAGTTAAGCCTGATTGTAATAGACAGACACCAAATAAAATCATTAACAATAGTAAGTGACACCTAGTAGTGGAATTTCATTTCAAGTGGCCCCCACCCACCGAACTTTGGTGCTTCTAAGACACTAATCATGAAGCTCATCTGATAGGCATTCACTTTATTCAACAAAGGTTTGACTTTAATCAAGAGAGCTTTCAAAGTAACTAATTATAAGGTTTTGATATCTTTAAAAGGAAAGGAAGTACTTGCTTCCCGCCAAAGAAAGAACAACGCAAACCGTATAAGCAACCTCATATTTGGAACCCACAAGAGGTACAAGAGGAAGAAAAGAATAATACTTTTCTCATTTGTTGAAACTACACAATTATGATGAGACAATAGAAGCCTCAAACATCATATTTCTGTTTTGTTACTTGTCCAAATTATTGAACCCTTTCTTATTTTATTTTAACATGTTGCACCACATTTTTTTAATCCTTGTTCTGTTAAGAAAATATTATAGTAGCAACATAGATGGACCTGGAATTTGGACTCAAAATCACTAAAACTAGAGATGACATTGCTTCCATCTCTGAGTATCAATTAGCAAAGGCAGGGCCTATATATCTTTCAATCTACATAAACACCCACTATGTTCATCCTCTATGCTAATTCCTTAAAGGTCATGGATGGAAAGAAGTTAGAGTACAAAGGTGAGGAAGCACTAAAGGAGATAGAGAGGTTGACAATGAAGGCTGCTGAAGTTCAAGAAGGCCTTTTGAAACAAATCTTAACTCAGAATAGGGAAATTGAGTATTTGAATAAGTATATCAGGGGAGAAAAAAATACAACGGACATAGCAGTGTTTAAGAGGTGTGCTCCAGTCACCACTTATGAAAGAATCTTCCCATATATCCAGAGGATTGCTAATGGGGAAGGCTCTTCTCTCATCACTAGTCACCCAATAATAGAAATGTTATGCAGCTACTATACATAACTTTCTGCAACCACTAGTATATAAATTGTTCATTCATTCCTTTATTATAAGTTTCTAGTATTTTATCTCAACAATCTTAATCATATAGTTTGGTATAAATGTGCAGTTCAAGGACATCAGCTGAAGAGCCTAAAATGATGTCATCAATTGTGGAAGATCTAGAACGCCGTACCTTAGTGTACAATCTTATCACGCCAATCATAAACCAGTTAATAATAATAGTAACATCCCCACATATTTTTATTTCTTCTTCGCCTTGATTATGCGTACCTAGAATCGTATATAATAAATATTCATAAACGTTGTTGCATTTGAATTAAATTTTCAATGTTCATTCATCGACGGTAATTAAATTAATCAAACGATGATTGTTAGTAAAATTGCAAGGCTTGGGAACTTAGCACGTTTGAGCCAAAAACAATAGACCGAAGTGGTTGTTGTTGGTAACCTCCCACTTTTTAAAATTGCTTGGTCAAATGAGCATCTCGGCCTTTGGGGACAGTGGCACACATTCATGCCAAATGTGACTGTGGTTGGAATGCTCATTTGAGCAAGAAACATTACAAAGGGGACTTCACATAATCACATCTATAGTTTTGTTTCTCTCTGCCACATACAAAGATACCTCAATAACCTTATTTAAAGTGGTTGAGAATTGAAGGGCACTTTGATGGATGAGCTAATTGACATTTGACTGTCAGCTTAAGATTTTAAAATAGAAAGGACTTATAGTTGTGGCTACTCATAGAATAGAATGGCAGCTAAAGACGTACTCTTCAACCCCAACAACTAAAACCAATGCCACTCCAATCTTCAACCTATGTATGCTTAAACACAAAAGCTTTAATTGGTATATTAATCAAGTTGCCTTGAATTTGTTCTGTGATTTGGACTCAGTTTTAGGTGTTAAATTATCCTTTGCACCTGATTAAAATCATGGATCAACAAAGAATCAACACGGAAAAAGCTTAGACAACACTCGCTTGATTTTGCTTCTTAGCAACTTGATTCTTTGTTGTGTTTCATGTCATCACGCTTGGGTTTTGATTCTCCAAACTAAGTATACAGGCAAATGACAAAAATATGACGTGATATAACTATATACCAAAACAACAGCAAACATGAAAGGTCGTGCAATCATACACATCAACATCCAATATTGACATTAAAGTTCTTGCGTCAAGGACATCCTCTAAATTATACCTTTTTAACCATTATTTTCTTAGGATCTACATGTTTAAATTAGACAATGACCATTAATTTATGTTTTGCATCACGTTTAGCAATTACGTTATAATAACCCAGAGTCCTGGCACGGATGGCATGAGAATTCGCGAGGATCGCGCCAGAGGTCCTGCTGAGAAAACTTGGTTTGGTATATGACGCGATTGGCGCCATGATTGGCGCGGTTAGCGCCAGACTCTCTGGAACATGGCGCGAGGGGCGCCAATGTGACACGAGGGGCGCCATGATCTTTGCAGCCCGTGCGGATAGCGCCACAGCTGGCGCGAGTGGCGTGGGAAGTGGCCTGGAATACCCATTTCCCCTGGTTTTTCACGCGATCAGCGTCAGGGTTGGCGCTGGCAGCGCCCGCTGGGTTTTGGAAGTTGGCGCGGATGGCGCTGGGTTGGCGCTGATGGCGCCAAGGTCTCTGGAAGATGGCGCTGAGAGCGTCAGGGTGGCGCTGATGGCGCCACAGTTTCTGCAGATGGCACGGATAGCGCGTGTTTTGGCGCGGGTCGCGCGGCAAGGTCGGTGCTGGCTATATGTAAAGAAGGCTCGCAATTTCTGAGGGAGAAACACTGTTTCTCTTCCTCCTTGGGCCTTTCCTCCATTGCTGGACCTTCCCAAGCTTCCTAGACCATAGTTCTTCACCCAAATCACTTCCAAAGCCTAGTAAACCTCCTAGAAACCTAGTGGGAGTGAAAATCCTTCCTCCCTATTCATTGAAACCCAGAAAACTCACCCTCTGAGAGAGGCTGCAGAGAACTCGAGATTGGGCGAGGAACGACGGTGGTTCAATTACACCAAGGCTAGAAAGATTAGCCCAGAGGCCTTCCTCGACAGTTCTGAGGTAAGAAACTCGAGTTTCTCCGATTGATTTATGATTTGGTGGTTTTGATGAATAGTGACCCACTTGTGATAGAGCTAGAATTAGCTCTGGGTCCAGTTGAGAGATGTGTTTAGAATGAGGAGAGGAGGAAGGATTAGCTTTCAGTCTGTGATTTGGTGACTGTTGGTCTTGGCTCTAGGTGGTGTATGTGTGACTTGGACTGAGTCACTTGTATTGAGACATGCAAGGGCCATGATGATGGGCTTATTGTGCCTGAGAGGCCATGAAAACGGTGTCTTGTGAGATAGACCATCCAAGCCCTATGGAAACCCTGAGTATTTGGGTTGTGTGATCTTTGAGCTCATTGTGAATGGCTTGTGTTGAGTCTGTGGTGACTCTGAGGCCATGGCTGAGCTGAGATGGACCATTGAGGGTCTATGGAAAGGCTTAGAATGGATGAGCCTGATGAACCTTAAGTTAGATAACTTGGGTTGATGGAAAGGACTGAGATTCCTTTCCCAGAGGCAGTTGAGGACTGCTTGATGAACTTGTATATGTTTATATGCTTGTATGGTCTGTAATATATGGTTGTGTGCCTTGGTAGGGCTTGACACAACGGGTGTCAGTGACGCAGACCATCAGTTGAGTTTGGAGCTGTGAGGCACGGCTTGCCAGGTAAGCTCATTGTTCTGGGGTTTTTCCCTTATTTTGGTTTGCCACCCAAGTGGGTGATGGATGATATATATATATATATATATTTATGGTTACGGTGAGCCTGAGTGGCTTGATGAACGGTACTTGGAGTGAAACTCAGACCGTTCCAGATTTATTGGATTATATGATGGCCTAGTGTGTGCTGGGCTGGAATGATGAACCTTAGGCTAGACACCGAGATGGTGTGAGGGTGTTTTGGCACCTGTTGTTTCAGGTGTGGGGCCTTGGGCCTCTGGATTGCTGAACACTGAGAGAGTGTTCTGTGATGTTGTAAGAACCATGAGATGGTCAATGTTGGAACCTATAGGATACTGGAATAGTATCGGGCTAGATGAGGTTCCCTAGCCAGAGGAAGAGTTTGAGGACTCCCTTGGAATAGCTGAGATTCCTTGGGAGGTGCCACTGCTCTCCGCCTAAAGTCCTAAGGATGGATTGCCCTGTATGGATGTTCCTCCTTAGGCAGAGATGATGAAAGTCCTGAGTGGTTGTCCTTAGGCCAATGTCTGGAAGTCCTGAGAGATAGAGTGCCTCATGTGTGAGATGATCTCTCTCAGGCATTGGATTGGAAAGTCCTGAGAATGATTGCCCTGTATGGATGTTCATTCCAGGCCAGTGATGACGAAAGTCCTAGAGAGGCCAGGCAGTAGACAGATATGTTGTATCTCTAAGAGAGGGCTTCCCGAGGGGATGATAGCCTAGGGCCTCTTAGATGAGCCATATCTGGATTCTGGAAGTCCTGAGTAGATGACTCAGGCAATGCTTGTTCTGATAGATGAGGCGGTGCCTCTCTGGTATGGAAAGTGTCCAGTGGTAGACACTTATGTGATAGTGCCTCTGTGAGACGAGTCTGTGGTGGCGGGAGAGCCAGTAAGGGGTGGAATGCCTTTGATGCTGAAAGCATCCAGTTAGTACCCAGATAGCTGGGGAATGTATGATAGCCAGGACGGTGTCCTAGGCTATGTTGTGTTTTGGTTTATGTGTTTGTGCTTAGGGGTGAACCAGGGTAATGGAGGATCTTCCAGGACCCTGAGCTTACTGAGATGTTTATCTCACCCCTGTTGTGGGATGTGATTTTCAGGTGCTTCTAGAGAAGAGGAGCTACCACCGGGCAGGAGGCCCTAGTTGAGTGTGCTAGAGTGGTCATGGGATGCAGATGAAGACTAGAGGAGTTTTTGGTTTGATCTCTGTCTTGTACCCTGTCTAGGGATATGGTGTGAGTGTACACCCGTGTACTGTACACATGTTGTTGTATAACCACGAATGTGGTCAGAACTAAGAATTGTATGTATATGTACAGTTGATACATATGTGCTTGAGTTATGGTTCCTCCTGATTATCTTTGTCTGTTTTTGTATGTCTGCCTATGTTGTGTATGTTTTATTACCTGGATCAGCAGGGGACTTGTTTTATATGTGTTTTTATATTCCATGAATGATGTATCAAGAAAAGTTCGATTCTATCGCTTCCGCACTGCGTTTGTTTAACGCTGATAGCGCGCTCATGATATTGTTAATGATAACACGTCCGGGGTGTTACATACGTGACATGTTTGAATGTATTGCACCACACATTAAGTACTTTTCATATCATAAGAGTTTTCTACCTTCCATTTCACATGTGGTTTTGCAGAGAAGTTAGTATATATATAAATACAACCATGGTCACAAATTAGAAATAAACACAATCCATACAACTTTGAAAAGCACTACCAGGTAAAAAAAATATTTATCATTGTTTTTCCTTTCGTATATAGAGATATGGGTGGACATAACAATGACCATGAACAACAAAGAAGGTTTGTCATTTTTATGATCTCTTCAGTCCTTCTTGTGGCTACAATGCCTATTGCAATGGCTTTTGGTTTAAACCATAACACTAACACTAACCCTGTTGGATTAAACCTAAACCCTAACCCTGTTGGTTTAAACCCTGACCCTGGAGGTGAAACTAAATGATCATACCTGAATAACCCAATTGAAGATGTCAGCACCAAGTTGAAGCGAGACGGAGCAAGAACGAGGGTAACACGGAGGCACGCGAGAGGCTCTGTCGATTCAAGGCCACCACTCGGGAACGGTGGTTCAGGGAGTAGGTTGGGTGGAGACAGTACGAAAGGGACAGTAGGAGAAGGCAACTTCAATGGAGGAGTTTAGGGCACGACACAATTTTGTGGGGACTCTATGAAGACAAACGGCGCCATTTTAATTTTTTCTTTTCCACATTTCAAAGACGTTTATACACAAACGTCTTTGAAAACACCAAAACGAAGACGATTAAACTAAAACCGTCGTCGTTTTCAACCATCTAAGACAGTTTCGCTATGAACCGTCTTTGAAATGTTCATTTTAATTACGCAAATGCCACCACACCCCTTTCTAAGAGTTTCTCGACAACTGACTTAAATTGGCTGTCGTAAAATGTGTTTTTTGTAGTAGTGTGTGTTCCATCCATATTTCTAGTGATTCATTTTCACTTCAATATGTATTAATACAATTAGCAACACATGTCAATTCATAGGTAGGTAACTAACCTCATTCATTAAGTAACATGTGAAATATTTAGCATAAGCTTGCTCTCCCGGATAGAGATAAGAAAGTATTGGTATCAATTCTTCTGGTGACAAAAATCTGCAAAATATATAGCAATAGTAAATAAGCAAAAGCAACAATTCCTTAACACTTAACCATTAATATTGAATTATTTGGAAAAACATATTTTTAAGGTAAAAAAGAAAAACTTACTTGTCTTTGTTCATATCAAGGTTAACAAATTTATCTTTTGGAGAAGGTACATGTCCTCCATTAATTTCAAAGTTCATATAACTTTCATATGTACTATATAGATGGTCTTCAAATTCATTGAAGTTTAGTTTCCCATCATTTTCATTGTCCATGCGCCTATATCATGAACGAATCAATAAGCTAAGCCAATTTACTATAGGAATTTCAGGAACTTAGAATGTTAGGAATTGCATTCCTCTATTTTCCACAAGTTTAGTCCCTTCCTCATTCACAGTCAATGGGAATAGAAATTGTGAGCTCAAAATAAATTAGTTGCTCAGAGGTTAACCATTGCGATACTATTTCTACTTTGATAATCCAAAGTGATTATAAATATAAGCAGAAAGACGAGAATTAGATGTAAAATACAAGAGCTTCAAAATTTATTTAAAAGAGAAAGCTTACATTAGTCTATCTTTCAACATCCATTTCAACATTTCTTGATTTTTGCTATCTTCGGGGTGTAAAAAACTACAAAATGAGACAAGTTTCTTATGATCAATTTAAGTGCATAACAAGTAAACAATTTCAACAAGATGTAACCGCCAAATGAATATTGAAAACAACAAAGAACGGAGAAAGAAACAGAAAAAAGTGATCAATTATTTATACTCTTTAAGTTTGGTGAAGTTCAGAAGCCTATTGTGATCAATGTCTGCAACTTCAAATCTTTCCATCCACCATCCTGCTTCGCCATGCCCCATTTTTTTTGCTCTGTCTAGCATAAATTAAGACTTCAATATCAAATTTCTCATTGAATTTATCAATTATGGTTAGTTGTTCACAAGGTAAACTCATTCAAAAAGATAAAGCAAAAACATTTAAAAAGAGAACCTACAAAATTGTAAGAGGAACCCATTTCATAAGCATGATAAATTTGGGGTAAAAATTTCAACTTGTCATTCTACTAAAGTTTAAGTCTATTAGATAAAATTCCAAATTTTGTTAGCCAAGATTAATTTTGCAACAAACTTGGGTTGCCTTTTTTTATCGCTTTTGCTAGTATGTTTATTTTATAGGGGTTGTTCCCTTTTGCTCATGATGTATATATGACATTATTTTTGTTCTTGTTATTTTTAATAATATTTGAGATTACGAGAAAATGATTTTCAATCCTCTAGGTGCCAGGTTAGTTAGGGACTTATGGGATTTTTTTATGCTTTAGTATTCCTAGTTTCATAAAAAAACAAAGTCCATGAATTTATTTATATAGCTATTTAGGCCTCTCGTGTAAGAGTAAAAGCTCACTTACGTATTAAGGATAGAACTTTGGACAATTTAATTACAGATACTTTTACATCATATCATTACTCAAGTAAAACATAAATTAATTTATTTCATAAAATTGGCATTAATTAATTTAGTCAATAATGATAAAAATAGTAAATTTAGTTATGGATTCTAGGTGTGTACGAAAAAGTAATTCAACCTTTAATTTTATCAATAATCATTTATCAGAAACCAAATTGACTATTAACTAACCAATTAATAAACTAAATTGACTAAAATATAATGTTATAGACATAGTATAGGAAACCACTTTCAACAACCTAATTAATTACATGTTCGCAAAATTGGTGACTGAATTTTTTTTTGTTCTAAAACATTAATCAAAATGAATTGTGATCTTAACTATCTTATATTAAATTAATGTTTTACTTTTAAAACTTCAAAAGGTTTAAACTATTAAATAAAAAGTGAAAACTAATAAATGAATAATTTTACATCTCCTATAAGGGATATTTTAAAATATGGACATGTTTGGTGTAACACCTCAACTTATGATCTTGTTATTATTGATTTTTAATGAAATTCTTTTCAATTTTCTTAAAAGCACTCAACTGAATATAATAAAATTTTGCCAATAATTGATACTCCAAGAAAATTTCATCACTGATTAATATTTATAAACCTGAAGTAACATATAATAAGAGTACAAACTGACACTGGTTTTATTACATAATACAAATAACTAGGACATTTTATACAAAAGAATATATCTTCAAACAACATATCTTTAAACAAAATCTTCTTCTTGTAGACAACTAGGCAGTCTCTCTCTTCGCTGTTCATCTGCTCGCCTGAATAAAATCGAGGTCATAGCAGGTGTCAACCGCAGACACAAAATATAGGGTAAGTTTATGATAAACATAATTTAACAGAATATATTCAATATGCAGATATTCATAACAACATCCTCAAAGATGCCTGATTCTGTTAGACTCTTATCATGTTGCATGATTCTCTTAAACTCTTATCATGTGGTACCAACAGTCAAGATAGCCCCATCCTAGTAGCACAGAATTGAAATGATCAGTCAGGGTACCGCAGTGTTGCAACAGGATTCTCACCCACACTTCATGTAATCATCATGGGTGGCGTGATTTCCCTACTGTCGAGTCACCCCCTAGCTCAGACTCGTCTTGTCTGAACGCTCGAACTCAGTTCCTGCAGTTATTTGACACACCTCCTCTTTGGGGCAACTCTTATACACACCTCCTCTTTGAGGCAACCCTTATGCACATGAGACACATGAAACTGATTCACTTAATGCATAACTCTTTTCATTTTATCAACTCATTTATTTTCAACATCAGTCTTCAATCACTGTCTCATGTACTTTACTCAGAAATTCAACATAAATCAAGTACAGAACTCAGCTTGATACTCATGTACAGAAACTCAACATATCATTCATGTACAGAGATTCATAGAACACTTCAGCAACTATAAAACTTCATTCAGGCACTCAATAATATAACTATAACTTAAATCCAACAATTACTCAGATACCAGTCATACTTCACAGAACTTCAAACACTTATTCAAACATAAGTAACACTTAAACTATCTTTATCATAAAACTTCCTTATACATACCTTATAACCTCTTATGAAGCTTGTCTATCTCTTCCTAATGGTACTAGCTTCTACACGTGATTCTTCAAGGAAGTGGGGTCTCTTTATGCTTTGAAAATGAAAGGATGAAAGTGAAATGAAGGAGAGGTTTCACGTGGAATAGGTGGAAGAATGGAGTCTTGAATGTGACTTCCACTTAAGGCCTTCCTCC
>PYAF01000183.1:14778-25685 GCA_007407185.1 Glycine tomentella | reverse complement strand
ACCTCTTATGAAGCTTGTCTATCTCTTCCTAATGGTACTAGCTTCTACACGTGATTCTTCAAGGAAGTGGGGTCTCTTTATGCTTTGAAAATGAAAGGATGAAAGTGAAATGAAGGAGAGGTTTCACGTGGAATAGGTGGAAGAATGGAGTCTTGAATGTGACTTCCACTTAAGGCCTTCCTCCCTTTATATAGAGTTTTGAAAATAATAAAATATTCAAGGACATTTCTACCCTTTCTAGCTAGTTACTCCCATTTGGTTTCATTAGAACTTAGTTTCATCTCATTCCATTTCATTCTAACCAAGCTCATAATAGTTTTCCTAAATATTTTCCATCCTTTATAAAAATCTTCTAAGCCATGATGACTTTCTTCCAACTTGGCAAGTTCATGAATCTTCTTCATTATTCTACCTATTTCACGTAGCCAACAAGGAGAAATAAAAGAAGATTTTTCTTCTCTTTATGCCATACTTGTACACATGTATTTCAAGGTTATGATGGCTTCTTATTCCTTCATCAATGGTGGCTTACAAGTGGTTAGGTATTTCTTAAGCCTTCATGATTGTATCTTATCATTTTAATTTATGAATCTTAAGATATTTTTCTACTTATCATGTTTTCATTTCCTTAAAGAGAAGAAAATTGTGTGGTTCTCCTTGTGTCCATATGTCACCTTTCATGAAGAAGAAGAATTCAATTCCAACATGACTTCACACATTCCTTAAGAGGAAGTAAAGTTCAATTTGAACTCTTCTACCTAAAGGATAATATTAAATAATAGAACTCTAGAGTTTTCCAGAAACTGACTTCAATTACAGTATAAATTGCTCACAAGCAGTCTATACAGAGTGGTAAACAGACCTTACATACAAGACTGCTCTTATATTAATTCTGATTGGTTCGTTCTGCTTATAACCATCAAAATTGCTAAACCATCTTATTGAATAAGTCTATTCATCCTACAATTAAGAGAAAATTTCACAGATTCTATTTATCATTTTTTCATATTTTTCGGATGCTTGAATTCTCTTGAATAAAATTTCAAAGTTATTACCGTATGAAATTCATAGAAATCCTATTCTGAAGCTTCTTGTCACAAAGTATTTTGGTAATTTGCCATCCAAGGGTACTCTGTAATTTCATCAAGCTTTCACAAAATATAAAAGGGTGTCTTGGTAATTTTTGCCTCAAGGGTACTATGATAATTTGTCATTCATCCTTGGGGTATGATTGTAATTTTCAAAATATCCAAGGGTATTTGTGTAATTCTACCTCAAGGGTATTTTTGTAACTTCTACTTTAAAATATCTAACAAAAAATATTCAAGGGCATTATCGTCATTTTCACCTCAAGGGTATTTCCGTAATTTCTGCTTCAAAGGAAGGGTAATATGGTCATTTCTCTTCAAACATTTTTGTAATATCTCTAATTAATATTTCACCGAAATAATTTAAATATAGACCAATCAAATCTCACATAACCTAACACTCACACCAACAGTTGCACAAGAATAATTCATACAATATATATTTGCAGTTATTGAAATTTCAGGGTGTTACATTTGGATTATTTTCTTTAGAAACACTTCTAAATGAAGAAAATAAGAAGAAAAAAATTAGATGAACATTTTCATAAACAAAAATAAATTCTCCATTAACTAATTTTTAGAAACTCACCAATATAGCTTCTCTAAAAGATGAGATGGCATTTACAAATGAGCTAATGAAAAACTCATTTTAATTTATGGAGAAGCTCATTTCTTTTTTTTTTTCTTCTATAAGTATTTCTAAAAAAGCTTACATCCAAACAGATCCTATATTTGATTACCTTACAATGAATATCTCTCTAGAAAACTTACTAATTGACATCAAAGTAACTTAATTAAAGAAGAAAATCCCAATCATGTAAACATATTACCCATATCCGTTTCAGAAAACTGAGGTAAATACTCCTTAAACGAGATGGCCAAATCCCCGTTCTTATCTTTGGAATCCAACTCACTAACTCATTGAAACCAATCACCCCATCTTTGGTTCTCTATCTAACAAAGGGAATTTACAGTCCAAAATAGTAAAATGACATGTGGTCACCTCATAAAGGTCACCGTACACGTGGACACCCTCCACTTCAGCATTGAAACGACTGCTTCTACTTCGCTTTTTATTTCGTATTTATTTTATTTGCTACGGATTTTTTTTTTTGAAAAACTTGAAGAATGAAAGTTCAAACGATTCTTGGTTGACTTTAAAAACAATTTTAGAAATGAAGGTTCAAATGAAGGTTCAAATGAAAATTCCGTTGTCAAAAAAATGAGTTTAAAAAATTATAAGAGTTGATGCGTTATTTAAATCACGTAGTCCATGACGTTCACACATACCATACAGTCCATTCATTATTACATATCCAGAGTCCCATATATAAACAGTCCATAGTACATCACAAAGCATAGATCGTCAAAAGCAGACAAACATCACACAATCTTCATCCTATCTTCTCGTACGACATCCATATCACTGCTTTTCTGCTCGCCCAAACAATTTGGGGTCATCACAGGTGTCAACCACCAGACCCGAAATAGGGTCAGTCATGATAAACAAAATTTAAATATCAACAGACCAAATAAACAATTATACAGAATATAAACAAGTCATTTTCACACACATAATTGTCATGAAATGCATGTTTTTCTGATTATATGATGCATGACTGAGATCTCAGCTTCTCAACGTCTCAACGTCTCAATAATTGTGGCCACTATCAGATAACCCCACCCTCACCTTAGTGGAACGAACTTATCCATCCCGTCAGGGTAGCCCAGTGGCGCGTAGGATTATCACTCCCACCCATGTGATCATCATGGTGGTGTGGTCCTCACTGTCTCAATTACCCCCAAGTTAAAAACACGTATGGACTTAGTTTAGTTATCTGACACACCTCTTCATGAGGTTCGTCTCATCGTCTGCGGATTAACCCCCGCTCGGGTATATGCTCAGGAAATGACATGAATAATTTATTTTATCATCTCGTTGATTTCTTTTTCTCATCACTTTCATCTCAAATATATGTTTTGTATATTTTATCTTTACTACTCATAAAATATTTTCCAAGTCACATGAAATAAACACTATTAAATGAATATGCTGCTTTACTTAGAATCAACATATATTACAGCCACATACAACATATAATACAGCTTACATCCACAAGTGTTGTATAATAATTTAATTACAGCAACAGCATCCATACAGCATCAATTAATTACGTCAATCAGCTTACAGATCTATTTAACTACATCAACAGCATACAACTTTATTTTTTACAGCAACTAACAATTACCCTACAACAATATTTACTTACAGAAGTACTCAAATACTTACATACAGCAACCATTCCATGTAATTTTGTAGTACAGTCAGTCAATAAATAATATACAGCAGCTAATAAATGATACATCAACCATCAAAATATACAACAGCCATACACATATATAGGAACATATAGCTGCAACAAATTTTAGTTCATTTAGGACTTCCATCATGGCATGCTAACTTAGAATTCTCTTAACTTAGCTTTAATCCTAAGATATTAAAGATTAAACTATCCTAATCAACTACCTAAAACAATATAATTTTGAACAATAGAAGCTAAGTGTTTAACTTAATTATGGGTTTCTCCATTCATCAAACAAAATTTTACATAATTAACTTGATTCTCTTAATCTTCTCTTTCTCTTAATCTTCTCTTTTTCCTATACTTTCACTTAATTCCTTCTTAACTCAAGTAGTTAGTGAGCTTTAATTAGAGACTGATTAGAGGTACGTTAATACTTAAACTTTGTTTAGCAAGACTCCCCCATACTTCAAATGGTGGCTGAAATTGAACAAGTTTGCCTCCTTACTCCTAATTTCACGTGGACTCCCTTGGCTTTTTGGAAGGTTTTGTCTTATGAAGTGATAGTATAAGGTGGATACGGTTGTGGCTAAGTGTTGGAATTCAATTAAGCTAAAAACAAAAGCAAATGGAGTGATATGGAAAGCTTGTACGGGTGTTTCCTTGGCTGACCCAAACTTTACTTCCTTCATTTCCTTATATAGCATGGTCCAATCATTGCCTTATTCTTATTGGTTGATAACTTGAATCCTTTGGTCCACACATTCTTTCCTATAATTGCACGGTCATGTGGCTTTGGGATGAATCCAAATAGATTTTTTCTTTCTACTAACATTTATTACTTATTCTCCTTGTCTCTTATCTTATCTTCACATTGATGGCTTTATCTCCAATTATTCTTCCACTTTACACATGCTTGGCTTCCATTGGCTACTCCTTTCTTCTTTTGACTTGGCCCCTCCTTCCTTATTTTCTCTTTACTTCACGTGGACTTCATGCTACAAGGATATTGGTGATAATTGTCCTTCCTTCCTACTTCTTGGCCGTAGCACTCCTTTGGTTCCGATAATATTTGTTTTCTTTTCCTTCTTTTCACCGTGCCATGCTTCTTGGTTCCACATAATGCTTCCTTTTGTTCTATTTTAGTTTCTAGTTATTTTACTTACACATGGCCTATTAAATAATTCCTATCCATCTAGATTTGTCAATTCCTTTTTCCTTTAGTCACACGGCCACCTATTGTTCCTAAGGCTATTATATTGTTTTCTTGTGGTTTTAATTTGCAAAATCACTAAACTATCTTAATTACTAAGTCTATTTAGCCTATAAGTACAAGAAAATTCCCAAGATTATGCTCATCATTTTCTTAGAATTTTCTTAGTAATTAGAATAACTTAAATTGAATTTTATTTCAAAATATGTATTAAATTCTAAAACTCTTACTAGATGGTGAATTTTAATTTTCTAATCGTCCTAAAATATTACTTCAAATCCATATGTAATAAGAAAAAATATTGGGGTGTTACAAGCATTGCCACATTAATGGTGCCTGTTCCACCTCCAAGTGTCAACCCGGACACACATGTCCGGGTTCCATGCCAACATCGCTACAAGAGCATGGACGTCGATCTTCTACAGGAGCAGGGACACCAGCAATATTATCTCCTCACTAACAACATATCAAATATGTCAGGATATTCAAATAGGTGCAATAACCTTATCATATAATATCCCAACAAGTTATCTACTAGTTGTTACTTATCTACAAGTAACAATATATCAACAAGGTACACATTATCTTCTATTTGAACTAGATAATTGCCTGCTATTATCTGTTATTATCTTATCAACAGATTATCAATAAACAAAGGCCCAAGGCCCATACTTCACACTATAAATACAGCCTTACAAGTTCTCTCTAGAAAACTTCCAACTCAATACATAGTACCTTTCGGTCCCTCCTCTAAGCAAAGCCTACTCATTATTCGATGTGCAGAATTTGGAGTCCACTAAGGACACTCTAGCCCACACGTGGAATTTCCAGATTTTGGTAAGAACATTTAGCGCCCACCGTGGGGCCCAGGTAAAACTTACCCTGCAGCCTCGTATCCCAGAAAATCATCGGCATACATCCATGGTCAGTACACGCTCCAACGTTAGACGCGACACCCCTGTCGATGCGTCTAACCCCCTACAAACTACCATGACGAATGCCGACACCATGCAACAACTCCAGAACCGTATAGCGGAGATGGAACGCAAATACCAGGAAGAGATCCAACAGTTGAAAGTTGACCGCGATCACCAGGATGCCCGAACAAGACATCCTCGGGAGGACGAACGCACTCCCACCACCAGAGACGAATAGACGCAAGGCAAATCACATCCTCAACAACCTCCGCAGCCTCGACAACCTGTCGACCCTCCAGGTATTTGTAGTTTAACACAATGCTACCAATTAGAGAGGTATAACGCACGGCGTAACCCTCTTGCTGACTGCATCAGAGAAGTCGATGTTCCGTTCGGTTGGAAACCTTTACATTTAGAGAGGTATGATGGCACCACCGACCCCGACGAACATCTCGATGCCTTCCTATCACAGGCAAATCTTTATACAAACAATGATGCCATATTATGTCGGGTTTTCCCTACCTCTCTGAAGGGGGCAACCTTAATATGGTATGGTAGCCTCCCTGAAATGTCCATCGACAGTTTCGACCCCTTTTTGAAAAATTCAGCGCGCAATACACAACCAGCCTGTAACACCTTAAACTTATCATCTTATTATTATTTGATTTTTAATGAAATTTTTTTTCAACTTGCTTAAAAATATCAAATCCACATTGTTAATAATTGCTAAAAAGATTTTCATCATCAATTGATATTTATAAGTCTTGATGTAACATAAAATAAAGTACAGACTGATATTAATTCTATTACATAGTTCAAATACTAAAATATTTGTCACAACAAAACATCTTCAACAATGTCCTTTCTTCAGAAATCAGCTTGCCAAATCTTTCTTTACTGTTCATCTGCTCGCCCAAATAAGATTGAGGTCATAGTAGGTGTCAACCACAGACACAAAATACAGGGTAAGTTTATATAAACATAATTTAAGCAACAAAATATATTCATTATGCAAATATTCATAACAACATCCTCAAAGATGCATGATTCTCTTAGACTCTTATCATGTTACATGATTCTCTTAAACTCTTATCATGTGGTACCAACAGTCAAGATAGCCTCATCCCGGTGGCACAGAACTTAAATGATCAGTCAAGGTCCCCCGGTGTTGCAATAGGATTCTCACCCACACTTCATGTGATCATCATGGGTGGCGTGATTTCCCCACCGCAAGAGTCACCCCCCAGCTCAGACTCCTCTTGTCTGATCGCTCGAACTCAGTTCCTACATGCTATCTGACACACCTCTTCTTTGAGGCAACTGTTATACACACGTCCTCTCTGAGGCAACTTTTGTACACACCTCCATTATGAGGCAACTCTTATGAAACACATGAGACTTATACATAACTCATTCATTTTATTTTCAACATCATTTTTCAACCATTGTCTCATATATTTTATTCAGAAATCCAACATAAATCAAGTACAGAACTTAGCTTGTTATTCAAATACATAACATATCACCCATGTATAGAAACACTCAACAACACATGAAACTTCCTTCAAACACTCAATCATATAACTATAACTCTAGTCCACAATTTCTCAGATACAAGTCATACTACACAAAACTTCAAGCACTTATTCAAACACAAACAATACTTAAACTATCTTTATAATAAAGCTTCCCTATACATACCTTGTATCCTCTTAATAAGCTTGTCTTTCTCTTCCTAGAGTTGCTAGCTTTACACGTGATTTCTTCAAGAAGGTGGGGTCTTTTTCCTACTTGATTTAGGTTTTGAAAAAGAGGGGATGAAAGTGAAATGAAAGGGATGTGGGGAAGGAAGTTCACGTGTGATGTTGTGGAAGGGAGGTCTTGAAAATGACTTTCACTTAGGGTCCCCCCCTTTCCTTTATATAGTGGTTGGAAAATAATATAATACTTAAGGACATAATTTCCCTTCCTAGCTAGTTACATTTCATTTAGTTCCATCCTAACTTAGTTTCTCCTTATTCCATTATATCCTAACTAAATTAATTATTATTCTTTTACTTTATAAAAAAAATCTTCTAAGCCATGATGACTTCCTTTACAAGTGGTCCACCACTTGGCTACTTCTTACAAGTGTCCCCCCACTTGTCCAATATGATGAAGCTTTTCCATTTTTCTTGCTCTTTCACGTGGCCATAAGGGAAGGGAGTGAAGTTTTGCTTCCTTTCATGTTATCTTGCATGAATATTATCCAAAACATGACTTCTTGGCCCTTTTTCTTTCCTTTTTCACGTGGACTTTGCTCTAGCCAAGAGGAAGATTTTTATCTTCCTTTCCTCCTTCTATATCATGTTTCATTTCCTTTTAAAGAAGAGAAAATTGTATGGTTTCTTTTGTATACATTTGTCATCTTCTAGTTTCATCTTTACTTTACACATGGCATTTTCTAGTAGGAAGTAAAGTTTGATTTGAACTCTTCTACCTAAGGATAATATTAAATAATAGAAATCAAGAGTTTTTCAGAAACTGACTTCAATTACAGTATAAATTGCTCACAAGAAATCTATACAGAATGTCACACAGACTTTACATAAAAGACTGCTCTTTATCTTAATTCTGATTGTCCATACTACTTTTGACCATCAAAATTATTAAACCATTTTATTAAATAAGTCTATACATACTACAATTAAGAGAAAATTTCATAGATTTTATTTATCATTTTTCCATACTTTTCTGATGCTTGAATTCTTCTGAATAAAGTTTCAAAGTTATTACCTTATAAAATTCATAAAAATTTTATTCTAGGGTTTTCTGTCACAAAGTATTTTAATAATCTGCTATCTAAGAGTATTTTGTAATTTCATCAAGTTTCACAAAATCTCTAAGGGTATCTCAGACAGTTTTAGTCTCAAGGGTATTATGATAATTTCTAAAGTATCCAAGGGTATTTATGTAATTTTACCTTTAAGGGCATTTCTGTAATTTTTGCTTCAAGGGAAGGGTAGTATGATCATTTCTCTTAGACTATTTTTGTAATACCTCTAATTAATATTTCATACAAATAATCTAAATATAGATCAATCAAGTTTCACATAACCTAACATTCACATTAATGTAATACACAAGAATAATTCATAAACATATATTTTACAGTTATTGAAATATCAGGGTGCTACACAGCCAAACTCATCGACTGACATCCGCCACACTAGCAACACTGCGCCTAGCAGACGACGAACCTCTTCGCAGGTTCATGGAACGATTTGGACAACTGACTGTCCAAATTAGAAACCTCAATCCTGAGGTAGCACTGCATTCCATGATGCTAGCCCTTCGACCTGACAAATTTGTAGATAGTCTATGCAAGAAACCCTCTTCTAGCATAGATGAAATACGCGAAAGAGCCAAAGGCTACATCCAGATGGAAGAGATGTCAAAATTCAGAAACAAAGTCCGACAGGTTGGACAGAAGCGAGAGAAGCATGAGATATCTAACTGATTCGACCCTCATATTACCGACAAAAAGCGAAAGCTGCATAAGCCTCAACTTCTCTCAAAAGCACCCAGGTTGAGAGATATACTCCTCGGACGGTCAATCAGACCACCATCATGGATGAAGCCTTCAATACGGAGGTACAAGTGACTTTTCCGACTCCAGCGAAGTTAGGAAAAAACCCTAACAAATATTATCGTTGCTACCATCATGGCACAAGCCATAACATAGATGAATGCCTGACATTGAAAGATAATATAGAAGAACTTATCCAAGCAGGACACTTATCACGGTTTGTAAAAAGACCTGATAATTCTCCACAAGAAAACAGACAGGAGAGGCGACAGGGAGACCGATCTAGAAACACAGACAACAACAAAAGAAAGGACGTCGTAGAAGACCGAGGGAGGTAACGACAACCGCAACCTAGACGCGAACATCAACCCCCTCATCAACGAGAAGAGGAGCCCACTCAACATATTCACGGTGTAATCCATACCATCACAGGAGGCTTGTCATACATATGGAGGATCGTCTAGCCAATCTCGAAAGAGACACTTACACGCCATACGAGACATAGACATAAACTGTGTCAATGTTCCTCCATTACGAAGTCTACCTCCCATTACATTCACCAATGCAGGCTAATCAAAAGAAGGACAGACAATGTTATGTCGAAAGTCTTAAAGTGGTACCATATCCACCTAACAGACAGTCAGACAGACATCGTACCACTTCGAGGGGTACCACCCAGGTAATGAATATAGACAGAGAGTCTACCCCTTATACACTGACAGTGTACACAACTTGCCATCATGAAGCTTTCGACGTGGATCCACGCTGTAACACCCTGAAAATTTAAAAACTATGGTCAAAATATTATATGAATTATTCTTGCATAGCTATTGATGTGAGTATTAGATTATGAGAAATTTAGCTGGTCTATATTTGAATTAATTGGGTGAAATATCAATTAGAGACATTAAGGAAATGTTTGAAGAGAAATGATCATGTTACCCTTTCCTTAAATCAGAAATTACAGAAATTCCCTTAAAGTGAAAATGACAATAATGTCCTTGGATATTTTTGAAAATTACAAAAATACCCTTAGATATTTTAGTGAGATATTTTAAGATGAAAATTATATAAATGCCCTTGGATATTTTGGAAATGACAAGAATACCCTTAGATATTTTTGACTAGATATTTTATGGTGGAAATGACAATTATGCCCCTAGGATGAATGATGAATTTATCATAATGCCCTTCAGGTCAGAAATGACCAGATAGATATCCTTAGAGATTTTGTGAGAACCTGATGAAATTACAGAATACTCTTGACTGGCAGAATATCAAAATAGTTTGTGACAAGAAATTCTAGAATAGAATTTCTATGAATTTTATAAGGTGACAACTTTGAAACATTAGTCAGAAGAATTCAAGCATTGGAAAAATATGAAAAAATAATAAATAGAATCTATAGAATTTTCTCTAAATTGTGGGCTGCCCAGATTTATTTAATAAAATGGTTTAGTAATTTTGATGATAAAAAATAATACAGAGTTAGTCTATACTGTAATTGAAGTCTTGTATGTAAGGTTTGTGTAGCACTCTGTGTAGACTGCTTGTGAGCTATCTATACTGTAATTGAAGTCAGTTTATGGAAATCTCTAAAGTTCTATTGTTTAAAATTATCCTTAGGTAGAAGAGTTCGAATTGAACTTTTCTTCTTTGGTAGAAAAATTCAAGTTGAACTTTACTTCCTCTTAAGGAATGCCATGTGTGAAGTCATGTTGGAATTGAATCCTTCTTCCTCATAAAAGGTGACATGTGGATACAAGGAGAATCATATAATTTTCTTCTCTTTAAGAAAAATATCTTAAACTTCATAAG
>PYAF01000182.1:147272-176404 GCA_007407185.1 Glycine tomentella | reverse complement strand
CGATGTTAACAGGGACTTGTTAACATCGGTTTTGTTTAAAAACATGAAAACCGATGTTAACATAGACTAGTTAACATCGGTTTTCTTTAAAAACATGAAAATCGATGTTAATGTGGACTAGTTAACATCGGTTTCGAGGTGTTTTTAACAAAACCGATGTTAACAAAGTCCATTTATTTACAAATTTGCCACCGCGTTTTCGTTAACATCGGTTTTACCGATAACCGATGTTAAGCTACCGATGTTAAATCATGTTTTTCTAGTAGTGAAACCGGAGCCGGGCGAAACACTTGTCTTATACTTGTCTGTGGGCGAGGAGGTGGTGAGTGCCGTATTAGTAAGGGAAACCGGCAAGACTCAGCTACCTGTATACTTCATAAGCCGAGCTTTGAAGTGCTCGGAGTTGAGATATCAGAAGTTGGAGAAGATAGCCTTTGCACTTTTAGTGGCAGCTAAGAGGCTACGTCCATATTTCCAGGGTCACACTATTATAGTACGTACCGACCAGCCGATCCGGCAGGTTCTTCACAAACCGGACTTAGCAGGAAGAATGATGTACTGGGCAATACAGTTGTCCGAGTTCGACTTGAAATATGAGGCCCGGCATGCTATCAAAGCCCAAGCTTTGGCCGACTTCTTGGTCGAACTCACCCCGTCGACCTCGACCAATGAGGAAGTGTGGACCCTCTTTGTGGACGGATCGTCTAATACAAAGGGAAGTGGAGCAGGAATCATAGTAGAGAACCCTCAGGGGACATCGGTAGAGCAGTCTTTGCGGCTGAATTTCCCGACATCAAATAATCAGGCCGAGTATGAGGCCTTGATAGCCGGATTGATCTAGGCCAGAGAACAAGGAGCCCAGAAGGTGAAAGTTTTCACAGATTCACAGCTCGTGGCGGCTCAGATTGAAGGTAGATATCAAGCCAAGGGACCATTGTTGATTAAGTACTTGGCTAGGGTCAGGGAGATTATTGCCGAGTTTGATGAAGTTATCATCTCCCATATCCCCCGAGAAGAAAATGTAAGAGCCGATATATTGTCCAAACTGGCAAGTACCAAGGGCGCAGGCAACCATAGAACGGTAGTCCAGCAGGAGTTGGCCTATCCCACTTGCGTCATGATGATATCGTCCGAGTCCGACTAGAGGCAGCCGATTATCAGATACCTGGAGCAGGGAATAATCCCAGATGATGATACCGAGGCCAGAAGGTTGATCCGAGATGCTGTGCTATACACTACCTTGGAGGGCGAGTTGTATCGAAAGGGACCACACACCCCCCTGTTGCTTTGCGTTGGACCTGACCGAGCAGAATATATATTGGTCGAGATATATGAGGGCATCAACGGCCAACACATGGGAGCTAAGGCATTGGCAATAAAGGCTATTCGGGCCGGATACTTCTGGCTGACTATGAAGGCAGATGCCCAGGATCACGTGAAGAAGTGCGAGAGTTGTCAGAAGCACGCTAAGATAATATGGTCTCCCCCGTCCGAACTGATGACTATCACTTCCCCCTGGCCTTTCTACAAATAAGGGATGGATCTGCTAGGACCTTTCAAAGCCGCCGAGGCTCAATTGAAATGACTTATTGTAGCAGTTGACTATTTCACTAAGTGGATAGAAGCCGAACCATTAGCCACCATTACCTCGGCCCGGGTTCGGAAATTCTTCGAGAGGAACATTATATCTCGGTTTGGAATCCCGGCCGAAATCGTCACAGATAACGGGACTCAGTTTACTGATAAAAAGTTCAGGGAGATGATGGCCGACTTTCATGTCAAGCACCACTTCGCCTCTGTCGAACACCCCCAGTCTAATGGTCAGGCCGAAGCTGCCAACAAAGTTATTTTGGAAGGGCTCAAGAAAAGGATGCATGATGCCGGAGGAAGTTGGGTGGAGCAGCTATACTATGTTCTATGGGCGTACAGGACCACTGTCTAAACATCTACCCAAGAAACACCGTTTAGAATGACATACGGATGCGAAGCAATGATCCCGGTTGAGATCGAACAGCCTTCCTGGCGAAGAATAAAGATACTCAAGGAAGGAGAGGAAGTTAATAATGCAGCGTTGATCACCGAGCTGAAATTGATAGATGAAACCCGAGCTCAAGCACATATTCGAGATGTAGCCGCAAAGCAGTTGGTTGCTAGGAGATTCAACAAAAAAATCAGACCGAGATCCTTCGAAAAAGGTGATCTGGTCTGGAGAAGAGCCGACATCGGCAATAAAAATGCTCAGGATGGAAAGTTGGCGGCTAATTGGGAGGGGCCATACCGAGTTGCTCAGAATCTCGGCCATGGAGCTTATATGTTGGAGACACTGGATAAGAAAGCAATCAAACGCACATGGAATGCCGACAAATTGAAGATATATTACAGTTGATTTTGTTAAATGAGAAAAGTGGCGGCCAACGGCTTAGACACCCCCACTTCATGTAATCTTTTTCATCGGAATCATAGAAACGAATGAAGTTGATGAATAAATAAGTCAGAAATTGACAAAGTTTCTTTTGAAATATACTTTGATATCTATACATCGACTAAAGCTCGTTGAGCAATATTTATATCGTTCCATGCGGATCCGAGGTGTTTTCCGACCCTGATCAGGTCGGCACGGTCCAAAGCGGCTGTGATACACTAACGATAACTTGGAATACGCAAAAAACCGATATACCCAAGTGTAAATCGGCCGATATCATGTTTGGCTGTTGGAACCAAACAAATATTTAAATGCGCATACTTAGAAAAATTTTGACAAGAATATGGGAAATAAAAATATATTTTCTGAAGCTTTGAAGCCCTTTGAAGCTTGACGCCAGCTGCAGCAAGCTCCTCCTTGTACTTAGCACATAAACCCTTAGTGTTAACTAGGCAGTCAATAAGAGAAGCAGTTTGGTAACCATGTTGCTGCATTTGCTGAAGCAGGCGGACGTCGTCTCCAGAAAGCCGAGAAGAATCGGTGAAATGTTTCGGGGCCTGAACGAAAGGGAAAAGATCGCGGGCTCCCATTTCCCATAGGTGGCCGAGCTCCAGCTTTGAAGCATCGAGAAGCAAGGCCGTGGAATATTCATCGACCGGGGGATCGGAGACCGGAGCAGGCGGTGGAGGAGCAAGGTCCTCGGCAGGAGGGGCAACGTCGGCAGGGACGGTGGAGATTGGAACGGCTGGCACAGCCGAAGCAGTGATCACCTCGGCAGTTGACCTGGACACCTTCCTCCTCTTGAGATTTTTGAAGAAAGGTGGAACTGTGTTGTCGACAGGAGGAGGCCGAGGGGCACCGGAGGTCTTGCGAGATCGAGGGCGAAGATTGCCAGATTGATCCTCCATCACAGCAGCTGCAAAACAAAATTAAGCAAGACAATAAATAAGTACCGAGAATAGAAGAAAGCAAGAAAGTACATTTATAAAATAAACTAACAGTCAGGAAGAGCCGAGGGAATTTCACATAAACCCTGACTCTCTCGGAAGGCGTCAATCTGAATAACCGAATAAGTGTCCTCGTCCGACAACGCGGTCTCATCCCGGTAATAATAGGAAGGGTGGATGTCATGATGGGCACGGGACCAGTAAAGTGGAAATTTCCACCTCACCTCGGCCGACTCCGACCCTTGAAGGAAAAAAGGTTGTTCACCAGGTTTGGCACTAACTTTAAAATAATTGTTTTTGAATCTTTTAAAAGAATCAGTAAAAAGAGGAAAAAGTTTACGTCTAGGGCGACTACGTAAGGAAGTCCAACCCTTTTTACTTGAAGGCTCTCGGCCAGAGCCACTGGTTTGAGCAGAAAAATAATACATAAATACAGGAACCGAACAAGGTATTCCTAAATTAATACACAAATCCTCGAAGGATTTTATGAAAGCCCAACCATTCGGATGAAGCTGTGAAGGAGCTAAAGACAAATGCTTCAAAAGCTTCATCTCGAACTCGGTAAAAGGAAAACGGATACCCAAGCGGGTGAGTACATCAGCACAGAAAAAGAAAAAACTAGATTCGCCCTGCTCGGCACTAGAGCAGATCGGCACATGAGAGCTGGGATGACGAACTGAAAAACCTTCTTGATTTCCCACAGGGAGGGCAGCTATGCCCTCCGGACTCATGGATGACGAGGTGGTCAAAACCTCGAAGGTTACCCAGGGAAATTGGTTTATTAAAGTCGGAGAGAGGTTGTCGGCACGAGAACCGCTTGACCGAGATTCCTCAACGATTTCCATAGAAGGGAGTTCTATGACAACCTACGATAACAAAAAAGAAGATAATCAGCAAAAGGTACCTGCGGGGTAGTCGGCAAGTCGGATGGGGCCGGCCGAGACACTTTTACTCGGTATCTCGGCTCTAGGCGGAGGCAATGAAGGAATGACAGCTATAGGATTATGCCGGCACGCATCTAGCACATCCTCGGCGTCCTTATCAAAGCCCGCGCTGGCTAAATACATGAATTTATCCATGCACCTTGTGCACGGCTCAAACCGGACTTCGGAAGGAGGTTCCGGCGGGCAAGATCTCGGAGGAAGGGCGGAAGAAGTCACAATTTGAACCCTAGTCTCCCTAGTGGATTTAGTACTAGGAGTTTGCACATTTTGTGAAGAAGCCTTAACATTTTTTGAGGAAGAAGTACGACCTCTAAATTCCTTGACAGGCCCAACACTAGAACCCGTTCCAATCCTAGAGGAACCAAAAGGCTACACCGGGAGAGACCCTGTCAGCAATAAGAGCCTCCTCCTCAGGGGTAAGTTTCGTCATTATATGACTTGAAGAAATTGGCAGAAAGGGGAATCAAGGGATGAAGATGAACAAGAAAGAAGCAGAAACCCAGAAAAGGAACTCCCAAAAAGAAATGGGTATCACCCAGAGTAAAATAAAAAGGATAGAAGAAAATGAGTAATGCAGAAACACAGAATGAAAAGATAGAAGAAAAATACCTGGAAAGAAGAAATGTGTTTCGAAGAGAGAAAGGAAGAAACACCAGAAAAGCGAATGCAGGAAGCAGAATATCAGAGCAGGAGCAAGCAACAGAAATAAGCCAAAGTTTCAAAAAGTGGGGATAATGGCAACATACGGGTTGTAATAGTAGAAAGAAACTGCTGGAACCCTCGTAAATTAAAATAGGGTAACCGTCGAAAATTGGAATTAGAAAATAAAAATTGACAAACGTGCCTAATTACTGGGGCAATTATGGCCAATTATGAACAATTAACCAAGAGACAAGGGCAAAATAGACTTATGACAAGAGATGGTCATGATTAGAACACGCAAAGAAATGACAGAACATTAAATGCTAGGGAGGCGCGTCATTTCATATGTCCAAACGACAACAGCAGAACCTGGCCTTGGAACTCGGAATCAAGGAAAAGAGGTCAGCATCACAGAAGGAAACGCTTCATTATCTCGGTGGAGATCGGGGAAAGGGAATGATTTATATGTCGACTAGACTCGAAAAAATAAGTCAGTCTCCATGTCGTCACATCGGTCAAAAGATGAAGTCGGTTCTGCGCTAGAAAATGCGTCATATCGGCTGCAGTCAGAAATGAGATCGGCTCTACATAAGAAGACTTTTCTCCATCTCGGTTAACCTCGGAAAATGTGGTCGGCTCACAGAAAAGCAGAAGGCCATACGCATCGAAGGGATATCACTTAGGCCGACTTATCTGAAATAATTATCTCGGCCATAGGAATAAAAAGAACACTATATTCATCTCGGTCATCCAGACTACTCGATAACCAAGATGAGGGGCAACTGTTACGGATCTTTTATATTGGGCCGAGTCTAAAGGGCCCAAGACAGCTAAGGAAGTTATTTACGGAAAGATTAAAGAAGATTGGAAGTTCCAAATATTTGCAGAATCAAAGAAGATACAGGAGGTTATTATCCAGAATATCCGCTCAAGATCGTGATCAAGAATAGGACTAGTTTTCCTATTTCTCCACAGGTCAGTAAGCATAAATGGCCATACACACCAAAGGTGAAAGGTACATACACTCTATTACTCTCTCTTTTCATTCTCACAGTGCACACACCCAACGTCCAATTTGTGGTTCGTTTGTGCTGTGATCTTCTTCCTGGAGTTGTTTGAATCTTCATAAGCACCTTCAGAGAGAGAGAGCTTGATCCTATATCGATTTTTGGCTTATTGCTGGAACTCCGTTTTTAAGGAACGGAACAAAAAGCAATTTCAAAACTTCTTCTCCAAAAAGCTTCTTTGTTGTCTTGCCCAAAAAATCTTTCAAAATACCATGAAGATTTGAATTTGTGGGTCAAACACTTTAGAACTCAAAGTAACCTTTCTTAATCTCAGAAGGCTTATGAAAACTATTAGAATTTTGTAGAGTTGTAATATGTATTATTGTAGAAAAGCCTTCAGCTATTTATAAAAAAAAAAACAGTTGTAACAGAATATAATCGATTAAATCGTCTAAGTAATCAATTAAATATTCATTTGTAATCGATTAAACACAAATGTAATCAATAAAATGTTCTTTAGTTTTCTGGAAAGATTATATGAACAAGGTAATTGATTATTTTGACCTGTAATCAATTACTACAGGGATACATTGTTCCATAAATGAACTAAGTAGTCGATTACTGATAAATGGTAATCGATTAACACAGTCATGTCTTGTTCTATGTTTTAACTAAGTAATCGATTACTGATAAATGGTAGTCGATTAACACATTCATGTCTTGTTCCATGTTTATGTTGAGTAATCGATTACTTAATGCTGGTAATTGAATATTTTGTTCTTCAAAGCTCAGGTAACATATTACCAATGTGTGATAATCGATTAAAATAGTGAAAAAATAGTTTTCCAAAAACTTAAAACCATGAGCACTTTGCTTTGATGCAATCATGAAATCTTAAACCTTTTCACAAATCATGTGCTTATGTAAAATCATGAATGCAAGTAAATGAATGATGTTAATGCAATGCAATCGATCATAGGATGATTATCTCCTACATCAAACAATTACAAATGCCTTCAATTGAATGACATGTACAAAACTAAAACATTCATTCATTTTCAGCATGTATCTTGATCAACCTTCATGCTCCCCCTGTATCTAACAATATGCATAATCAATAAAAAAAATATCAATTTACATTAGTTATATGTTAAATCGATATAAAAAGTCATCATCATATATTTAGCTTTATTCGAATATACATCCAAATATACTTAATATATTTTAATCTTTATTTATTTAAGATTAATAGTTATGAATTGTGGAAAGACTTTTACACAATAGATATGCTGAATCAATTAGATGCCAATGCTGAGTTGAAAATCAGCTGAGGAGGGGAGGGGGACTTAGCAATGCTTTCCAGTCTCATTTAAATTATTTAGTGGAGGAGATAGAGTAGTGATAAAGGCATGCCCCAATTTTAGAGTGTATACGAGTGGAAATAAGAAAGGGATAGAGAGAAAAAATAAAGAGAATGAAAATAATTAATGTAAAAATTGATATGATAAAGAAAATAAAGAAATAGACAAAGAGAAAAATGAAATGAGAGTGAAATGAAAGAGAGAATAGATACATGTTTATTTAGATTTTTTTAGGAAATAACACATTTTTTCCCTCATTACTTCTCATACACGAGTCACTTTCCTCTCTCAACCATAATGATATGATTTGTTTAACAAAAAAGTGAAAAAAAACATATAAAATAAAGTTTTTTATAAATTGATCAATAAAAAGTTAGAAAATTTCTTTCCTATTAAATTGAATAGAAAATAAAAGAAAAGGAAAAAAAAGTATATATAAAATGATATAATTAACCCTAGAGAAAAAATATTTCTTTATCTAGGATTAATTTCTTTTAATTAAGAACTAGTTTATTGTCCCGTAAGATACATGGAAATATAGCTTTAAAAAAGAATCAATTTTTAATATCATAGTCTTTTTTTAATAATTAAGAAATATTTAAGTATATAGAAAAATATAATGTACTTTACACATTAACTATGCATACAAAATATTTGAAAATAGAATTAATAGAATAGAGAAAAATTAATATAATAATTAACTATATGAAAATTTGAAGGGATATATTTTTTATAATTAAGAATATAAACGATATTTCTTTTCGTGTAATCAGGGATGGATGTACGGGGGCTTTAGAGTCCAACCAAAAATAGTCACGGTGCAACTAATGCACTACATGTCTCTTTGAAAAAATTTACTAGCCTTAATTAGATTAATAGCTAGAGGGTGCATATAATTTTGAAAGGCATGAAAAACATTAATTTGTACAGTGCAAGCTTTTGTTGATAAGCTTTGCAATTGTTCACACTACCTTTTGCCATTTATAAATAGAGTGATTGGCATATGAAGGATAATTGTGAGTCCAAGCGGAAAACAAAGCTTATGGGTAGTTGTAAGACAATAGTGAGAGAAAAATTATAATGTTGACTAAATCTTGAGAGTATAGGCAAAGTACACCGGGATGGATATCAAACTCTATAGTTCTTTGGTACTGTAAAAATGCAGTATTTGAATAGGAGTAAAAATACCCTTTCAAAAATACCTTTTTTCTCTTCTTGTTCTTCTTGGTTAGCCATTCAAAGTAAAAGGGATTGAAATAAAAAGTTGCAGGTGAACCCATCTAAACACCATATGAATCAAGGGCCTAAGATATCATAGTTGTGGAACAGATTCAGAACAAATGAACCATTTCTCAGGTAATAAAAAAGAATCAACATTGTTTTTGAAACACAATAACTACTAGAAACAGAATAATAAAGGGATCTAAATTTAATTCTTTTACAAAACAAAATAAAGTACATTAGAAAAACATTTTCTACTATGTTACACTTCTTTCGTCTCTAATTATAATATCTCTTTTAAAAGTTTATTTGTCTTTTTTATAAATTTATTTTTTAATTTTTAGATGTATTAATTATTTTATTTCATATATTCTTGCTTAATCATTTTATTTCTAAACATTAATAAAAAAACAAGTAAGTAGATAGAGAAAAAAATGAATAATTTTGAAATCATAGTATCAATAATTGACAAATTTAATGTGATAACTATTTTGTTAAAAATATAAATTAATTAAAAATATCTTATAATTAACAAGCAATCTCACACATTGATAATTACAAGCGGTAAGTTTCAAAAACAAAAGTCAGCGCAAAAACTTCAAAGCAAACTAGACTAATAAAAAAAATCCAACGCTTTCCCACCAACAGAAAATTGAAGAAGCAAATATGCAATAGAAAGAAAAATTGGATTCCATTTTATTAAGTGAAACAGAAACAAGAAACAGGGAGTAAGTATTTTATTTTCACATAAGTAAACAACAGGGCTATATTTGCACGTCTAAACCTTTTTACATTCTACAAGGCAAGAATAACATTTTTTTAAAGACAATTGAATATGTTATGAGAAGATTAGTGCCTAAAGTATTTAATCACAAGATCAGGCGAGTCTGCGGTAGCACAAGGTGAAAGTGGAAGAGAACTCAGACTCAAAGAGAGAGAAAGAGATGGGGAAAAAGACGGAGAGGGATTTTAGGGAAGAAAAGAGGGAAGGATGAAACCGAAAGTGGAACGGAGAGCGTGGGGGTTGTTTTGCTTTCGTAAAAGAGAAGGACAGTTCCGTCATTTAGTGTAAAAGTAGAACAGTTAATTAAAATTGTTCCAAGGGAGGCCAAAGAAATGCAAAAATAAAAAAGGGCGTTGAATGTAATAAATATTAATTATAGGAGAGGAAAGATGAGTCTAATTTCCTCTATATTAAATCTTAAATATGTTTATATCATATAAATAAATTAAATTTTACTCTTATAAATTCTCGTGTATATATTTTTACCTTTATTTTAATGTTAAATTATCATAAATTAGACCTTTAAAACAAACTTTTAATATAGATCAGACTCGGACATAATAAAATTTAGTTCGACTCGGTCTATTTTCATTCTTAATTGAGAGTAACTCTCATCCAATAAACTAACTTTTTGAGTTAATTTAGACTTAAACTCACATTTCAAGATAAACATTTAAAATATTGAATTCTAATTACATTTACTTTGTGTTTGGATATAATTTTTAAATACTAGAGAATTTAAAATGCGAAGTAATTCAAATGAAGGTGGTCAAATTTTATTTAATTGCTAAATAAACTCTTTGGGTTGTTAATTTGGATCAATTTGTTAATATTTTCTCTAAACATCCATTTGAAAACTGATTTGTTTCCATCCTATTCTTCCACCTAGAAACATCTCCAATCACGGGGAGTTGCTAATTCGGCAATCTATAGCAATAACGGTCCAAGATTTTAACCACTGCAACGTTCTCGTTGATGGATTGAAGATCAAACATTAGGCTCTTCCAAAGCTTTGCAATACCAACAACAATGACAACAAGGTGGCACACCACCACCACACTTCGATGCTGAGGGATGCACGTCGACAGTGGCAATGAGGATGTCAAAGCATAGTAATCATGGTTCCAACGAATACATCCAAGGAAACATATTTGTAAGCAACAATCAATGTCATGTGCATTCTGTTTGAGGAATATGGTGCTCCGATGAGTTTGAGTTTGCAGTTGCACGAGATCGCCATAAGCAAAGCAACTGAGAGAGGAACACACGGTGAATGCTTGGGGTGAAATTTGGAATTCCACCTATTTTACTGGAATAGTAAATTCCTCATTTTTAACAAAGGACTCAAAATTTGAATTTTTTTTTTTGAAATTTTTGAAATTAGATATCCAAATATAGCATTTTCCGGAGTAGCAAGTGAAATACCTTAAAAATTACATTGCCCTCTTTAAATACTCTATCCGCAGTTAGTCAAATTTAATTAAAAAAATTAATATTCTTTCAACAATTTCCAGAATAGCTTATCATGACATGAAATTGTGATTTCTTATAAACAGAATGCTCTAAATTTAAATAATCCAATTAGTGGTACAAATCAACACCCTTTTTATCTTCAAAATTGTGTGTGTGTGTGTGTGTGAGAGAGAGAGAGAGAGAGAGAGAGAGAGAGAGAGAGAGGCCCTTTTGACATCCTTTTCATGAACAACATGCAAATGAACAAGCACTCTCCGGTAGAAAATACATTCTTTTCATTTTGATCAAGCAACAATTTTTTACTGTAGTTCTATGTACACATTTGAATGAGGCCTAACTATGTAGCCTAACCTAGCATATGTTTAGTAGGTTCAATTTCGAGATTCGGATTTGGCATCAACACCACGCTTCGTGTACAGAGACCCTACCGCCGGCACTTCAGCATGCGAAGACACCATTGCTGAAAGAGGCTGGAAGTTAGTATTTCCAACAAACCAATAGAGAGCCCATTTCAAATTGCAAAGAGTGTACTTGAGAGATTTAGTCCAATTTTCCTGCTTATTGAAGCTTTGAGTGATGGAATAGTTTTCCACCTTGTCATTCTCAATCCTACAAACCAGCCAAAAATTCTCAATCATCAAACTAACGCATGATTTGAACTGACGTAAAGTTTATGTACGATGATCTTCACATAATAATGTTTCTAGATAAATTAGCAAGAACACTATATAAGAAAAAAGGTATAATAAGTTCAACAAAATCCATCATACTAAAAAGCTCATGAAAACATAACTTTATTAATACCAGCTCAATTCCAAACCAAGCTTAGTAAAGCTTGGCTCATTAACCTTCTACATGCCATTTGATATTTTGGATGTTTGAGAGTGGAAATGGCAGGGTCAGGAATCTGGCCTACATGTGCACCAGAATAAATAATAGACACTTGAGAGGCTTCATTATTGTTTCTTTGTTTGTCCTCTACTATGAGGGAACGGGAGTGTTGTGAATCTCATGCACGAAGTTCAAAGGCACTATAAATTCCATTAAACCATAACCAAGGACACAAACATGTTCATCAAGATGTCAAGTCATGCCCGGAGTCAGTAGAAACAAAAGCTCAGAGGTAAAACCACATAACCCATCATCCTTTTCCTATCCATCAATTAGCAAACGGACATAATCTGCTTAACTCAAAAAGAGTTGAGCTTGATGACACCAAAGAAAAATTCCTCTGTATCCAATGCAACTAAATACCCACACATCACCCAAAAGATAAAACACTGCCATAAATAAAAAATATTATACGTAGTAACACTTACTTGTAAGGCAGTTTGAAGCATTTCTCAGGTGGTATGTTATTCTCTTGATCCTTGGATTTGGCAAAGTCTGCAAAATCCTTGAGGCATGCTAAAAACAATGTCATTGCTTTGTCATAGCGAGTACTCCAGAACAAATTGACCGGACCAAACCTGAAAACCATAACATCCATTAATAGTAACTCAGTAGACAAGTTTAAGAACAAATCTAAAAGCAGGAAGTTTATTATATTATTTTGTTTACAACTTAGTATACCTCAGAACACCAACAATAATCTCAGCACACATACAAAACCTGAGCCGATGCCAAGGGCCATGGCATGACCCAAAATAGTGTAAAAAACACCAATGTAGATCCAAGTTTTAACTTGATGTTTAAATAAATAAACAGAGAATAAAACTAAAATGCAGAAAATTTGAAATATCTACCAACCAATCAGCTGGTAGATCTGATTTCCCTTTCCACACTACACAAATGATTTAGGCTCAACTTCAGCCAGCATCAAATTCTATAAATAAAGTCAAAAACCACAAAGACACAAATGACTACAAATGTAGAACCATGAATCATACTTACAGCTCATAGGTACTGTTATTGGTGTCTGTGATTCGAGGGTAGCTACCCATCGGAATTATCTTTATTCGATATCTAAAAGTAAAGAGTTCAGGAGTTACAAATCAACAACAAAAGCCTTGTCCCACTAAGCGACGTTGGTTACATGAACCATAGTTTCATACAATGCCATTGACCTCAGAGGGTATGTTACAATTCATAATAAATTACATGAAAAATGTAAAGTGACAATAATATGAAATTGTGAGCACACAGCACAAGCAAACAAGACCTTGCAAGTTTCAGCTTGCTGTAAAATTTCAATTCAACTAGAAACCATCTTGCACCATAACTTACAGAGTAACAAAAAATCACATAGAAGACAAGAATCCTTCCAAATTAAATGTGATTGGAAACTGATAGACACTGGACCAGGCCAAGCAATGAAGGAAAAGAGTTTATTGCAGTCAAAGGAGAAATGTTCTCCTGAAGATACAAGTGAATTCAAGGACACTACCCTCCAATACCAACTAGTACAACTAGTTCCTCTCTATTTAAAGCTACCCACTGTCTCAGTCAGTTATAACTAACTCACTGTTAGTTATACTAACCACAATAACAGCCACAATGCTAATTACACCCTCCTATTATATACTTTCCCCCACCTATTACTCCTATCAGAAACCAAGAACCTCTGTTTACATCTTATAGACATGATCTAGAAAATCATATATTCAAAATACAAAATAATGGCCTGGTAGTTTCAATTCAGCAGAAGAGGCAATACTTCATAAACTTTGGTTAGAATTGCATACAAGATATTAACATGTAATTATGCCTATGAAGACAACAGCATTTGTCTGCTTAAAATCATGCCTTGTGATGTTTTGCTCTTGCATATATCACTCAGAAGAACTTACAAAAAACCAGTAATTAGCAGATGGCTTGAATCACTGTCAAATGTAAAATCCTGTTTTGAACTAGATTAATTAACACGAGCATACACACACACACACACACACACACACACACAAACACAAATATACATGGAGAAATAAAAGAGAAGTTATACTAAATTAACAATAGTGACTATTTGTCCTACTATAGTAACTAAATGTATATATCTGACTATTTGTCCTACTATAGTAACTAAATGTATATATCCTATACACATGGAGACAAAGGATACTGAAACTTTGGTCGGAAATACTGGCACATAGTGTGAAGAAGGAGGCAAGCTTGGCCCCAGGCAGCATTTATCTCATCCCATTCAACCTAAACATTTCATAATAGTAACATCATAATCAAAGCTTCAATATTCAAACTAGGAAGAAAAAGGATTCAATTCAAGATGAAGAAAATTCTCTAGGATAAAAATTATTTCATGAAGGAACATAGCAAAGCAAAACATGAGTGCATGCACCACAAAGTTGAAAGAATTAACACCATAGATTAGTTATCCATATTCACAATAAGTTGTCTGGTTCAAAAAGAACTTCAAGACACAATTAGCCAAAAAAAATTTAATATTTTGTAGCAAGAGAATTTTTTAAATAAAAGTAGCTACAGTATAAGTTTATGAACATCCATTACACCTTATACCAAGAAATTCTTGATAATGAAAACAATAATGTACTGTCATTTTTCAGTAACAATGATACTGTATTAAATTCGTCAAGTTAGACATCTCAACTAGCATACATTCTTATTTATAGGTTTTCATCTTTATTCCAGCTAGCATTTGTATCCTCTTTCTGTTTTTGCAACTGGGTGCACCTTGTCTCTTTCAGTATCTCTAGATTCTGTACAACTGGCAGCCATGGAAGGTTTTTACATTCACCTCCTGGTCAACACATGTTATTGTGCTTTCTTTTTAACACTATAATGCCTAAGTTTGGAATGCTCACAGCAGCACTTTGGGTAACAATTTTTTAACCTAAGACGATACATATAAATGTGAATATATGCATATAAATTGTTCAATTACCAAATTGTCTCCAAAGCTTAATCTGATACCAAATAAAACCACATACAATAAGCTTAATTCACCCATTTGCAATTACACTCGAGAAAAAAACTGAGTAAGCACAGTATAATACAAAGAAAAAGTATTGAAATAATCGCAAAGACTTGGAGAGTAAGTCAAAGCACACAATCTTGTTTATATGCATTGTTGTTAAAACGTAGTGTCAACTTGGTAGAAACGAACGTTTTTACATTTTTGGGTCAAAAATCGTGTTGAAACGGTGGTTGAAACGGAAAATGGGCTGACTCGTTTGAAACGGTGAGTCAACTAGGTAAACTCGGCTGACTCGGCGAGTTTACCGAGTTGACTCAGTTGGTTTTTTTAAAAGGTTAAAAAAGTAGTCCTTTACACATTTTTTACACACCGACAGCTTGAGTCATGGATTGTGGAACCAACAAATGAAGAATTTTTGGAAATTGTTGAAGAAGAAAAAGATCCCCTTGGCTTGGATGATCCAAATGAAGAAGAGGGGAAATTGAATGATTTGGAAATTCTCGATTTTATTGGTGAATTAAATAGTGGGGAAGGGGATGAAGAAGATGATATTGACTTGGACTCCAATGACTTAAATTAGAGATGTTGATTTCTTTTATGATTTTATTATCTTGGTGTCTTCATTTTAGTATGTATTTGATGACTAAGTTTAAACTTATTTTATTTCCTTAGTGTTTGGACTTAAATTTGTGATAAGTTATGTATTGGTGTGTTTTAGTTATATATATGTTGGATATTTATTTACTTTTATGTATGTAGTAAACTCTTACGTTTCGTTTACGTTTCACGTTTTTACGTTTTTGCTCACCCCCACCATTTCTGCGTTGGCACTACGTTTTAACAACATTGCTTATATGCCACGGTAGCTTATCAGTTATTTTAAACATTAAAAGCATACGATAGAAGGAACCCAACCATGCATATTAAACTCAACAACACATTGATACAACATTAAAATCCAGAAATACAACACGTTAGGCATCTTACAGGAATTTTAGGAAGTCTTCCAAGTCGAAAATTGTTAATTGTTCCAAACTCTCCATCATGAGAAATAGGGAAGGCATCATTGAGCACATTTGTACGCTTCAATAATTCTAAATGTGCTTGTGAAACTTCAATCTTGGCCAAAATTGCGTCTCTCTCCTCCTGTTAATTAAAGTATTTTTGCTAAATGCTTAGACTTGGAAGTTATATTTTTCAGAAAAAGGAGAAAATTTTCTGCTACATGTTTGAACTTCTTGCTACAAGAGTATCAAAATAAGTGATTCCTGTACTAACATCAAACATAAAACAAGACAATAACATAAAAGCTGGTAAAAAAAGAAAATTCCATTCATAAAGCATGATCCTCTGGTAATTAATTTTATTTCCTCTAAGTTATCAGTCACCATATTCTGCCATTAAAGATAGAAGTAGAAGTAGACAGAGCTACTAGTTGAAAACAAAGCCATGTTTGTTGTTTGAGCCAATAGAAATTATCCTTTAGAACTCACCCAAACTAGCTCAAGACATAAACAACAAAAAAGTTGCCAGAACAAATTCCACCAACATGATGGTATGGGAAGGGGAAGGGAGATAATTACAAACCTGATGAGAAATTAATTGAAACTGAAAATTGTTGAACTCATGCCAATACCTGTTACACATTTAGACAAAAATCAATCATTGACATCAAGCATCTAAAGCATCCAGCCATCCACACAAACCACATAAGAAAAGATTAAAGATCTATTAATATTCATAGAAATTTTATTTTGAGTTATGGCATTTTTTATCAGGAAATATCATATGGTCAAGGTACAGAGAAAACATACCGCTCCTCCAATTCCTTAAAGCGACTTGATTTTAACTCTAGTTCCCTCAGTTCAGCATTTACTTCAGCATTCTGTCTCTCGGTTTCTTCAATTGCTGCTTCAAGTCTTCGTTCTTCTTCCTCAATCTTGAATAGTAGTCCAAGTAGTAAATTACTAATTAGATCTTGGGAAAAAATTAATGGTACACTCAAGAAAATCAACTTAATCAAACCAGTTTCTGAGGATAAAGAGAATTCCAATCAAAACTCCATATTTCCACTACAAAGAACAAGTGTAATTTTGAAATTTGAAGCAGTTGTGAACCAATCATTCCGACTTCAAAACTGAAAAGGGCAATTTCTCATAGATATGAAAAAATAAATATACTTTACTTTCTAGCTTTCTAGTACACCTATATAATATAACTCCTAAAAAGAGAGAGATATAAAAAAAAGGTGAAGGGAGAAGCGATGTTGCACAGAACAAATATTGAAACAACTCCACAGAACGTAGCAACCAAATCAAGGCAAGGCACCCAGGGCTCCTAGTAGATTTGGAAGATTTAACAAAATGAAGAAAAAAACATAGGAGGTTGCAATAACTTATGCCTAATTAGAAATGGTGCAATGTCACCCTTTCTCCATGCAACCAAGGAAAATAAATTTGAAATGCTTCAGTTATGTTATGTGTAACGTCACACAGAAAAAAAACCCATGTTATCTTCAATTTCATTCTAACCCTTCTACCAAACACTATATCATGGAACAAATCATACTGGACATAGATTCAAATAATAGTTAACAGAGATTATGAATACTCTGATTTTTCCCGAGTTATTACCACTAATGTTTTAAACCCAAAATAAATAGATACATAATGCATAGATTGGAGATAGTAAACCTGATTGTGACATCACACATAACTGATCTGGCACTCATAGGGAGAAGCAGAAGAGAGATAAAAAATAGGTGACGGGAGAAGTGATATCACACAGAACTGATCTGGAACAACGCCATCAAAGTATAGAAACCAAATCACGTTATGTCGTCACCCAAGACTCTTGGTATATTTGGAAGGTTCGACAAAATGGAAATCAATACATTAATAATTCCTTACCCATCTACCAAACATTACCTATATCACAGAACAAACTAATATAGCATTAAATGCAAACCGGCCATTCATATACTCTGATTTTTCCCCATATTTATCACTGCTAATGGTTTAAATCCTAAATAAATAGTTATGTAATACGCAAATTGGAGATAGTAAACCTGACGAGCACCTTCAATTTCTCTTTAAGAAAATCAGCCTCACTGAGGACATCTCTAGCCTCCCCCTCCAAGCGTTTAAGACAGGCTTCATATGCTTCAATGTCCCTGTTCACATCTTCAACCTCTTTATCAAGCTTATCTGACAAAATCCTCATGCAATCAAGGCACAAAGGTTGTTCAACCTGTAACCACAAACAGAAAACAAGGATTATGACCCACCCAATCACCTAAAAACCATCAAATACATCACATAATACATATTTACATGTTTCTGTCCACAAACCTGTGTCTGCGTCGTGGCAATCTCAAATGCTCGAGTCAGGACAGTAATAGTAGAATTAAAACCAGAGTTATGAGGCGGCAAATGGCCACCAGAATCAGCCCCTGTGCCCAACAAATGCGCCCCATTTCCATCGGTCCCCGATTCTGACTTGTACACAACCACAAACGACTCCTCCATCGCCTTCCCAGGCTGTGCAGCAGCATCACCGCGTGGCCGAGGAGCATTTCCCTGAGCCTGAGGTCTCTGCTTGGGCAACACAACATACGAATTGTCCATTTTAGTCGTACTCAGCACACTGCTGGCACCATGAATGGACGTCCCTTGCATCCCTACACTCATTCATGCCTCTTCGTCAAAAAATTAAATCACCACCAAAACTATTCTCCATTTGACTAATTACAATTTAATCCACTCAAAATCAACACGAATACAAACATTTTTCAAAAACCATTCCACATAAGGCATCAAATGCCTCAACCTTATATAACAGCCATATCAACAAGTATGAATCAATTTAAATTTAAAAAAAAAAAAATTAAATTAACAAATAACAATAAAACCCTAACGAACCGGACGACCCTTGCATCCCTACACTCATCCATTCATTACCTCTGCATCAGAAATCAAATCACCACAACACAACCATTCTCGTTTGAACAATCACAATTCACTCAAAACCAATACCGAATACAAACATTATTTACATCAAAACCATTCAACATGAGCATCAATCGAATGCAACAACCTCATAAAATTAGCCAAATCAATAAACAACAAGTATCAATCAATTAATTAAGCTAACAAATGATAATAATGAAACCCTAACGGACCGGAGCGAGAAGGATCGTTTAAGAATTTGTCGGGGTAAGAATCGGCGCCGACGATGCAGAGAGGGTTGCGGCAGTTCTGGCAAACCCATCGGGGCACGTTCGGGTCCACCGGGAAGCTCCGAGTCCGACCCTTATTTTCGCCCTTCTTCATCGCTTTTTTTTGGCTCTTCACTGAAACCCGAATCTCGATTATCTATTTTATTTTATCTTATCTTATCTCATTTCATTAATTATTATGAAGAAGAAATGAAAAAGGACATTATATTAAATATTATTATTGTGGTGCTTCGGTGACGTGATTTAGGTTAAAAATAAAAAAGGGCTAAACGACGTCGTTTTGGGCAATCCCTAAATTAAATTCCATTGGTCAGTGCTACTCTTCTTCAGTATTCACGATCACCTTCAATCTTTAATGCGCTTTCCTTCTTTTGTAAACAAAACTACTAGACACTCTTGCCATTGTTCTGCTACAAGGAGCATAGAGGCAGCAGCATTGTGAATTCCATTAAAAATCAGTTACAGGTACTTCTTCCATCGCTCTTGCCCTTCCTATGAATTAGTACATTGAATGGCACTCGAATCTAACTCTGCTTTTGCTTCTACTTTTTTCAGTTTCATTATTAGTGCAAGATGCCTCGTTCTAAAGCCAACAACAAGTCAAAGAAACAGAAGGGCATTGACTTCAAGGTTTCCCTAGCACTGCACAACTCTATAATATGCATTTCTGCATCTGTAAAATTCTGTTTTATGAGTATTTTGTAGCTTTTTAACATGGGTCACTTGTTCAAAATTTTCAGAAAATAAGGCGAAAGGTTGGGAGGAAACTGCCACCACCTAAGAATACAACAGATACTGAAATTAAATCTAAAGGTACCCCTTCTGCTCCAAAATTAAAATAGGTTCTGTTCATCAAATGTTCATTTACCAATGGGTGTGCATGGTTATCCAAATTAAAACTAGATATATGGATTGAATTTTGAAACCATATCACCTTTTTCTATTTTAAATCTGGTTTGGTTTTTTGGCCAAATTGGTTTATGGAGAAAACAGGATTTGGTTCAAAACCGGTTTTAAAACCAGTTTTTGAACCAAACATTATTCTAAAACCAGTTTTGAACTGATATAAAATTAGTTATATATATATATATATATATATATATGTGTGTGTGTGTGTATATGAAGTTTGTAAAAAAATGGTTTTGAAACTGATTAACTGAACCATTTGTTAAGAAGTAATAAACCGGTTTGGTTTGAAAATCGGTTTACATTCTATGGATTTTTGGAATGTGGTTTGCTTTGGGTTATGGATTGGTTAAGTTTAATTGCTTGTTTTGCACACCCTAATACTCTACTACCATTTTGTGTTAGCAAAGCAAAGTGCGAGACACGGTGAAATTTGTTGTACTTGTATCAACTGAATAATTTGTTTGTTTTGTTCATGCAAATAACAATCTGAGCTGTTTTCTTTTGCCATACTTCATAGTTTTCACAAAAATAACATAAAATAAAATTCTACACTATCCTGTCAAATTAAAATATATTTATATTTTGTTTGAAGTTTAAGAATGTCCATCGATGTTAATACTCATATAGTATAGAATCTCTCTTTTCCTCCATCCCTATCTCTCTCTTACAACCCAACAAATGAAATTTCTTTTTAATTATTTTACAACTTTGATATACAAATGACTTTAATGTCATGAAATAAGTTAACGAACATGTCTTCAACAGCAATTGTTCTTCCGGAACAGAGTCTAGCAGCAGAGAAGGCAGGTTTGGCTGTAAACAAGAAAGGTTTGACTTTCAAAGAACTTCTCCAGCAAACATCTCATCACAATCCAAAAGTTCGTAGAGGTATATTTATTTTTTATAATATATTGTAATTATATAATTTCCTTTAAATGTACTTATTAGTGTCATTAATCCTCTACAGAACTATTAGAACAAATTCTGTATGTTTTAAACCGATAAAATCTTCAAAAATATTAATCTTGATAAGCTGAGTTGAACAAAAAATTTCAGCTTAATAGAGATTAACTTATTAAGCTATTAACCTTAAAAGTTAGAGGCTTGTTTATACTTGTGCACTAGCTACTAAAATGTGATCATGTGGAGGGAATTTGACTGATTGAATTACTTAGATAATTCTAGCCATTTATTACAATTGTAATGTATTTTGTGTTCATATAATTAATAGAACTTTTTTATGAATTGAAATAACAATGAACCTTGGTTTGGAGCTGAAGCACCAAACCAAAACCTTGGTTCTGGTTTAGTTTAAAATTTTTTAGGAATGATAACTCAAGTTGGTTTGAGTTTAAGCTTGAAGCCAAAAAATCAGTACCATGGACACTGTGTCAATATTAATTATTACTCCCAAATCTGTCAAAAATAAAATTAAGCAGCCATTAATTATATTGTTTGGATCTTATGAAAGTTAATCTAATGGCATGTCTTGATTGATTTAATGTCTTGGCTTGGTTTCTATTCCTAATATACTCTTATTCTTTTTGAATTGTAATATCACAGATTAATGTCATTGTTTTTTTTTTTTAATCCAGTTAAGCATTCAAATTTTCATTTAAATTTGGTAATCCTCATATTAATACTCTTTCTTTTCCGCCCTTTAAATTACAGATGCATTGAATGGTATTAAGGATTTATTCACCAGATATCCAGCTGAACAGAAGTTGCACAAATATGCTGCTGTAGAAAAACTTCGTGAACGCATTGGTGATGATGATAAAGTGGTTCGAAAATCATTATATGATCTTTTTAAAGTAGTGATTTTACCTTGCTGTATAGAGGTACTCTCCATTTTGTTTACTTAAATCGCTATTTTGACACATTGGGATGATACACCATTATCATTTGGATGGATAAAAATATTCTAGGCTGCAGTTTTTTTTCTCCTTTTTTGATAAAAGAGTTCATGTAGAACAAAAAAAAAGTTGGAGGATTAAGATTTTTCCTAAGGCTGGATAGGACACTATAGATAACGAAAAATAATGATAATGTACATCAACTCGAAAGAGCATCCCAGTACATACTGGAAGCCCGGAACTAGAAGATCTCTTTAAAATCTTATTAGCAAAAGCCCAACATGCCCAGGAATGGTGGGGTAGAAGAAATTTATGGTTAAAGGTTATGTAATCATGCTCCCGCCAAATTAACCTCACTCCAGCTAAAAAGCGCGATATTTTCATCCTACTCCCTGATCCACCCAAATGTTGAGCCATTCTAACTTGTTGGCTTACGTCAAATATTTTGCAGAGAAAATTTTCATCTGTTAGAAACTGAAATATATAGCATTTGTAAAGGATTTCAGTCAGGGATTATTAATGTCTGATTAGTCTAAAATCAGTTTGACAATATTTGATACCTCGAGGGATTAGTCATTGGCTTCCGGTTAAGGGATAACCCGGGTTCACAAAAAAAAAAAAATGCATTTTGATAGTTATCCACTAAAATTTCAGGCTTGATAAAACCCTTGTTACGCACCTTAGGGGAGCCTTAACAAGGAAAGGTGTAAGATGGTGTTAGCTTGGAACATTGATATTGGATATTTTTTCTATTGTGAAAATGTAAATAATGGTTTTTTTTTATGATTTATGCTTTGTTATGATGTCTCTGGTTATTAATCTATGATGCATTAAGATGTTTGACTGTAATACTCTATAACTCTTGGAAGCTGATTGCTATCCTCATTGTTTTTGAATTCTGATCGAGGATCCAATTTGTTTTTCCTTATGCACCCTGTAATCTTTATATGATTATATATCATTACAGTAAGGATTGATTTGTAACACTTCAATTGCCTTATTTTGTTACTTGGTTCTCCGTATATTTTGTAGGACAATCAAGAGCTGATCGTTTCTTTATTGATGCCTTACATTTTTAATGCAATGACTCATTGGGTGGTTGATGTTCGGATGATGGCATTTGATTTTTTAGACCTCACTCTTAAGTTTTATCCTCCTTCCTTTTCACCATCTTATGCAGAAAAGGTGATATTATGTGCCATATTTTAAATTTGTTTACTGACATGTTAGGATTGCTCCTTCAAATCATATTTTGTCTTAAGATGCAACTCTTTGTTTTATGGTGATTTTTTTTGTTTTTTTTGGGGGGGGGGGGGGGGGGGGGGGTTAAGGTTATTTGCTCATGCAATAGCAGCAGTTGTGAGCTCTTTAAACTTCTCTGATGCTCTTGTAATTGGATTTTACTTCCACCTCTACGGATGAAGCTTTTAATTGTTTATTGACACAATGTCAACACCTTGTTATACAGTTTCATGCTATTTTCTGTACTGAAATGTTTCCTAACAATAGGAAGAAAAAATAAGTTAATGCTTCAATATGTCTTTGGATATCATATAGAATCTTGTGTAGTGTTTAGCCAGATATAACAATAGCTTAAAATTTACATGAGGTGCAATTTTCTTGTTATTTTAAATATTCTTATTTCTGATATGTTATTATTCTAAATTCCTGTATGGTCAATAGAGTATTTTTTTTAAATTATTCATACCGTTTGAACATTTGTCTGATGAATTTGGGAAATTTTTAAATTATTGCGGCAATTTATTTCTTAGTTGTGTTGGGAAAATACACTGCAATTCATTGCATTTCTATTTCCCATGGTTTTTCATGATTGGTTTCTGTGCCATCATTTTTTTTTAATCTATTTCCTAGCACGTTATTATATTCTTCATCTGCATGCTTTTATTCTTCAATTGTTGCTGAAATTGAGTTCTATATCTCTCCCGTTATTGTAGTTGTATTTTTATATTTGATGCTTAGAATTCACTTATCTTGGTTGCATGGTTAACAGATTTTTCAGAATTATGAGGATATTCTAGTGAGGAACCAGTACTATTTACAGGACAAAGGAAAACTAAAGGATGTTCTTGCTGGGTTGGTTCACAGCTTGTCACTCCTGCCATGGAATAAGGAAGAAACTCACAATAAGGTATTTTATTTTCGTTTAGCTGTGAAAATTAGTGAAGACTCTTTTACATGAATCGACAATACAATTGTAAATGCTTTGTCAGTCTTTTTCATTTAAGTTTTGCTATTTCTATGCATGACATAAACCTCTCTGCATTTTTATTTTAGCAATCTCTTTCTTTTGTCATTTCATTTCCACCGAGCTTTATGATTAAATTGGTTGATTTATGTGCAAATGGAACTTGTAACTTCTTCTCAGTATACATGTAGTACATTATAATCTTGCACAACTCATAATTTCACAATACTATTCCGATAAATACATATACTATGAATAGAGTGGGAGTTATGACTGATTTAAATTTTTGGCTTTTCAGACCTGGTAAGTTTCTGCTGTGTGAAACATCTCATTGTGATTAATGTTGACTTTATTTTATCTTCTGTGCATTCACTAATTTATTTCTAATACTTTTTCTAATTTTAATAGGATGCTACTGAACGAAGGGTATTGCATGCCTATGAAGATGATGTGTCTATGAGCACTGATGGTATGCTAACTTAAAAAAAAAAATGATTTTGAAACAAATAACTAATTGACTGCTGTTGCATGAGATTGCATAATTTTCAAATATTTAAAAGTGTTGTCAAGCTTTTTATGTTCTTAATAATTGTCTGACAGTCCTGTTCTATGCTTTATCTGTTTGTGTAGGTTTTTCTTATATCATAAAGAATTTGAAGGATCTAGTGCCAGTATTAATAAATAGTTTCCTGGAATTAATTCCATTGGTTCATGCTATGGAAAGTCTTGAAGGGAAGTCTTTTGGTTGTATGATATCCATTCTTCATAGCATATATCTTATAGTTAGGTCTATTGCTTATGGGACTAATAAGGATTCAGAATCCCCAAGTTCTCAAGGTGGTCCTGATACAGCTGTATGGGATGTTAACATCTCTTCTGCATTCTTGAGGAAATTATTCCCTCGTTTCCCCCTCAACCCGGTTGATCATCTTTCTGAAAAGGTGCGTGTGATTGTGTGTTGATTTTACCCTTTAGTGGGGACTGGTGAGTAGAACAATAATTATAAAATTGGGGTCTAAAGAGAAGATAGAGCTATTCATATAAAATTGGCATGTTATGGTCAAGTATATTTCAAAAATAAATTAGTTTACCTGTATAAAAAGTTTGTGGTGGATATGGATTACCCTTTTTCTGCTGTGTTGTGGTGATCTGGTTCCATTTGTGACATGGAGTGGGGGGAAGCAGCAGGACTGTAATATTCCTCTAATTTCAAATAAACTAATTCTTTCTTCTTTTACTTTGCAGGATTGTGATAGGTTGCTTCACTTGAACATGATCGTTGCCAAAATATTTTTTGAATTAAATGAATGGATGAGTCTTCCTCCTAATTTGTTGGAGACATTTCTAGAATTTTTTGAAAATGCTTTGCTTGGGAAGGTTTGATACATTACATAATCCTTTTTAAGTTTCCTTATCAGTTGAAAACTGTGGTCATTCTACATCTGAAATTGACTTGAATTGTTAGTATACAGTTCTGCAGGGCTACACAGTCTGGTAAGGCTGTCTGGGAAGAGTGTTTAGTTCAGCTCCTTCCATTTATTCCTAAATTTGTTTTATGTAGGGCAAGCTCTTGGACATCACGTCTTCTTCAGGTTTGACTTGACAGTTGCCACATGAATTCCAAATAATTTATTTTTGTTGGAACTTTGGAAGCCATTAATTTGGATATTCTGATTTTCTTTATTATACAGTGGCTTTTGGTTTCTTTTTAGTTTTTATTATACGTTGATATAGTATGTTTTCAATTTCTTCAATAATTACAAAAAATGTCATCTTCTATTTTTAATTGTTTCCTGTTTCCAAGATCTTGTGAACGATATGGTAAAAGCATGATTTTCTTGTTTTCACCATCTCCCAGTCCCTTGTGAATTCTTGAAAATAATAAAGAAAGGGTGACCTTTTTGTTAATCAGTGAAAATATATTAACTAAACTGTAAACATTAAATAAACTGAACACTGCATTAATTTTCTGGTTTTGTATTATTTTGTACCATGTTTATGGTAATTATGTCTTTCCTTTCCAAAGGTTTTGATGTTGCTATTAACATGGAATTGTGGCACTTGCAGGCTTTTACCCAGACATTTAGGGAAAGCAAGCCAGGTTCCTTGCTGAAATTGGGCTGTGTTTCTGTTATTGAAGATATGTTAGCTCATGTAAGTTTGGCATCATATCATTCTAGGAACTTCTTTGAAATGAAATTCTTGACTGTTGGATAATCTTATGAAAGCAATTTATTTCCTTCCTCTTCTCTCCCTTTCCATATTAACATTTATTTTTGACTTTGGTTTAAATCTAGATTGAAAGCATGTTTGCCAAAAGCATGTTTTTCAAAGAGACAAGGAATCCAGAAAGTTTAGAATTAGAACTACTTCAAGATGCTTTACTTGCATGGATTAGAGAGCTCCCTCCATTGCTTATCCAGCTTGGAGACAAACACCCAGCCTGCTCCCAGGTAGTCATTATTTTGATTCGATAAGCAGTTCTTTATGTGAAATTCCTGGATTTGACAGAATTTTGAGAGATCAATGCACTTTATTATTGATCTTAAATCTGCAATTTAGTATCTTGTTTTACCTAAAATGCTCAATGTTCATCATAGGTTGTGTTACGCCTTCATCTTCATATTGGACAACGTTCTTTGTTTAATTCATCACTTGTTTGCATGTATGACAACACACAGTACTCATTGCAAGATTTTTATTGTACATGTCAAGGAGGTAAACATGAACATGCTGTTGACATCAGTATTAATAATACAATACCTGTGTGAGTTATTCTTTGGCTTCTAATTTTTTTGCTTTTTCATCTTGCAGGACAGATATGTTATGGTCCTTTTCTCAGGCTTCCTAGAGAATCTCAAGAGCTTTCTTTATGTTCCCTTTACTATTTCTCTTATTTGGACCTGCCTATTTTAAAGTCAATAGTTTGTTGTTGCCTAAGTAAGCTTTTGAGAATGTTTTAAGTTTCACCAACTTGATATATTTTAATGAATTTTTAGTTCACCATATCTCTTCACTTAACATTTTACCTACTATAATTTGCATAATTAATGTTAAATGTTTTTAAATTTTCCCATGATACATGATGGCAAGTTATTGAAAGGCTTATCATTTAAATTTAAACATAAAATTTAAGAGAAAAAGGCTATCTTTGAATTAGTTGAATGTGAGATTTAGTTATTTGAGGAGAATAAGTTTCCAACTTTGTTCTTTCTTTACTTATAGTAATATTAATAAATGTGAGAGATATTGCATAGAAGTCCAACTACTTTGATTTATTTTTTTTAGGAATTTTTTTTGGAAGCATCTTAGTCTATGCCCTCAAATATTTAAGTAATATTTATTTAATAAAAAAACACGTAATTGGTGTGTCATCAAATAAAAAAAATGAAGATATTTGTCTGACTTGGAAGCCATATTTTGTATTTATTTTTATGGCCTCCAGTAAACAATGATGTTGGGACTTTTCAATCAAGAAGTATATAATGTGGTTTATGTTTGTTAAAATCTTGTAATGTTGATTTGAAAGTTGGGACTTTCCCCCCAAAATAAATGTTACAGTGATAAGACATTGTTTCTAAGTTATCTGGGAGATCTCCCTACAAGGACTCTCATATTAACGGGAAATAAGTGTTTTGATAAGTTAAAGCAATGGAGGATAATTTTGTATGGTACTTTTTCCAATCCTCACTTCTTGTGCCAGTGCTTTTAATGTGCAATGTAGCCAATGCCTTTAAAGTTTGAATACGATTCAGATATTAATGATATAAAATTCTGTACACATTTCTGGCTCAAAGCTTATGAATGTTAATTTTGTTTGTACTTATTGCAGGTGCGGATCTAGATCCCTATGTATTATTTAGGATCGTAGAGGTTCTCCATTTAGCCTATAAAGAAGGACATATAAAAATTGCAGATTACTTGAGTGTTCTCATCACCTTGGTCTTGCGTTTCAAAGTTTCCCCTGGTAGCTTACAAAGATTTATTTGGACAACTTGTTTGAACTTATAACTTCTGATAATATCCATTTCTTGTTTCACTTTTCCAATTTAGAGCTTTTGTACATTATACTCAGTAGTAGTGATCAGATAAAACTAGAAGGGGTTGAAATTGGTAATGCAAAACAACATATTCCATGTAATAGGACTAATCAGAGGGAGGGGAACCTTCTGTTAGAACATGGAATTAAGGAAAATTAAAAGGAAAACTAGACTGTAGGGGCAGAGCTCCTTGCAGAATGAAAATGAAGAAAACTGAAATAAGAATAATCCCTTTCATGAGGAAGAACCCCTTCTTCACTCAGCCTAGCCAGATATTTTTCACTCAAGAATCCTCATACCTCTCATTCTGCTACCTTCCCTCAAATATTCATTCTCTCTCCCCCTAGTATGATCCTCATATCTCCCTCCCCCACTCTCCTTCTATCTATCCATTCTGTTATGCTCTCCTTCTCTCCTTCTCTTCCGTCCAATTCACATCTTACACTTACCACTCCTCTTTATTTGTTAACTCCTAACTGCAGGCACAGTAAGCCCAATAATAGGTTACCCTTCATGTCTACTTGCTAATTTTCATCTGTACTTATCTATCCAATTTGCATTCTGGCCACCTATATTTGGCTTCTTGGTAACTTGTAAATGACAATATTTATATAGCATTTTTCCATGTTCTTGAGCAAGTAAAGCTACTGAATTGAGGAAAGTTGTGTTCATCCCCGGCCAAGAAAAAGTTAATTTAGTTATCTATGGTTATTGAAAAAGCTATATTTATCAATCTTTTAAACCTGCTTTTGGTAGTCAGTCTTCTGGCATCAGAAATGTTATTCTTTTTTACTTTTGCAGAAATCGGTTCTGCTGGTTTCAAGAGTGACCCACTCCGCCAAACTTTGAAGTCAATGACACATTTGTTCTGCAGATACATGGCACAGATGGGTGACAATTCTCTTGTTCTGCGGATAGTAGAGAGAGTGATAATTGATCAGATAGTAAGTTGACACAATTGTTTGTTTTGAGCTTTCTTTTGCATTCGGATTTTTTTTTTTTTTTTTTTTTTTTTTTTTTTTTTTTTTTTTTTTTTTTTTTTTTTTTTTTTTTTTTTTTTTGTATTTTTCTGGTGCTTGCTTGTTAGTTCATGTAGAGGTTTTCTAGAAGATTGACTTCTCCATTACTCTTACTGATAATTTGTACCACAGCCACAAAAGCTTTCCTTGGATAATAGTTGCTCTCTCCTGAGAA
>PYAF01000182.1:95260-147172 GCA_007407185.1 Glycine tomentella | reverse complement strand
TTTTTTTTTTTTTTTTTTTTTTTTTTTTTTTTTTTTTTTTTTTTACAGCATTGGGTTTTATTTTTTGTTGACAACATGAATTGATTTAATTATTATATATATTCTAGTTTTTTGCTAGATTCCTTGTATGTTTTCTGATTCTAGTAAGTACTTCTAGTAATTTATCTTAGTTTTATTTTGTTATTTTTCCTAAAGCAATGGATCTTAATTTTTACTGATATGAATTGATCTTTTTCCTGATCATATATTCCACTGTACCAAAGTGCATTCCAGAAGATGGTGATGAACAGGGGATTCCCTCCATTCAAAGTACTCGGCATTATTATCTCCTACCTTGTTTTTTCTTGTTTGATCGGTGCCATAAACTTATGAATCTTGTGTTGAAGAGAATGGGATCAGCTATAACTGAAAGTAGTTTGTCACCGATATCTGATAAATGCACTCAACATACAAGGAACTGTTTGAATATGATGAATGTTGTCACTTCTGTACTTTGGTTGATGCACAAGGATGCTAAATCGCAACGGATTTTGTCTTTATTCAAGGAAGATATTGATAACGTCATAACAAAAGTTCTTTGTTTCCTGGTAGGTTCAACCTTGGTGATCATGAACATTCTATTGATTGTTATTTTGAAGCTTGCTGTTCATAACTATTACTTATATGCAAAAATTTCTTTGGTTGGATAAAACAAAATTGTGAGTTTTAATAAAGGTTTTCAGTATTTTGTGATTGTCTATACTACTGTGTGTAGATAGTTACATCCTCTACAGTGAGGCTTTGTGGCCTGCAACATACTAGGGATCATTTTGCTTTTGGGATATACATGTACACACTCCTTTAGCATTTAAACCATAATGTCACCTGTTTTTTGGCTGCATAAAGTTCAAGTAGAGTGCTTATTGCATGCAATTATGCTAAACATATTGGCTAGCTTTCTGTAGAAATAACTTCAAGGAAGATATGAAATGAATTACAATATTATAGGAAAGGTGTTCCTGTATTGACAATTTACTGTAAAATGGACCATTTTAAGACAAGATAATTCATTATCTTGGAAAATGTTTGGTTATGGATTTGAACCATAACAATGTCTCCACTGTTGATTCTATTATACTTAGATAAACTGTGGTAGGATGCCTTTGGTGCATTTATTTTAATCTGACTCATGAACTCTTAGGTGTTTATGTCCAAGTTACATAAGCACTTCAGGCTTCTGCAGTAAAACATTGCTCAGACATTAATAGTTTCTTAGATAAACACCTTGTCAAGCTAGTAAATACTAGATTTTGGTTGGGTTGAAATCTGGTAATGGAACATTGCAAGTTTCCCAAAGAATACTTGTGTTGTGATATGATGTTTTGATGTATTTTCCATTTTGTTTGTCTTACTGTTCTGTTAAATGTGGGATGAGGCTATTATTCTTGCTATTGTTTTGTTAACATATTTAGTTTCCCAAAAAAAATTAATAGGTGTTCTTTGATTATTTCTTTTATTTTTTATGTAGAACTCAGAGCAGATCAGTATGACAATTGAAGAAAGTTTTGATAGACAATGTGTTTTTGAACGACTGAAAAACTTAAAAGGGATAACAATTGTCAAGAAGGATGTTCTGAAGTGAGAAACTGGTTCATGTATGTTTTAAAGCTTGTTAGCAAATTTTTCTGACATCATTCATCTTCATGTGATTTTATTATTTATTTCTGTTGCAATTTCATATTTTGATGTCTAGTGTGTACCATACAATAATACATCTTCAGGAATTTCAGAATAATTCTAGTGCCGTTTTTTGGTCTATTCACTTGTCAGGGGTGAGGAGTGTCATTGGGACATGTCTTCTGGTGTCTCTTGCTTTTATGTATGACCTGTTTGAGTAGAGGCATTCGGCATAAAGATGACCCCACCTGCAATGTTGAATTTACAAACCAATGTTTATCATCTTCTTTCTCTGTCTTCGTCTTCCCTTCTCTTTTTTGAGATATCATGTTTATTTTCTTTCTCAGGTTAATCTTGCTAATAATTTTTTTTGTTTCATTTGTGTGCATTCAGCCTTTCAAATGAATCATACTATTCACGACTACCATGGTCACCAAAACACATGAATAAAAATGTCATAAGTTGCTTAATCTATTATTTAACCACAAAAAAATTGCATAATGTATCCCCGCATATATTTCATTATGCTTAGGAATGAAAATAGCAATTAGGTAGTTCTGATATGCTCGAGTCCATGATAGGATATTTGCAGGCATCGTTGGCATAGAAGGGATTTGTTTTTTTGGTCAAACTGACAGGCAGAGGACATGGACTGAGCTCTGGGGTAGGTAAAATGTTATTCATATATATATATATATATATATATATATATATATATTGTGAGGGAGCCTTTTTTTACGTTAGAGTGAGTAGTAAATCTAGGTTATTAGATATATTATCATGAATGGTCAAGATTAATACACAGATTATGTTAAAAGATAAATGACTTTTTTAAGTGATCATGTAACATTAAATTTTGATCATTTATGTATAATTGTACAATTCAAATTTCCTTCTTCATTCATTTAAAAAAATGTATTTTCTCTATAGTTTCACTAGATATGCTCTTTTTCTCTAATTTGATCAAATTATGTTAGTGTAAATTATACCAACTAACTATGACATTTTTAAATTCACCATATCTAGTGAATAATTTAGAGAAAAGACATTTTTAAAAGGGCAAACTTTATAGAGAGAGACTAAAATTAATCATCCGAAATTTGGCAGGGTTTAAAAATGGGTCAATTTTTTAATAGGGACTAAAATTCAAATTTGAAATAGTTGAGGGATAAAAAACTTATTTAATCCTATTTTAAAATATATAAACATGAAGCATTTTATCATCTTATTATTGTTCATTTCTTTACCAAGTTAAATCAATCACCTTGTGTAATTATATATCAACAGTTGAATCGAGTAAAATCACATTTTATGTAAAGTTATTGATGGTGTGATATTTTATGCAGGTGTAATTTGATCTCCCTTCATATGTGTGTCTCCTTTTTGTCTTAGATTGCTTCTGAGTTGTAACTTTTTCTCTCTAACTTGCGGTGAACTCTGGATCAAAACCGGTAAACTTTGTTAGGGTAACCCGGCATCAGTTTTATCTCTACTGACCTACTTTTCCCAAGTTTAATTTGCAAGCAGTTTTGAGGTTTGCCTGCTGCAGGCACTTTATTTGACTTTGGAGAAATCTAAATTTTGCCTGCAGCCTCAGTTTTGATTCACTGTGTTTCTATTAGTTAGCCTCATGATGAGCGTCAATGGCTTAGACACAATAGATACTTTAGTTTTCGTGTTAATTTCTTTCTTATACAAGTATACAACAATAGTGTTAAGACTAAAGATTTCTGACCAAAATTTTAATGATAATATAACTTTATATGAAATTATTTAAAGTAATTTAACAAACTCACCAAGTGTAAAAAATCAGAAGACGCTTGCAGCTAACAAATTTAAGCCTAAAGGCTCATACTATATAATTATCTGAAGATCATTTGAAAGTTGCTCAAAGCAGTAACTTTCCTTGATACTGTGGTACCTCATTTAAAATTAAACTTTGACAAAAATGGGCGAATTATATAGGATGAACACTAAAGAAATACGACAAAAACATCAAATAAAATTAGATTGTTGTGCAAGAAAATATAGGTCATATGCATCAAATATTTAAAAAGCCGTTGGTTTAATGGTTAAAGTAATTATACAAGAAGACAATTATTGTACAACGTCTTCATATATTTAAAGAATCATATTGAATAAATTCAAAAGCTTGTTTGGAAGTGTCTGGAGATGGAAAAAAAATGTCATTGATGTATGATATAGGAAATAGAAAAACGATAATAAGCAAGATGCTTGCCCCATGGATATGTCCGTGAATTTAGAAAAGTTTAAATATGCTTCCTTCATCTGATTTATGGGCAGCAAGATAGTGGTCAAGGATCTTGAAGGTCTCAAACAAGCAGAGTGGAACCAAGTCTTCACTGGAAATCAGTACGGTGTGTTGGAATATGAGAAACATATAGTAAAAGACGTACCAAATGACATTGTTGTTAAAGATTTATGTCCTTATGGATTTATGTCTCAAGGTACTACGAAAATTTCTCAATAAATAATAGGCTCTTAAAGCTTAAGCAGAACAGCTTTATCCTACATTTAGATGGGAAATTTTAGCATTTGAAAGAAAAATATGATATTTGAATTTTCAATTGAATTTCCTACACCCAATGTGTGGATGGGTCAATTTAACACAGCAAAACATTCTTTTTTCATGAATTTAAAATATCATATTTAAAAAGAAATTAAATTTTTGGCATTTTTACAAGATATTTATTTAACTAAAATAGTGAAATTTAAAATTCTACTAGAAGATATAGATGCATGCTCACAACTAGAGTTTACCATGCTAGTAAACCTGCTCGCAAAGTTTGCATCCTACAAATTTGACAATACTTAAAATTCTTTTAGTATATATTCTATATTTTCTTTATTTGTAATTAGTTTTTATTTTTGTTATTAGTGGAATATCTTTTTCTGTTAGGATTGTATTGCACGTGTTTTCTGTTAAGATGTGCACCTCATTCTGTTAGCTGAGTCACGCCAATTGGCGTGGCATTCTCCTTTGTATATACTTGCCCCTTTTCTGAGTTTGCAAAATAATAAAAAAATGATGCACATCACGTTTATCAATTTTCTCTCTGATTTCTGATAAACTAATATGGTATTAGAAGTATCTTTTTCGTTTTTCAGTTCTTACCATTTTTTAATCCATGGCTCGTGGTAATAATGCCAATCGTCCCACCCCTACCGATTCTGCTTCTGGTTCTTCTGCTTCCATGGAAGACAACTCTAGTCCTTATTTTCTTCATAGTGGTGATCATCCCGGTTTGATTTTGGTGCCTCATACCCTTTCTGGATCTAACTTTAATTCTTGGCGTCGTGCTATGCTTCTTGCTCTGACTGCCAAGAATAAGTTATCCTTTGTCGATGGCTGCATTTTACGACCTCCAGCTTCAGATCTTTTATTCTCGGCTTGGCTTCGCTGCAACTCCATGGTTATCTCATGGATTTTAAATTCGGTTTCCAAGGAGATTGCTGATAGTCTTCTCTACTTCTCCAATGCTTATGAAGTGTGGTCTGATCTAACCACACGTTTCTCTGAGGCTAATGGACCGCGTATTTTCCAGCTTAAGCAACAAATATCGTCTCTCTGTCAAGGCTCTATGGATGTCAATGGCTATTACACTAAGATCAAGTCACTGTGGGATGAGCTCAACGATTACCTTCATCTGCCTATATGTACATGTGGTGCTCTTCGTCTCGTTTAAACACAAAGGGAGCAGGATCATGTTCTGCAATTTTTGATTGGACTCAACGACTCTTTTTCCTCGGCTCAAGCTCAGATTTTGTTGCTTGACCCTCTTCCATCACTTGCTAAGGTGTTCTCCTTGATCCTTCAGGAAGAACGACAACGGCAGCTTTCTGTTTCTCTTCCCGCACCTGTCATTCCGGAAACGCCTTTATTAAACTCTGTTTCCTCTGATTCTTCACTTACATCTATGACTGCCACCACTCAACGTCGGTCTCGATCAATTTGCACCTATTGTCACATTTCGGGTCATATCCGTGACAAATGTTTTAAACTCCATGGATACCCACCCGGCTATAAGCACAAAGCTCCTCTGCCCAATTTCCCACCCAACTCACCCCAGGCCCATTCGTTTCAGTCCGTTTTTCCTAACCCTAGTCACTTTCCCCAATCTCCTTCGTTGGCTCCTTCGTCCACCGGCGATTCCCCCCTGGCTTTTACCCCTACACAGTATAATCAACTGTTAATGCTCATTCAACAGGGTTCTGCACCACCATCTTCCACTTTGGCTTCATCTGTTGTTGTGTCTACTCCTTCCATTGCGAGTGTTAGTGGTATGTCTTCTCGTTCTCTTCCTCAATCTTGTTGGGTTCTGGATACTGGTGCTACGCACCATGTTTGTGTTAATTCTTCTCTTTTTTCCTCTTCTTCTCCTTCTAATTCTATGGTTGTCTTCCCTAATGGTTCCTCTGATTTTGTATCCAATATTGGTTCTGTGTCACTCTCTGATTCTTTTCATCTTTTTAATGTTCTTTGTGTTCCTTCCTTTATGTTTAATCTCCTTTCCATTAGTGCACTAACGCGAGACTCTCCAGTTTTAGCTAAGTTTTCTTCCTCCCACTGTTTTCTTCAGGACCGTGCTTCAGCAACGACGATTGGGATTGCTAGAAGACACGGAGATCTTTACGTTCTTGATAGTAATCATCTTTTTCCCCCCGTAAATGTTCCCCCACCCCGATGTTTATCTTTTACTGTTCGTGATCCAGTTCTCTGGCACTCACGTTTAGGACATTTGTCTGTTTCTGTCTTGAATTCCATGAAATCAATTTTGGGTTTCTTTGATAATTTACATGTCTCACATCATTGCTCTATTTGTCCACTTGCAAAACAAAAACGTCTCCCATTTATTTTAAATCCAAAACTATCTGATTCTCCTTTTGATCTTTTGCATTGTGATATTTGGGGTCCTTTCAACACTATTTCTGTTGAAGGATCTCGCTATTTTTTAACTTTGGTTGATGACTCTACTCGTTTTACATGGACTTATTTTCTGCGTGCAAAGTCTGATTTCTCCTTAGTTTTTCCAAATTTTTACAATTTAATTTACACTCAGTATAATATTCCAATCAAGGCAATTCGATGTGATAATGCTCTTGAGTTTCACTTGACTAATTTTTTCTCTTCTAAAGGTATTCAAATTTACCATTCCTGTGTTGATAGACCACAGCAGAACTCTGTTGTTGAGCGCAAACACCAACATCTTCTCAATGTAGCCAGGGCCCTGCATTTCCAGTCTCATATTCCCTTGCCATATTGGCAAGATTGTGTTCTCACAGCTGTATATTTGATTAACCGCACCCCTTCCCCTCTCTTAGGCTCCAAGTCACCTTTTGAACTTCTCTGTCATAAGTCTCCTTCATATTCTCACTTAAGGGTTTTTGGTTGTCTTTGTTACAGTTCTACCTTGCCCAAAACACGACACAAATTTTCACCTAGAGCTCTCCCAGCTGTTTTTCTTGGTTATCCCTCTGGTTACAAAGGTTACAAGCTTCTTGATCTACAAACCAATCGTACCTTTGTTTCCCGTGATGTTATTTTCTTTGAAGACATTTTTCCTTTTGCCTTACAATCTTCATCATCCACACTTCGCACTGAATTTTCCTTTTTACCACAACCTTCTACTGCATCTACTGATCTCTTATCTTTTCCTATTCGTCCCAAACGTGACACTCATCCCCCTCCCCACCTCAAAGATTATATCTGTTCCTCTTCTACAGCCCACCCACTTGCTAATTCCTTATCTTATCATAAAATTTCTTCCTCACATATGGCTTTCATTAATTCCATTTCATCTTGTTATGAGCCTTCCACCTTTTCTGAGGCGTCTCAATTGCCTGAGTGGCAGGCTGCTATGGCTGATGAATCATCAGCTCTTGAATTAAACAGAACTTGGTATGTTGTCTCTCTTCCTGAAGGAAAGCATGTTGTTGGATGTCGCTGGGTTTACAAGGTTAAATATAAATCTGATGGATCCCTTGAGCGTTATAAAGCTCGTTTGGTTGCCAAGGGGTTTAACCAACAAAAAGGAATTGACTTCATGGATACTTTTTCTCCGATGGCTAAGCTAACCACTGTTAGAACTCTTCTTGCTCTTGCTGCGATTAAAAATTGGACCCTTGTTCAACTGGATGTAAATAATGCATTCCTACATGGGGAATTGCTTGAGGAGGTTTACATGCATCTTCCTCCTGACTATTCTATACAGCAAGCTTCTCTCCCTCCTAATGCAGTTTGTTGTCTTCACAAGTCTTTGTATGGACTTCGTCAGGCTTCAAGGCAGTGGTTTGCCAAACTCTCTTTTACATTGTTGGATCTTGGATTTCATCAATCAAATTCAGATCACTCACTTTTTATTCGTTCTACTGATACTTGTTTTGTTGTTATATTGGTTTATGTTGATGACATAATTGTTGCTTCTAACAATTCTCATGAAGTGCTGATTCTGACTGATAGTCTTCACAGCAAGTTCAAATTAAAAAACCTTGGTTGTTTAAAGTATTTTCTTGGTCTTGAGGTTGCTCGTAGCTCCAAAGGTATTTCAGTTTGTCAGCATCACTATGCTTTAGAGATACTTAAGGATTCTGGTCAGATGGGTTGTAAGCCTAGAACTTCTCCTATGGATGTTTGGTCTTCGCTTATCTTCTACTGATGGTGAGCTTTTATCCGATCCTTCCATGTATAGAAGACTCATTGGTCGTCTTCTCTATCTCACTATTACAAGACCAGACCTTTGTTATGTTGTCACACATCTCAGTCAATTCATGGCTTTCCCTCGTAAGCCACATCTTCAGGCTGCTCATAGACTTCTTGGTTATATTAAACATACTGTTGGTCAACGATTGTTTTACTCTTCTCAGTGTTCTATTCAATTAAATGCTTTTTTTGATTCTGATTGGGCCACTTGCCCTGAAACTCGGCGTTCCATATCTAGTTACTGTGTTTTTCTGGGAGATTCACTCATTTCATGGAAATCAAAGAATCAGAAAACGGTTTCCCGCTCCTCCACAGAGGCTGAGTATAGGTCCATGGCTAATGTTACCTGCGAGATAATTTGGTTATTCTCCCTTCTTAAGGATTTCCTTGTTTTGCACTCGGGTCCTGCTCACCTTTTCTGTGACAATGAATCTGCTCTTCATATAGCAGCCAATCCTGTCTTCCATGAGCGGACAAAGCACATAGAAATTGATTGTCATCTTGTTCGTGAGCACATTCTCAAGGGTCATTTGAAGACTTTCCCTGTTCCTTCCTCTAAACAAATTACTAATCTTTTCACCAAGCCCCTGCTACCATCGAAGTTCTCTGTTCTGGTTTCCAAGATGGGAGTCTTAAACATTTACTCTCCATCTTGAGGGGGGCTTTTAGTATATATTCTATATTTTCTTTATTTGTAATTAGTTTTTATTTTTGTTATTAGTGGAATATCTTTTTCTGTTAGGATTGTATTGCACGTGTTTTCTGTTAGGATGTGCACCTCATTCTGTTAGCTGAGTCACGCCAATTGGTGTGGCATTCTCCTTTGTATATACTTGTCCCTTTTCTGAGTTTGCAAAATAATAAAAAAATGATGCACATCACGTTTATCAATTTTCTCTTTGATTTCTGATAAACTAATAAATTCATCCTATGAAGCCTGCATTCTAAACATATTTCAGGATGAAAACTGAATTTTTCTAATTTTATAAGAATAAGAAATATATTTTAATTTTTTTTTCCAATTGGATCTTTCCGTCTATCTTCTTTTGACCATTATTAGATGCCTACAGATGTTTGGAAGAGTTTTGTTGTCCGTTATTGCAAGGTTGATAACATTATTTTTGAGATTCATTTCCACAGAACTTAATTAACTAGTTATTTTAACTATTAAGGAATACGTTTCTTAGTATTCTTACCTACTGAATAATATTAAGGAAATTATTGGGATTATTATGCAATTACTATTATTATACTCACCTATTTCAACTAAACAAGTATCCTTGTTGAAAGAAACTTGAAATAGGAATGGGAAAGTGTTTAAGACAAACATTATCAATCCAAATATCATGCCAAAAGCGAACCTGCATCCTTTGGAATGTTTTAACCAATTGAACTGACTTTGTTAATCTCTGTTTGTTTATACAAAGAGCTTTTATTTGATTATATTGTATTCTCTTTTGTCGGTGTGATCACATTTCGTGGCCATTAGCCTTAATAAAATTCGTTTTGCTGTTAAAAAAATATGACAAAGTTTCATTCGGTAAAATCCGTCACTTTCTCATGTTGCTGCCGCCCGCAACGGAGAAAGAGAGAAAGAAGTTTAAAATTTTGTTAGGATGTTAGGTCAAATATTTTTTTAAGGATAAACTGTCACATAAGATGATAAGATTGGATACACAGGTGTTATCAAATCACCTAATCCAAATTAAGATTCAGCAATTTAACTTGATCGATTTTGTTTTCGAACTAGTCAGACAATTGACCCAGTCAAATATAGCTTGGTCAATTACCATATCCGATTTGAATTGATTCAGTCTAGTCGATTTTTAAAAAAAATTATTTTTTTTATAGAATTTCTTTTATTTTTTTAAATTTGGATTTTAGAGTATGAGTAAATTTTTATTACTTAATTAATATTAATTACATACTTATATATAATAGATATTTTTAATTTTTAATTTTAATATATAACGGTTAAACTAAGTCAATTACTGACTCACCGGTTGGACCATTAATCCACTACCTCGACGAGTTACTAACTAGATTAGGTATCACAACTATGTTATATACAATTAATAAATGATATTTTTTCTAATTATAAACAATAATGATTAGTGTTTAAATTAAATATCTTTTACATCTTTAGTTTATCATTAATTTTATTTATTAGATACTCACTCATCAAACTATAAATATTAACATTAAATGAAATTATCACTTATAAAATTCAAATTTAAGAGCACTTTTAGAATTAAATTTAAATTTATCATAATATTAAATATCATTACCACTTTTTAATTTTTTTACTCTTTACAATTTGTTTTATGTTTATTGTATATAGTAATAAGACCGGAGTAGAAAAGAAAGCTTATCAGAAAATTAAAGAATGCTTATAAAGTGCAATAACTGCACCCAGACAAGAATATTCAGAATCCAACAATGAAACATTTAATATTATGCTGGATTGAATCGCGGGACATGATGAAGTGGCAATATAATATGCCATGATTGGCAGCTATCCAGCCAGCCAGATAACGTGAATTTACCATTCGATTAGGTTAATTAAAAACAAACAAACACTTCAATAATGCTTTCTTTAAATAAATAATAAAACAGACAAATAAAAGGGTAAATATATTCTCGAGTCTCACTTCCCAATTCATTCTCTTATTTTCCTTTAGTTATGTTTACTCATCATAAATCAGGGTTTAAAATTAAGTACATAAACATGAAATGACTAATGATAGATCCTTTATAGTAAAGCTTAATATTTATGTTAATATTTTTTTTTTTGATATTTTTATGTTATTATAAATTAGCATGAGATGGGGTTTGAAACAAAAAAGTGATTAATGAATATTCTAATAAATATATAAAAATGAAGATTTTCAGTATAAACTTCATTATCCCAACGAATCACACATTGAAATGACCAACAAAAACTTGAGAAAATGTGAATAAAGTCAATAAATTATATATTAATGTGTTTGGAACCACACATGTGTGAATAAGGGTATAAAATGACAATAGTAATTCATTATGAAATTAATTAATTCAATGAATCAGATTGAAATGACAGAACCTTGAGAAAAATATAAATAAAGGCAATAACTTTAATGTGTTTGGAACTAGTGGGACTTCCATAAAAGAGTTTGAAATCCTAATGGTGGATTTGCTCCTTTTGTTTATGTTTGGATGGTGCAATATTTTTTATTTTTAAAAAAATATTTAACTAAAAGTAAAATATTAATAAAGAGTTTAATTTATAATATAGTTTTACTACAAAATTATTTTTTGAGATGAAATTTTCTAATATAATTCATTTCACTTTAAACTCACCTTTAACCAAAGTCAGCATATAAATTAATTAAGTTTGCAATTGCTTTCTAATTCACAGCATATCAATTTATATGTTAAATTCATTTGTATGAACTATATGACGTTAAAGACTTTTGAAACTTGCTAGCTGATTAATTATTTTATTTTCTTTCAAACTTATCTTAATTTAGTAAAAGTTGTTATTTGTGTTAATTTTAATTTATACGTGTGTTATGTATGTATTTTTTTTTTTAGTTTAACACGTATTTGATAGCTATGACAACTCATTTCACTCGAAAAGTTAGTCAGATAAAGATGAAAAATGCCCCAACCTAACTTCGGACACAAGTAGTCACTATTTTAATAAAGGGGTTTAGTCTAAAATCATTCAAAAATTATTAACCCTACTCAAAGAACATCAATCCTAGTTTTTATAACCACAAGGAGTTGAAACTTGCAATATAGCGCGGTCAGACTAAAACTCAATATATCCTAAGAAAAATGTTTATTAAATGTTTTTTCTTAATTTCTTTGATATATATATATATATATATATATATATATATATAATTAACCGTTTAAAATATTTTTTTGATTATTTTATAAGTATAAAGCACCCACTGATTTTGTCAATAATAAATTTCTTTCATAAAATGAATTAGATGCTCTTCATCACATTTAGTGGATACACTTCCAATTATATTTTTTAACCACAAAACTTGAATTTAAACTGAGTTTTATTATTATTATTATTATTATTATTATTATTATTATTATTATTATTATTATTATTATTATTATTATTATTATTATTATTATTATTATTATTGAGGAGAGACCATATTCAACTTATGTGAAATGAAGGCAATAATTCACTCTCTAAATGCAGTAAAAAAAATCACTCTCTAAATGCATACACATAGAAAGATGGATAGATAGGCAAATGCATTCAGCAAATGAGTACCGAAGTTGCTACGTACGCACACTAATATAAGTTTAAATATATATGGGCATTGTAATTAGTGTAGTATATAAAACTATAAATCATTGAAAAAATTGAAAAAAAAAAAATAACACACTGTTTTTAAAACTCTCTATTATTAATTAAAATTATTAAAACTATAAATCATGAGAAAAACATTATAATGTGTGACATAATTTTTTTTGTAACTTTCAATAAGGCTGGCTGGATCATGGATGCTTAAAGAGAAAAGGAAAGACAGAAAAAAAAATCATAAATTCAATTTATATGTCATTTTGTTTGTATCCTTTGAAATTTATTTTGTGTCTCTTAAAATCATTCTGTTTTATTTATTGTCATTAAGTAAACAAGGATTGAATTGTTTGGATAAATCTAAACGTATATTCCAAATTTGAAATGTATATATGCATGAGTGTAAGGAGGGAAATAGATACATGTAACATATGATGTGATGGAAAATGCAAAAAGGATAATAAAAACTAAGGAGTAAAAATAAGATGAAAGAAAAATTGAGTGTATTATAAATATATATAATAACATCTAGTTGTTCTACTACAAAAATGGAGAATTTTGCACGGAAAAATGATATCTAAAATTTATCCTAAAAGCAGCATGAACCTACATTGAGCAATTGGCCTCACTCAATTTCAATTTATTTTTAATTTTAATATTTCTAAGTATTGACTATTAAGTTGATATTTAATAAGTTCTGTTTCACACACACAAAAAAGCTTATCCTTAAGTTTTATTTATCTACATTATTCAAAATAAATAAATCATGTGAGGTAAGAGATATTATTTTGTCCTGGCTGTCCAACATCTTTGGATCCGTCACTGCGCTTAGTTTAAAGGTGCATTATTTTGTTTGTATTGCTGACGTTTAGCTTTATCTTTAGACAATGTGGTAATTTTATTTTTTTATTAGATTCTTGTTCATGTAGTATATTGAAATGTAACTAGTGACTCTTGTTATTTTCTTGAACTTAGGATGCTCATGTGCAACCATCATTGATAATTGTGTATTTTGGTGGCAATGATTCTATCGATCCTCACCCCTCAGGCTTTGGTCCTCATGTACCCCTTGAAGAATATGTTGAAAACATGAAGAAGATTGCTAATCATCTTGAACAAATCCGCAAAATGCTCAGGTTCATAAATACGCTTCCTATTTGCTTATTATAATGTTTTTACTCACTAGCTCCACACTTACACATACATTTGTAGCTACTAAATGTAACACATTAATTATCACTACATATATATCTCATCTACCCTTAAATTAACTAGCTAGAATGCATATCAGAATCCATAAACTCCTTGTACTCCATCAGTTTTCTAATGAATTTTTGGCTGCACTGAATCCATCACAATTATTTATTGAAATTAATAATTATTATAAAAGTGAATACTTATGTTTTATTATAAATTAACAATTATTATTAAATCCATAACTGTTATTTTATTATAAATTAAATAATAATGTTTAAAAAAAACACTGCTAACAATGACGGTTTTAAATGACTGGTAAAACCGTCTTTATATGTGTGTAAAAGCAGGAAATTCTAAGACGGATGTTACACAAAACCGTCTTTGAATATAACTTTTGAAGACGGTTCTTCCGAAAATCGTCTTTGAATATCACTTTCTAAAACGGTTGTTCGAAAAACTGTCTTTGTATATCATTTTTCTAAGATGGTTCTTCGAAAATCGTCTTTGTATATCACTTTTCTAGGATGGTTTTAAACAAAATCGTCTTTGTATATCACTTTTCTAATGTTCTTCGAAAAATCGTTTTCGTATCTAATTTTCTAAGACGGTTGTCCGGTAGAACCGTCTTTGAATGACTAATTTTAATTTTTTTTAATTTTAAAAAAAAAACTACAACGGTTGTTACAAACAACCGTCTTAAAATGGTCGAAACAAAGACGGATCTATAACCGTAATTGAAAAGCCTAATTTTCTATGACACAGGATACGAAGACGGTTACAGAACCGTCGTTGTAGGCCTCAAACAACCGTTGTAAAAGATCGACATTATAACGCAATAAGGAAGAACCATTGAATCCTGTGGAGAGTATGCAATGCGTTAATGGAGCTTTGTGAGGAGATGAATCTCAAGGCCATTAATATGTGGTATGCAATTCAAACAAGAGAGGATTGGTTAGACGTTAGCTTCACGTAAGTTAATATATATATATATATATATATATATATATATAATATCTCATATATATGCATGAGTTATTATAAATGTTTTTAGTTAGTATATGATTTCTAAAATTAAAAAAAATATTATCAAATTGTTATGTATATACTAAATTTATTAATTTTTATAATAATTATATATTGGATAATTATTTTTATTGATTGACAGTATGAAAGTCTTAATAAAATTAAACTTTTGATTTTCTAAAGGAGTAACCATGATTAAAAGTGAGAAATTAAATAAAAATTACAAACTTTTTAAGGATAAAACATGAGGGACCACAAGCTCCCTGAATTGGAAATAGCTCAAAATCTCTGCATTTCCTTCATCCTGATTATGGTTTTTGGTAATTTCTTAGGGATGAAGTTCATCTATATGCATGAGTTATTATAAATGTTTTAGTTAGTATGATTTCTAAAAGAAGAAAACATTTTATTGGAATACACTCTCTTATAATTTTTAATAAAAATGTTCTTATTTTAATTTCTTATCCATTATCCTAGGACACTAGTTAGTATATATATAAGACCCTAAAAGATTAAATATTTGACTTTTTAGAGTGGTTATATAACTATAAACTTCCTTTCTAATTTTGAAATTCTTGTAGTGATCATATGTATATTCCTTATAAATTAATTGAGAGAAGCATAAAGAAACATTTCCTTCATTTGATTATTGATTAGGTGATCTTTTGGTCATATTGTTAACTTCCTTAGGGATCGAGTTCATCTATGAGCTGAGGGAAGCAAGGTAGTGGTGAAGGAAATATTAAAGGTTCTCAGAAAAGTAGATTGGAAGACAAGTCTGCATTGGATGTCAATGCCAACTGAATTTGTTGAAGATTCACCTTATTATCCTCCTAGATCTGATGGAACAACAACCATTAATGTGTCCCACTGTATCTCGCATAAGTGTTTGCAATGGGATGATATGTAAAAACTATAAATCTGTTTGGATACAAGGTTAGAAGTATTTTTTAGAGTTTTTCTACCGGAAAAAAAATTCTATATTTTTAATAGAAAAACTCTCAAAAACACTTGTGTCTTGTATTCAAACAAACCCAATGTATAATTAATTTGCATTTACCTTGCAGCATGCCATGGAAGATATCCTTCATTATAATTCAATCACCAGGCAATAGTCATGGAAGGGCAATTGCAAGGAGTATTTTATTTTATTTTTGAATGGATAGGGGAACCCACCCCTACAACGATCAATTAATCCCTGGCGGGAAGAGGAAGGAGTATGATTATATAATAAGATGTTTTTTTTAGCATGTATTAATGTTATAAATCCACGTATCAACAAAGTACGACACAAGTCAGTGGATTGTTGAGTCTCATAATTAAGTGGTTATAACTAAATGCATCGGTTCATTAATATATCAATATGTAAAATTAGTTAAAAGTGGTAATTAGAAATTGAAAAGTTAATTTATTAAATTATAGGTATTCGATAAAATTAATCGTTAAAGTAATTGAAAAATATAAAATAATATATATATACCAAATTTTATATTATGAATAAAACTATATTATGAGTTGTTATATTTTTAAGTATTTTTAAATAAATTTTTATTTGCATATAATGTATTTTAGTTGCATTTTTAGTTCCAATGATTACACATTCAAGTATGATAACACGGTACCCCTATCTAATACACATCCAATTAAACATGTATAAAATATATGATCATTATGAATTGCTCAAGGCACATTATCAAATGCAAAAAAAAAAGTTATTGGAATGAGAAAATTCACTAAAGTGATATTGTATGCAGTCTTATCCTTACAAATGTAAATAGATTGTTTCCAGATTTAGGATTTAGAATCCATGATCAAGAAGTCACTAAGACACAATTTTACTGCTGCTGTATAAGGGCTCATCATCGTATTTAAATCTGAGACTGATGAACAAATTTTTTAACTTTAACCAATGTTGCTACTGGGGCAGCGATTAAGCAACAACGAATCTTGTCAAATATATTCAGAAGTATGTTTGGAGCTGTGCCACGAGATGAACATCAAGGCAATTGATCTATGGTCTACACTCCTGAAAAAGGGTGACTAGAGAGATGTTTGTATATGCATTCATAGTCACATCACATCACATGAGTTCCTCAATAGACAAGGTTCAAATGTGTGTATTCTTCATCTTGCTTCTGAGGGGAGCAATACAGTGGCAAAAGAGATATTGAAGGTCATCAAAGAAGCGGAGTGGGAACCTTGCCTGCACTGGAAGTCAATGCCAACTGAATATGGAGAAGATTCACCTTATGATCCTGTTGGCCCTGATGGAAAGACAACTGTGAATGTCTCCAACTGGACACCTTCCTTGAAATTAGAGTTATGTGTATTTGAAAACTATAGACATGCCCCTATTCATAGAAGCCTAAGCAATAATCACAAAATAATTGGAATTTATATAGAACTGTGGCTAAAGAAAAATATATTGTTCTTAGTTCACATATCTGCATCATTTGTCACTGGTTTTTCACCAAGTGAGTTGGTGACTATAATTGCACTTTGATTGAGCTAATTGCCTAGTTATTTTCACCATTTTATGGTTGTCTTTCACTAAGGTTATACACAATAGTTGAATACCTGGAGGCATACTATAGAAACAAAAGTCACATGACCAATTGTGGGCCTGTATCTGTGGCTGACAATATTTTTTTCATTTTGTGCAACTTGTGTATGGCTTATGCTTTGTAAATGACATTAAAATTGATAAATTTATGAAGTCAATTAATAATTAAAAACACTAAACATGTTACTATTATGTGAGATGATAACATTTTGTAAGGCGAAAAAACTAGTAAAAATACAAGAAAAACGACAACTTAGTTATTTGGCAAAGAAAAGTTGGAGAAAAGAAGTATTCTAATAATATTTTTGTTGAAGCTCAGACCTGGTCCAAATTCTAAATGGGGGTTTTTGGTAGATGGAAATTTAGAAGGAGTGAATACTGCTATAGTCCAAAGTAGGAAAAACCTTTGAGTTTAAAGAGTGTTTACAACTATTCTGTTCGTGGTGAACAGAAATGTCCAACAAGGATTGTTGGTAATTAATATGGGATCAGACTTTCTCTCTCTTTCTCTCAAGATGCTTATGGTGTTGAAGCACCTCAAGGAAGAAGAAGATCACTACAGGAATACAAAACACGAGTGGCGTGCAGTGTGTGCTGTGTGAATGGAAAAGAGAGAGTCAGAATGGAATGTGTGTACCTTTCTCCATGGAGGATACTCTATTTATAGGATATTGACCTGGACTCTGGTGGAGTGGTGGTTGAAGCCCACTATCTTTGGCCAGGATCTTCGGTTATCTGAATAACTGAGAAGTGGCGGTTATAATATTTGTTATATCTTTATGTTGTGATATTTGTTATATCTTCTATCCTTTGATGGTTAAGATATTGGGTTGTTGAGAAGTTTGAATATTTGAATTAATAAGATAAATGAGCCTTTTATCTTGGGCCAAGGGAAATTACCGTAACAGATGCCCCCCAGCTTGATTGGTCAGCACTCTGACTTGCCAAGCTGTGCTATCAATTATTGTTGAATAGAGGTTGATGAGGATATTCAATTCTTGAGTTTTTAACCCTCTCTTGGGCTTTACCCTTAAGATTCAATTCTTGAGTTTTTAACCCTCTCTTGGGTTTTACCCTCAAGCAATCAATTCTTGAGTTTTTAACCCTCTCTTGGGTTTTATCCTCAAGATTCAATGCTTGCAACTTAACCATTTTTATCCCGGAGGGCCGTTACGATAATTTCCCTTCATTATTTGACATGCAAATAGTAATATTTTACACATATATTATTATAAAAATACTATAAAGAATGATTTATGACGCTTCATATTAGAAAAGGGGGGCGAAGACTTAGCTTTTGCTTAATCTAATCTGTCTTGCCGCTCGTGAGACAAGATCCACCCTCATAAAGTGATATTGCGCATATGCCAACCTGGCTTCCCTGTTGGTGAATCTCACATTCTATATTGATGAGGTTGCCTTCTTATGCACTGCACCCATCGTATTACGATCTTGATTTGTAGTTGTTATGCTTTCACCATTATTGGGTGGGAATCGAATTTTATCGTTTCCCATGGGCCCATCATCTGATTTAGCGGCATGGATGAAGTCTCAACTGGACTCATTGTCTCACAATATGTCCGGATTGGCTTCTATTTGTGCAACATTCCTCGATTCTCATTATGAGTCGGATTCTCCATGCTCCTCCATTTGAAGCGCTGCTCTATAAACTGGGAAAACCTTCTCAAAGTGATATGTAAAATTTATGGGACCTATCTCGGAATCCACCCAAATTCTTCACTATCAATAAAATGAGATTGTGCAAGAGTTCCGACGACCATTACAATCAGCAAACAATTTCAACAAAAATTGTACCAAAACATCTCAAGAGGTAGGCATACAAAATAGGATTATGTACGAAATTAATTCCTACCACCAGAAATAATAATTAACAAATCCCAACAGTTAGATTGATTTATTGCAAGAGAGAAACATACTGACCAAATTTGAGGATAATCCAACGGTTTATAAAAGAGATAAACCTTTTTCAATATCAGTGTTCGAACAAGATAAAACAGAGCAGAAATTCTGATAACTTTTGTTTGCAGCTGAAACATTTCATCTTGAAAATGCTTTAATGAATGATCCGAACGGTCAGAATGCAGAAACAGATTTGATTAATCTTTTCTCCAAGTTTGAACGCGATCCAACGGATATTTTGGATGAAATGTCCCTTGCAATACTGCTGTCTGCTTTAGAAAACGGGTTCTGAACCAGCTCGGTTTGGGAATTTCTGGTGATTCTATAAGGCTCTATTCAAGAAACTAACCGTTAGATGTGAATAGTGATAAGCCATAGACTTGTTGTAAAATTTTCATCGAAATCTAACGGTTAAAAAAGGAGATAGAGCAGATTGAAAGATGACAGTTTCTGTCTTTCTCAAAATGTGAATTTAGATATTCTCTTTCTCCTCTCTTTTTTCTCTCTCTTGTACCCGTATCAGAGCGTGGGTGTGCGGCCTAACTGTTACTTCTTGTGTTTACATCGTGATTTTAAGGGAATCAAAATTTACGGTCCCCACAGACGACGCCAATATTCTGCTCGTGGTGAACAGAAATGTTCAACAAGGATTGTTGGCAATTAATATGGGATCAGGCTCTCTCTCAAGATGCTTATGGTGTTGAAGCACCTCAAGAAAGAAGAAGATCACTACAGGAATACACAATACGAGTGGCGTGCAGTGTGTGCTGTGTGAATGGAAAAGAGATAGTCAGAATGAAATGTGTATACCTATGGAGGATACTCTATTTATAGGATACTGACCTGGACTCTGGTGGAGTGGTGGTTGAAGTCCATTATCTTTGGCTGGGATCTTTGGTTAGAAGTGGCGGTTATAATATTTGTTATATCTTTTTGTTGTGATATTTGTTATATCTTCTATCCTTTGATGATTATGGTTAAGATATTGAGTTGTTGAGAAGTTTGAATATTTGCATTAATAAGATAAATGAGCCTTTTATCTTGGGCCAAGGAAAGAAATTACCGTAACAACAACTATATTTAATTAAGTTATTCAAGAAGATGAATTATGATGGTTTGAACCTCTGATATGACAGTGTCTTGCTCTATTGGACCTGTCTTGCTTTACTCAACCTCTTGGAGTTGATTCTAAATGGATTTTGGGAAACATTAATGATTTATTCAGTGCTACATTTTAAGTCCAATTTAACTTACCATTTTCCTCGGTTTTTCTATCATTTACTATCATATTGACACATGCCTATGAATTAATCTACTAGTTTTTAGTTTATTTTTTATCTTCATAAGAAAATGTAATATTAGAACTACAACTGATAGTATGGCTGTTTTATTATTCTCTCATTTAAAAAAATATATAACCAAATTAGGTTATGCCAAGTCTTAATGTAAGACTTAATTTTTTTTCCTTGTAAATATATAATTTTTGTTTTATTTTTAGTCTCTATAAATTATATTCTTTTCGTTTATAGTCCTTTTTATTTTTATTTTATTTTTCTTAGTCGTTATAAATTATATCATTTTTATTATTAGTTTCTATAATTTTTTTTGTTTTTATCCCTATATTTTTTTTTGTGTTTAGTCCATATTGATGTGGCATTGTTAATATGATTTTTTTTTTCTTCTAACGTGACACTTGTTGATGCAAAAAATCGTTAGTTACGTCAGTCATTTTTTGTGTTTAGTTCTTGTAATTTTTTTTGTAGGAAATCCTTGGAATTTGTTTTTTTGTACTAGACCTTTTCTTATAGACAGTTTTAGTTTTAGTTTTAAACACGAGGGATATAGATATGCCGCCGAATCCCTGGAAAGAGCAACATATGCTAAGTAAGCCAAGTCTTTCTTTGATTGTGTTCTTGCAAGTTTGTTGCTTCACGGGGATAATTTGGAAGGTTTTATCCTATGTGAGTCATCTTATCGAGTTGCCATATAATAATAAATTAAAAATAATCCAAGTTGATTTTTCTAACAATCGATTTATGCCATTCTTTGATTTGTTGGCACCTATTCATCGATGCTCACCATTCATTCATTTGGGATAAACTTTGTTGAAATTTGTATGCACATTAAATCGACGTTAAGGGAAAAAAAAAAGGATTGCTTGTTTCTTGTCCAAACTGTTGTATTGACCGAGAAGAGCACTCTTATTTTTACCATTTTTTAAGTATGAATTTCATCAATACAAAGGTTAAATTTGGTCTGTGAGAAAAATCATAGGTACCAATAGTTGAACATCAGAACTAGGGATATTTGTCATGTAATTTAGTGCAACTTTACCTTAAAATTAATTCAAATCAAATAAAAAAAAAGTACAGTATGATTTGATTCAATTTAGATTATTTATAAAGTTTGAACTAAATCAAACCAACTTTTTTAAACTTAATTCGATTTGATTTTTGTAGTTCAAAAATTTTGTTAGTAAGTATTAAAAAATGCTTTAAATTTTTTTTACAATTAAATAAAACTTGAATATTAACTAGTTCAACAATCAACGATAAAAATGATCTACCTTAAAGTTTTTCCTTCTGTCTTCCTCTCTCCCGAAGCATTTTTTTTTTATCACATACTGTTTATAGGAGGCATAGGATAAATGAATTCCAGGCATTAAACTGAGTCAATTAATATATGCATGAAATCCTACTGTATGGTAAGTCCTTAGCGTGGGAATCGAGTTAAACCCTTAAAATTTTTAATTCCTTTTACTCTACGTGCATCTTTTTCTTTTTCTTCAAAGAAGAAACTATTATACTAACTCCCTTTTTCAAAATTGTATGATAATTCTTGGCGTACCTTTTGTTTCTTTGAAGAAACCAAAGATATTATGTACACGTTAAGTGTATTTTTAATTTAAAACTAAGTTGGCGCTCATTGACAACTCTGTTACTTCTTTTGAATTATTGTAAACATTGACATGGTAGTTTAAATTAACAAACTACATGTAAATTAATTGAGGTTGCGGTTTTGGATAAGAAAACTTTGACTTAGAAAAAGGAAAACGTGTGTAACTACTATATATATTCTCAGGCCCGTTGTATTGGTGTGTCGTATTAATATTTGTTGTGTTTTGTGTTTAAGAGAAAAAGATGTTAGGAACATCAAGGCCACAATTTGTGCTGTTTGGGTCTTCCATTGTTCAATACAGTTATTATGAAGGTTGGGGAGCTACACTTTCTCACTTGTATGCTCGCAAGGTATTTCTTGTTATCTTCATCTTGAATGTGTGACTCATTTGGTTTCTTTGGGTGAAAGAGGATACTTGATATTAATTTTGACTAGTTTTATCATACACTACAATATCTTACATCAATCTTTATTCATTACTTTAATCAGAGATATGAACTCATTTTTCTGTTTAATTTTTCCTTTGGCAATAAAGTTGTGAAGAAAGGTGTTAGAGATTTTGTTGACCTTTGAATAACACAGCTCTATACTCTATAGTTTGGAGTTTTAATTAAGAATGTGAGATATTTTACTGAAAAAGAAATATAGCAACAAAAAGTATTAGTTGATGCTCCTTTCAAAATATATATCTATATATATATATATATATATATATATATATTAGTTATTGAGTTTGTTTTTATTAATATTATTTGTATCAATCAAAAGATATTTTAATGTAAATATTGTAAGAGTACATACACTAAAATATATGATATCCTAATGATATAAACTAATTCTTTTATAACAACATTACTTTTAAAAACAATTAAGTTCACTAACCTGAATATTTATTTATACTTATGAGTTTAAAATAATTATACATTGTCATCTAATTATAATTATAAATAATTATATATGATAATTTTACCTAATCCATAGCTACAAGATAATTGACTATATATATATATATATATATATATATATATATATATATATAATCGATATGAGATTTAGATTTTTTTCTATATATCTTTTCAGGCTTAACATTTTTAGACTTGATACATAAATAATATAGTGGTGATTAGTTAATGGATCCAAGATAGATTTTAATGTCATTTTAAAATTTAGATTTGAGTCTAACTCAATTCTACAAAGTTGACTTGTAAGGTGAAGATATCCCCTCCCTTGTATACTTTATCTTAATACTATTTCTAGTTAATATGGTGAGAGTTTTTCTTATCTATTAGAAATTGTATCAAGATAAAATATATAAGTTGAGTAATTCTCATCTTACAAATTATTTTTTATTCCAAGATACTATCAGAGTTTATCTTAAATTTATTAAGTCATTCATCATATTATCCATGCATGAAGCTCGTGTGCATGAGGTAGTGTATGTGTATGAAAAAAGTTAAGTAATAGATCAGCTAAAAATATGACCAAATTAATTAGTGTATTTTAGAGAACAACCTTCATCCTTACAAATCAATTTAGAGAACAACCTTCACTCTTACAAATCGATTTTGTAGGTCTAAGTTAAGCCCACAACATATATTTTAAGAATTTTATCTTTATATATAATATTTTAAATTTAATCTCTATTTTCATTAAAATACCCACTTTTAGTTGTTGTAGTTATATTTATTCTATTATGTAATATTTAATCTCTAATTTCAATAAAATACATGCTTTTAATTCTTCTCATCATTTTATATTTATCTATTAAGTAATAACAATCAAAACATTGACTTGTGACATATATATTTTTTCGAGAGCGAACAATCTTTGTTAAATTAATATATAGGTTCCGATCCCCCTTTTATTAAATCAAGAAATAAGCATATCCTTTGCAATGAGTTTGCATTGTGTGTGCGTGCACTCTTATTCCTGTAGATGAAACGCATGTAAACGGGTATTTTGTCCCTTAAAAGTCAAACAATTCAAAATGCAAATGATGAAGCAAAAAATTTAAATATATTTTATCCACCTATAAAATATGCGACTTAATCAACCCTGCTGCGAAGTGAAAATAACTAAAGTGTAAGAAGAAACTAAATTATTGAGGAAATATTATTCTTATTTCCAATATGCAAGAACACCAGATTACAATATTTTTGGGGAAGTGGTGAACTTACAGCACTCTCCATCACGCATAAGTTCTATTTATTATAATATTAATAATTTTACTTTTATATATATATATATATATACATATATATTTGAATTAGTTTTGATGCACAGTAAAAAAAATTACCCTAAAAACAATTTTTAAAATAATTATTATAAAAGGAAACTGTTCTTTTGTCTTTGAAGATAAGGATGTTTAGCTGGATAGCTAGTAGATTAATTTAGGATCAAAGAACTCTCTCCAAGGTATCTATGGAAGAGATACTCCTAGATCAAGTAGATCATCGTGCACCTTAATATCGATAATGGTCGTGAGGTGTGTGCATAGTGACAGTAAATAATAGGGTTGAGAGAGAATGCATATACCTGTGAGCGTATTTCTTATTTATAAGGGTGTTACCTCTAGGTTAATTGTTGTCATCTTTTGATTAGATAAGATATAATCTCTTGAGTAGATAAAATATAACCTCTTTATTAGATAAGATATAATCTCTGATTGTTGGGATTAGGATATTTGTTTATCTCCTTTGATAGCTGTCATGCACGTTGTTCAGATCTTCCCAATTATTGTTGAGATTCTGAGCTAATGGACCCTTAATGGGCTTTACTGTAATGGGACACCTTATTAGGTCCATATGTTGGGTCCGTAACAGTTGTCCTCAGCCCGGTTGTCGAGGCTTCTAGGCAGCTGGGGTGTATTAGTTGACACAATCCCGTCTTCTAGCTCTGACAGGTTCTGATTTGCGCATACCATTTCCCCCAACCGGTTTGTAGATTTGCTTCTTTTCTTGATGTTGATTGATTTGACCATCCCTAGTAGGGATGTCTGATCTCGGTTTTTTGTATATTCTGGGTTTGTTTCTTTATTGCAATCGTGACTGTCCATATCTGAGTACTACATATAGTCCTGATCCCCTCGAATTTGGACAGTCACAAGGGTTGAATTGCCTACAAACATTAAAGCTGGGTTGGGTGCGTGTTGACCATGAATTGTTATTCCTTCTTGTGATTGTCAAACATCCGAGTTTAGGGTTTATCTATTTTAACGACAGGTTTCTCCCCTAACCCGAATTATTATGAGAAAAGGCACACACCTTTTGATTTTTGATAAATGAACTCAAAACACTTTAAGAGTTCTCTTCGATGAAATTCGGACATAATTCCGAAATTGATTTTAACATATGAACTCAAACACTTTTAGAGTTCTATTCAATGACTTGACCAAAGTCAGAAATATTTTATGCATAGTCTGCTTGAATATTCATCTGGTATTAAAATCCCTGTATTATATTATGCAAAGGTTTTTATATAAATCTCCACATTACATTCCAGCTCATACTATCAGAATTCAATCCAGACCAAGGGTAATCTGTCACATGTTCAAACTAAGTTTTTAACCAAGACCTCAAACATTTCAACCTGATCAGGGTTAGCATGACGGTTCACCTCCTTATCCCAGAATACAACTTATTAGTTGAAGGTTTTAACCAGTTTAGGTTTTACCCTTAAGCAATCACTTCTTGAGTTTTTAGCCTTTTGTTGGGTTTTACCCTCAAGATCTATTACAACTTGAGTTTTTAACCTAGATCGAATTTTGGAAGCGTCCTCCCTTACTCTTCAAACCCAACTTCTTTTCTGATGACTTTACATATAAGTCTGGCTCTTTGTTCGCTATAGCTTTGATTAACAACCCGGCTTCATTCGCCCGGAGTGTCGATCTTTATTTAACATACCGCTTATATCCCAGAGGACTGGTACAACATTTATATCTCGGAGGACCGGTAAAACATTTATATCTCGGAGGATCGATAAAACATTTATCATATGCAATAATGCAACAAATTAGGATCAAGCTTCATAACTTCCACATATACAAGATAACTTGAGATATAATTCACTTATCTCATCATCATGATTCACTTGAATGGGGCCCATAATCCAATTTAGCGATGCAAATGAAATCTCAACTGGAATCATTGCTTCGTAATTGTATGTCTGGATTGGCTTCTATTTCTACAACATTCCTCGGTTCTCATTATGAGTCGGGTTCTCCATGCTCCTCCATCTGAAGCGCTGCTCTATAAGCTGGGAAAACCTTCTCAATGTGAGAAGTAAAAACCAGGGGACCGATCTCAGAGTCCACCCAAATTTAAATTTCAGGACAATCCAACGGTTGAGAAAAGAGATAACTTTTTCTTAATATTACTGCCCGAAATCAAGACAGAACAGAGCAAGAATTCTGATAACCTCTATTTGTAGTTGAAACACTTTCTCTTGAAAACACTCAATGAATGATCCGAACTGTCAGAATGTATAAAAAGATTTTATTAACCTTTCCTAAAAGTTTGAATGTGATCCAATGGTTAGTATGAGAGAAATGTTCCTTGCAATATCACTGCCTGCTTCAGAAAATGGATTCAGAACCAATTCGGTTTGGGAATTTTCGGTGATGATACAAGCCCCTATATAAGAAACCAACCGTTAGATGTGAACAATGGTGAGTCACACACATTCTGTAAAAGTTTCAGCAAGATCTAACGGTTAAACAAGAAGATCAAGAAGATTGAAGGATGATAGTTTCTGTCCTTCTCAACATGCAAATTTGGATGCTCTCTTTCTCCTCTCCTTTTTCTCTCTCCATTCTGGCCAGGATTGAATTGAGAATGTTGTTCATGAGACACTCGTTAGGCTCTTGAACCATTTGAATTCGGTTCAAGCGGTGAGCATCTATTTGATGGGGTGGGACTGCTCGTGTCATTGGAGCAAGAGTGGAGGTTGCATCTGAAACCTCTTCACTTACATGGACAGCGTTATAGTCCATCGATTGTGGTGGTGTCGTGTTCTGGTCTGGAGGGGGCAATGGATTCACCTCCTCCAAAACAGGATTTGGAGGTAAGTCTCTCCTTACACCCGCGTCAAAGCGTGGATGTGTAGTCTGATTGTTAATTCTCGTGTTTACCACCGGGAACGTGTGATTTGAAATTTAACGTCCCCACTGACGACGCCAATTGTTCTGTGCTTGAAGACAGGGATGTCTAGCTGGATAGATAGTAGATTAATTTAGGATCAAAGAACTCTCTCCAAGGTATCTATGGGAGAGATACCCCTAGGTCAAGCAGATCACTGTGCACCTTGATACCGATAATGGAGTGAGGTGTGTGCACAGTGACAACAAATAATGAGAGAGAATGCATATACCTGTGAGCATACCTTTTATTTATCAGGGTGATACATCTAGGTTAATTGCTGCCACCTTTTGATTAGATAAGATATAATCTCTGATTGTTGGGATTAGGATATTCGTTTATCTCCTTTGATAGCTGTTATGCACGTTGTTGAGATCTTCCTAATTATTGTTGAGATTCTGAGCTAATGGATCCTTAATAGGCCTTATTGTAATGGGACACCTTATTAGGCTCATATGTTAGGTCCGTAACATAAACAAATTGTTGTACATGATAATCCACGATTAAGTATAAAAATACTATACAAATAATCTACACTTATAAATATGCCTTTTGGGAGTAATAATGCATTGGTCAATGACTAAATATTTATCCATCCTACAACATGACATAATTAGGCAGACATAGTTTTGCGAGGATACGCTGCTTGGAATTCAAGGCGCGCTTTGCAGGTTTTGGATATAATTTTTCCCAAGGTATTCATCTAAGTGCTAAATTCCAATGTTCAATCAGATTATCTCCTTAAATGTTAACTCCACCACTTCCCCCACCCTTTATTATGATATGGAAAGTTTATCACAAATGAACCTCACAAATTGAATATGCATGTTATTGATATAGATGAGCTTGAAAATATTGTACATGATGTCTTGAACTTGTCTTAGAAGAAGTTACCATTGACATATATGTTAAGAAGATTATATATTAAGCATATTATTAAATGAACTTAATTATCACAACTTCCAAGCTCATAAAACAAATTATCACAGCTTGCAATGTATATTTTTTTGTTTTTGTTTATTTACATTTAGCTCTCTATATAATTATGATGATTCTTGTTGTGACTGATAAACAAGGAATTGCCCTTTTGAACTATATTTTCATGTTCATCTTTAACTCAGGATGCCAAGGAGCAACCATCATTGGTGATTGTGTACTTTGGTGGTAATGATTCTACTCTTCCAAATCCAAATGGCCTTGGTCCCCACGTACCTGTAGAGGAATACAAGGAAAATATGAGAAAGATTTCTATCCATATGAAGGTAAACATTCACACTAGAAGTACTTTTGAGAGTTTTTCTAATGAAAAAAATACTATATTTCCAGTAGAGAAGCTCTCAAAAACACTTTTGACTTGTATCCAAATAGGATTACTAGTACTATTTATCACGTGGAAGAAATCCTTCATCATTCAAGAAATTCTTGAGCAGCGTGTGCATAAAACTTGATCTTATGTTGATGGTTGCTAAGTTTAATACAAATCCTAATGATTGGCAGTACCTTTCTGAGAAGACTCGCACAATATTTCTCACTACTCCTCCCATCAATGAGGCACAAATCCGTGACAACAGGTAATCACTAGTTGGTTATTATAATTCCTCCCATCAATGAGGCACAATATTATAATTTCTCATTATAGTATTAACTTTTTTCATGCAATGCTAGTATAAAAAATCATCAAACATAACTTTTAAAATAATCTATAGTCTATAAAAACCATCCAACCATCACCACCATTCGTTGTATGGGTCCACTGTCTTTTATTTATAACTTTTATCTCCTTTATTCTCTCTTTCTCATTTTTATTTTTGTCTGTGCATAGCAAAAGTTGTTGTCTAACTATTATAAAAATCGATAAATTTATTGTACATGATATAACAATTAGGGATTAAGTGAAAGTGTAACAATACATCTAATTGAATTCATATAATACAACATGGTTGATATGTAAGAATTTAAATCTTCATCATTACAAGAAATTGCAAATTAGTGAGAAATTATTTCCTCATATTTACGTCACTTTCCTTGCTATCCATATTGGCTAGGAATTAGAGATAAAATTATGAGAAAATAATTCCTCGCAAAATACAAATTACTAATTTGTGACTAATAATTTCCTTGCTCTTTTGTCGTTAATCCTTCACAATTCTCACGCTACTGTGTCACTAATCCCTCACAACGTGTTCATCGCTAAGGCCTCGCAATAACAATGGTTTAAGGTATACAAAGTGGGTTCTAGCTTTTTTGATGAAGGAAGAGTATAATGGAAAATATCATATGTGAAATGACATTTGATACAAAACAGAATATTAATAAAATATGGATAAATCCATAGCACTGTCATAATGTCATGCAAAAAAACATGAATGTAAAACCCATAAAAAAAAAGACTACCTTCGTAACACTACGACCATAGAAGGTTGATAAACATAATTCTTACTAATTAGTAAGGTCAAACATATATAGGGGTTGGTGTTGGTGCAAAGGAACTATACTATTCAATACACACACAGATATATATATATATATATATATATATATAAAGTTTTTGAATTTAAAATATCATTATTTTAGATATGAATACAAGCTATTTAAATTTAAACTGGTTGTTAGTATTCTGTTTAGATAGGATAAAATTGTTATTTTGTTTCATATTATTATGGGATATTTGTTATACCACTTGTTATTATTTGATTTTTAACATGGTATCCGAGTTATTGTTCCCTCCATGAATGAGAGCCATTGTATCCTCCATATGAAAAAAATTATTTTTCATTATCATAAGAGTCTATTAGTTTTCTTCTTCACATTTCCTAAACGTACATCTCTTTTTTTCTTCCCGTACCTATATTCCACTTTTATTTCTCCTATTTAACCTTCACATTCTCTGATTCCTCTACGAATTATGATTATTATTATCATGAACTCAGTTTTTGCCCTCATTCTCTTTTCTCCTTAGCTTCTTCTGTTTGTTTTCTTTTCATCCATGGAAGTCATGGATTCTGTTATGACTATTGGTGGTTCTTGTTGACGTGGGATTTTTTCCATGGTGGTTAAGCATTTTATTGAGCTTCAGCCATGGATGGTTAAACATTGAGATGATTTTAGGTTCTTCCTTATGGTGGTAAAGCATTAGTTGTTTTCTGCAATTTTCAGTCACTGTTACCAAGCTTCAATTTCCATGTTGTTCTTCTGCTTGGTGAGATAAATGCAGTTTTTGATGTTATTGTTACTGTCATTGAGTTTTCTACTATGCAGCTTAATGTTTCATTGATATTTGACATGTTTTTGGCTTATTGGTTTCAGCCTTTTAGGCTTGTTTTAATGATTATATCTTCTGCCATGTGTAGTGGTTAAGCACTGTGTGGTGGTTAAGCACTGTTCCTTTGTTTACTTTTGTCTTGAGTGGTTCAACATTGTTTAGCTTCTACTCTTGATGGATAAGCTTTGATGATTTGAGCTTATGCCAAGTGGCCTTGTTGTTTCCTTTACTTGGTGGTTAAGCTTTGATTTGTTTAATTTGGTCATTAATGTAAAGCTCGTTGCACTATTCTGAATCCTTCACATACCATCCCTGAAACACTTCCCAAACCTACTACTAACCAAAATCATTTCTAGAAGAGTGTTTGAAGAAAGAATTGGCGAGCATGACCGATATTCATGCACCAACTTGAGGAGGAGTGTTGAAAGGAAGTTTTTGAATTTGAAACATTGTTATTTTATATAGGAATACAAGTTGTTTAAATTTAAACTGGTTGTTAGCATTATGTTTAGATAGGATAAAATTGTGATTTTGTTTCCTATTATTATGGATATTTATTATACACACTTGTATAAATAAACCTCATTTAGGAAGAAGAAAAATAATGAAAGCCATAATTTATCTATGGTATTGAATCTTAACACACACACACACACACACACACACACACACACACACATATATATTCACCTTAACGACTAGTAATTCATAATAATTTTAGCACTATCTAGATATCCTTTCTTAGGTCAATCACACATCAAACACTAACAAAAGGGATTATCATAACTCATAATAAATTATTCAAACTAACATGAGCATCTAAATAAGATACTGCAAAAATTGCTCTACCATCCCCACACCAAGACATCGATTTTTAAACCTCTGATGAATAAATTGTTGGAATAAAAACAGTGATCCACAGGGCCTGCTACTAAGGACAAATGAAGCTTGTCGAATATATGCAGAAGCATGTTTGGAAGTGTGCTGTGAGATGAATGTCCAGGCCATTGATCTATGGTCTGCTATTCAAAAAAAGGATAACTGGAGAGATGTTTGCTTCATGTAAGTATATATGCTCTTATGTTTCCCTAAATTAACAAGCTAAAGATTCAAATTTGCATATTTCATTCAGTTTGATTAGGTGGTTAATTTGGTTTTTATTTCTTAGTGATGGAATTCATCTTTCAACTGAGGGAAGCAAGATAGTAACAAAAGAGATATTGAAGGTGCTCAAAGAAGCAGAGTGGGAGCCTAGTTTATATTGGAGGTCAATGCCAAGTGAATTTGGGGAAGATTCACCATATGATCCAGTTGGACCTGATGGAAAGTCAACTATTAATCTCTCTAACTTTGCATTCCCCTACAATGACCAATGGGACTAGACTTGTGTTTATTGAAAACTATATATAAACATTCCCCAATTCATTGTATCCTTAGGCATTAGTCACAAAATAGGCTTTAATTAATACTGTGCTATAATTTGTGCCGGCAAAAAAATTAAAATATAGCAATTTTAATAAAAAAAAATACGAAAATATTGCAGTTTCCAAACTATTTACAATTGTATAGCAATCAATCACGCCCTCCCCAAACGTGTTCAATCACGTCCTCCACAGGCATGACTGGTGTTCAATCACGTCCTCCCCGGGCGTGACTCACCAGGTGGTGACATGTGTCATTTTGAGACACGTGTCATTTTGCGGAGCGATGTATATAAACTTCGGAAAGTCATAACATTTGACTAGAATGTCCGATTGAGGTGAAACTGGTGGCCACACACTCAAAATTGAGAGCAGAAGCTTGGTCAATTTTTTTTTCAAAAGATGTCTCTAAGTACCTCAAAATTACGATTTAATCTTCGAACTTTCAAAAAATTTATTGGTTTCTAATTTTTTATTTATTCAATTAGTGAATTGCATGCTATTTTTTATTTTTATAATTATTTTTCTAATTAAATCATAATTTTGAAGTACTTAGAGCTTCTCCTCTCAATTTCGAGCACGTGGCCACTAGTTTCGCTTCAATCGGACATTCCAGTCAAAAGTTACGACCTTCCGAAGTTTATATACATCGCTCTGCAAAATGACACGTGTCACTGGTGAGTCATGCCTGGGGAGGACGTGATTGAACACCATTCACGCCTGGGGAGGACGTGATTGTTTGCTATACAATTGTAAATAGTTTGAAAACTACAATATTTTTGTAATTTTTTATTAAAATTGCTATATTTTAATTTTTTTTTTTGCCAATTTGTGCCTAATGAAAGTATGATATTCTTTGTTATTATACATTCAACAATAAATGGGTGATCATTTGACCCTTATGCGCGACATGTAGGTTTCATTTTATCTCATGATTTTATGTTTTCCACGGAGTTCATTTTAAATAATGTAGTGCACGACATTTGTATGAGAAGAGAATAAAGAAATAAAATGAATGAAACTTTATTTTATGAGATAAAATCAATGGATCATGATATTTAACACTTAAATAATACTACAAACACTCTTTATTTTTTTTATATATCTTAATCACATTATTATCAATCAAATTAATTACTTATCTCTTTTCTTTTTCTTTCTAGATATATACTAGTATCCGAAGCATATCCACACTTAAATGAAATATTTTACTCCTAAAAAATTACATACAAATATCTTGAATGTGTATATTTATCCCTCCTTTTTTTATATATATTTTAACCCCTACCTATATTTTTCCCTAATACTATCCCCTCTTTAAATTTTTTAAATCTCTTTTTTTTTCAATTTTGTTTATCTCTTTTTATAAGATTGTTTTAAGTTATTTTTTGTATTAATTATTTTTTACCCAAATAACCTTAGTTACTTTATAATAAATATTATGTATTAATTAAAAAGATAAATACATTATCTCTTATAAGGATTGAATAAAAAAACTAACACACATTAATTAAGTGTGAAAATAATTAAGTGAAAAGTGAGCGATTGAGTCCCAATAATTTTAAGCAATGTGGTGTGTTGGCGATAGAATGTGAGGGATGGGCCATTCTGTTCAGCAATGAATAGGCCTTATTACGGTCCAAATCTCATTCAGTGACAATGCCAAATATTTGTTGATAAAAAATCTCATTCATAAATATGGAATATGGAATGGTCTGAATTATCTTATCTTAAAAATTAATATCCATAATAATAACTTTTCTGGTAGTTTATCTAATCTTTTCTTTTTAGCACAAGGAAATGTGATGTGAGCATACAAGTAAATAAGAAAAAACAAAAAGTAATTCAAATGTTGAATATTATCATCGCAATGATTTTTTAAAGGCCATTCCAATCACTATCTTTTTACTAAGTCAATTTCTGTATACGCATTACTATTTCCATGTCTTGTACAAGGGGCTGCACTTTTATATAACTAGGTTAGTTTGCTATATAAAAACAAAAAGTCATTCAAATGTGGATTTGTGTCATCAACTTTAATATTTTAATTATAATTTTAGATTTTAGAGTATGAATGATTTTTTAATTAAATAATGTTAATTATATTTATATACTGTTGGGTAACACGGACCCTCGAATCAAATTGTGAAAGCGGAAATAAAAATCAAAAGGGAGTGAGAGCGACAATCAGAATTTGTTTTACGTGAGAAAACTTTCCTCAATGTGAGAAAAGAAAAACTCACGGGACCTAGTCCAGAATCAAAATCCACTATAAGAATTATTGGTTACAATGAATCAAAACACACCAATGATGATGGTACACTCAACCTCTCTAACAACGGTGGTCACTCAAACGCTCACAGTGTTTCACTCTAAGCTCTCAAATATGCAGGCACGGTGGCTTGCTCAAATATGGCACTCAAGACTGTCACTTGAGGCTCTCAAATCTAGGTCTCTTTTTATTCACCCTCAACTAATGTATTTAAAGGGGTGAATTAGGTTTAGGGGTTTAGAAACCCTCAATGGGCCTAGGTCTGCATTGAGGGAGTAAAGGCCCAAACCAACAATTCTCCCCCTACAACTTCAATGCGTCAAAAATCATAACCAGGAGCCCGGTATCTTCAATCAAACAGCCCAGCATCTTCCATGCCCTGGCTTCTTCAATAATGACGGGTTCACAACCAGACATCTATGTTGCTTTTAGCAACAACCCGACAATATCATTGTGACGGGTTGAGCAACCCGACACCTTCACAGCAATTTTCAAATTTCCTTGCTGGTACCGGCTTGGTCATCATATCCGACCGGTTCTGGTCGGTGTGCACTTTGCCAAGTGCGAGCTGTCCAGCCTCCACCACATCCCGGATCCAGTGATATCTTACATCAATATGTTTGGTACGGGAGTGATAGGTCGAGTTCTTCGCAAGATGAATTGCGCTTTAGTTGTCACACATTAGCTCTTACTTGTCTTGTTCATGAGCGAGTTCCATGAGGAACTTCTTCATCCACATCATTTCCTTGCTTGTCTCAGTCACGACAATATACTCAGCCTCAGTCGTCGAAAGTGCCACACACTTCTGCAATCTTGATTGCCAAGAGACTGCTCCTCCAGCAAATCTCATCAAGTATCCGATCGTCGACTTCCTCAAGTCGAGATCTCCCCCTAAATCGGCATCCGAGTAGCCTTGCAACCCGGCTTCACCTTCTCCAAATCGGAGGCATAAATTAGTTGTACCTTGGAGGTACCTGAAGATCCACTTCACTGCTTTCCAGTGCTCTTTGCCGGGACTCGATAGGTACCGGCTCACCATACCAACTACATACGCCAGGTCAGGTCTAGTGTAAACCATTGCATACATCAAGCTTCCAACAGCGGATTGGTACAGGATCTTTAACATCTTTTCTTTGTCTTCATCAGACCTCGGACACTGCCTTTTACTCAGCTTCATGTGCCCGGAGGGGGTGTTAACTATCTTGGCTTTGTCCATGCTGAATCTCTTAAAGATCTTCTTAACATACTTCTCTTGACTTAGCCACAGTAGCTTCTTCTTTCTATCCCGGATGATCTTCATTCCGAAAATCTGCTTTGCAGGGCCAAGGTCCTTCATAGCGAAGAATGAGCTCAATGCCTTCTTCAACGAATGAATCTTCTCTTTGCTTTACCCTACAATTAGCATGTCGTCAACATATAACAGAAGAATCAGAAAGTCTCCATTCTCATACCTCTTCACAAATACGCAGTGGTCAGCTTCAGTTTTCATGAACTTGTGATCAGTCATGAAGGTTTCAAATTTCTTGTACCACTGCCGAGGTGTTTGTTTCAAGCCATAAAGACTCTTCTTCAACCGGCATACCATGCCGTCGCATCCTGGAGCTCAGAACCCTTCAAGTTGCTCTATATATATCTCCTCCTCCAACTCACCATGAAGGAATGCGGTCTTCACATCCATCTGTTCTACCTCGAGGTCCATTTTAGCTGCCATAGCTAATACAGTTCGGACCGAGGTCATCTTCACAACAGGAGAGAAGATTTCTTCAAAATCAACACCTTTCTTCTGATTGCAGCCTTTCACTACAATATGTGCTTTGTATCTTGGCTTCTGCCCGTTCTCTTCCTGCTTTATCTTATACACCTATTTGTTCTTCAGAGCTCGTCTCCCTTTGGGTAGCCCAGTTAGCTCATAAATTTGGTTTTCAAGCAGGGAATTCATCTTGTCTTGCATTGCCTTCTCCCATGCTTCTTTTTTTGAGCTTGTTATGGCCTCATCATAACTCTGAGGCTCACCGTCTTCTGCAATGACAATGTATTGATCAGGTGGGAACCTTGTAGAAGGTCTTCTTTCTCTAGTGAGGTATCTCGGTTGTTCTTCCTCAGCCGCTTGAGAATCCGGTTGATCATCTTTATCCCGGTTCTCGTCATCAACCCGGACATCAGTATTCCGATCCTCATCATCAACCCGGTCATCATCAGCTTCTTGCTGGACATCATCATCTTCAGTTTCTCCCCCTGCTTCAGTTTGCATAAGAGGGACAGGTTCTTCATCTCGGACTAGAGGGACGGGTTCTTCACGTCTGACAGTAACCCAGACTTGGGGCTTCGAGATGTTATGAAGAGTCTCATCTTCATGAAAGATCACATCTCGGCTTCTCACTATCTTCTTCTTCATAGGATCCCACAGTTTGAACCCAAACTCGGTTTTCGACGAACCGAGGTAGATGCATTCTTTTGTCTTTGCATCGAGCTTTGCCCTTTCATCTTTAGGGATATGCATGAAAGCTCGGCATCCAAACACCCTCAGGTGATCATAAGTTGCTCTTTGACCAGTCCAGACTTCCTCTGGAACTTCTCTGTCAAGCGATCGAGATGGTGAGAGGTTGATCAAATCAACAGCAGTTCTAACGACTTCTCCCCAGAACGTTTTCGACAACCCAACATTGGACAACATACTTCAGACCTTCTCTTCAATAGTCCGGTTCATCCTCTTAGCTAGTCCATTCAATTGTGAAGTTTTGGGGGGCGTCTTCCCAAGTCGGATCCCGTCTTCTCTACAGCAAGCATCAAAGGGACCACAATACTCACCACAATTATCAGATCGAACAACTTTTAACTTCATGTCAATCTCCCTTTCTACCATAACATGGAATTCTTTGAAAGATTGGAGTACCTGGTCTTTTGTCTTCAGAAGATAAACCCAAACTTTGCAGGAGTGATCATCAACGAAAGAAACAAAGTATTGGGCTCCACCGAGTGATCTCTCGGACATGAAGCAAACATCAATGTGGACGAGGTCAAGAATGTTCTTGCATCGTCTAGGTTAATCCGATCTCAAAACGAAATCCGGTTCTGCTTTCCTGCTAGGCAATGCGTGCAACTCTCCAGCACTTGACCCTTCAACCCGATCAGTAGTTGTTTCTTCTCCAAAATCTGGAGTCCTTTCTTGCTCATGTGACCGAGGCGCTTGTGCCACAGCTCCAAGCTTGGTCCATCCCGGACAGAATTGGCTTCTCTGCCATTGATCTTTCCTTGCATGACATACAATGAGTCTTCTTTCTTTCCTTGGACCACAAGCAAATTTCCTTTGGCCAACTTCCATCTACTTTCTCCGAAGTAGTTCACTAACCTGACATCATCTAGCTTGCCCACCGAGATCAGGTTCAATTGCATGTCAGGCGCATGCCTTACATCTCTCAACACAAGCCGGCACCCGACGTCTGTGGTCAAGGTTACATCACCAACACCAACAATCTTGCTGGTTACCTGATTACCCATCTTCACAACACCAAAATCTCTTATGTGGGGTGACGTGGAAGGAGGCACCAAAGTCAAGAATCAAAGTGCAGTCATCATGGGCTATGTTCAAAATTTCTTCACCAAGGAAGAATATCTCGGCATTCGGGTTAGCAGCCACAGTCGTGGTGCTCTGATCACTTCTTCTCTTGGGAACAATTTGATTCAACTTCACACAACCGTTCTGTTCATTATTCTGCAGAATTCTGCAGTCCGGCTTCTTGTGTCTTACCTTCCCACAGTAGAAGCACTTCAAATCATATTTGGACTTAGATCGGCCTATGGACTTGTCTCGTCCACCCCGGCTTTGGCTCTTGCCACGACCCCGGAAGTCGGTCTTTTCTCTGTTCTCAGCAACGTTAGCCTCAAACGTGCTGGATACACCTCATTCTCTTCTCCTGGCTTCTTCATTCAGGAGACTGTCTGTCACGACATCCATCGTTAGTTTTCCTTCTGGAACCGAGTTGCTTAATGTTACTACCAAAGTATCCCAACTTTCCGGCGGTGAACTCAGCAACAACAAAGCCTGCATCTCGTCATCAATTTTCATATTGGCTTTGGACAGTTGATTCAAAATACCTTTGTAGGTATTGAGGTGCTCAATCATACTCATGTCGTCCTTGTACTCTAGCTTTACAAGCCGGCGAACCAGGTGTGCTTTGTTCCTGGGAGTCTTTCTCTGAATCATGGATTCCAACTTGTTCCACAACTTGTACGCGTTCGTGAACTCAGACACGTGCTCAAAGAGGCTTTTGTCAATATATTTCCTGATCGTGGCCACGACCTTACGACTCAGGATTTCCCAGTTCTTGTCTATCTTCTCGGTCGGCTTCTCTTCAAGGACAATGGGATCATATAAATCTTTGCAGATAAGATGATCTTCCATCATCGACCTCCAATAGTTGAAGTTATCTGCGGTCAACTTGAACATATCTCCGTCGTGAGTTATGCCACTGGTCTCCATCTCGTCTCTTTCAGAACCCTCGAACCCGGACTCTGATACCACTGTTGGGTAACACGGACCCTCGAATCAAATTGCGGAAGTGGAAATAAAAATCAAAAGGGAGTGAGAAAGACAAACAAAATTTGTTTTACGTAAGAAAACCTTCCTCAATGTGAGAAAAGAAAAACTCATGGGACCTAGTCTAGAATCAAAATCCATTATAAGAATTATTGGTTACAATGAATCAAAAACACACCAATGGTAGTGGTACACTCAACCTCTCCAACAATAGTGGTCATTTAAACGCTCACAGTATTTTACTCTAAGCTTTCAAATATGCAGGCATGGTGGCTTGCTCAAATATGACACTCAAGACTGTCACTTGAGACTCTCAAATCTAGGTCTCTCTTTCTTTACCCTCAACTAATGTATTTAAAGGGGTGAATTAGGTTTAGGGGTTTAGAAACCCTCAATGGGCCTGGGTCAGCATTGAAGAAGTAAAGGCCCAAACAAACATATACCTATATATAATTTTAAATTTTTAATATAGACGGGATTAATGACTCATTCAATTTTTATAACATTTATTTTAAGGATAATTTTGACAGATAATATAAATTGTTAACAAATTTAATCTTATTAAGTATATTAATCAACTTTCTTAAAATGTATGAAATAATTAAAAAATCTTATATTTAAGAACCAAAGTAATACTTATTATTTTTTATTTTTTCAATAGATTGTCCCTCCAAGATTTGCCACAAACTAGTATACATATCTGTTAGAATATTCAAGACTCCGAGCATGCATTTGATACACACTATGGTACAAGACAAAAAAGAACATCATGAGATGAATATTAAGTTACGTGACAACTTTTATCATGTACAAGAATATGAACAACACAAAAAATAATATTAAATTTACTAAAAATACAATTTTTAATATTAATTATCTTAATATAATTTGTATTATTATAATTATTATTATATATTAGTGAATTCAAAATACATAATATATACAAGTAAGCTAGTAGATAATATGAATTAATAAATACATTGGATGATAAAATTATTATAAGTAATAGATAATAGATAATGTAAATTCAAAATATATATCATAAAGTTATTGGAGTTAGCAGATAATATGTCTTCTAAATACTTTGTAGTTTGTACTTGAAATAAAAAATTGTCTCATAATTTTTTAAATAAAAATAAATAAATTTTTGTTATATCCTTTTATGTTTCATTTGTGCCCTCCCATAGTTATTTTTCAAATTAAACGTGAAAAAAATATTTGTTCTCATATGTTTCTTTTCTTAATGAACATATACATCTTAACCTTTTTAAACAGCTGTTTAAACAAATATATTTACCTTTTTAAAAAATTTCCTGTTGCTTCTACAAAAGTTAAAATATATAATTTGATTGTAGCCTATTTTATAAACAACTTAAAAAAAAAACTAAAATCTTAAAATTTCAGCTGTCCCAAATTTTTAAACTTTTTTAATTTGTTTGTATTTCTACTCTTATAACTTCCTATACTAAGAAAATTATCGGTATTCAACACAAAAAATTATCTACTAGACAGCACAAAATAAAAATAACTAAAATTCTCACTGTAAATCCTAAAAAAATGCAGTCTTTTTCTCCCATCTTTGACATGTATTTTGTGTTAAAGTATAATTACCGTGAATCTTTTACACTAGTTTTATAAACTTTATTATTTAAATTTATTATTTTACAAATTTTATTACCTAATTTTTATATTCGTAAATTTGATTATCCAAATTTTTAATTTTTGCACAAATTCTATCACCATTGACATAGATGAATGATTTTAAGTTTTGATATTGATTATAATTATAACTAATATAAAAAATCATTTTTCTATATCAATTAAATTACAACTAATGTAGAAAGTCATTTTTCCATATCGATTAAAATCACAATCAATGCACAAAAATATTAAAAAGTGATTTTTTTATATTGGTTTATTATCAATATGATGATAAAATGAATACAAATAAAAAATTTGAATGATAAATTTGAAAAATGTTAAAAGTTTAATAATAAAATTCATGAAAAAAATTAAATGACAAAATCCACAAAATTATTAAAATTGAATGATAAAATGTATGAAAATAAAATTTAAATGGTAAAATTTGTAAAATAATAAATCTTTGTCAATAAAATTTGCAACAAAACTTTTAGATTAACAAGAGAATTTTACAACTTAGTACAAGATAGTAAAAGACCCCTCTTGACAGGAATGACCCCCGCGACGTTGCCGGCAGCCCTCTCTCTCTTCTGTTTAAGGGTCGTTGTTGTTGCTCGCTGCTCCTCTCTCGTGTGCTGAAAGGTGTGAGGCCTATCTATTGCATTCAATTTATTTCTTTAGTGCTCTTTTTTTTATGGAATTGTTAAGGGTGAGTAGTAAATTAAAATATGTTCTGCACCATAACAAGACAAATTGGGAATAAATTATAAGAGTATTTAGGAAAAAGATATTATAAAGGAGGTATATTTAGAGGTGTTCAAATTCAAATCAATTCAAAATAAAAAATTGAAAATCGTTCAAAAACTGAAAATCAAAACTAACCAATTTTTTTGATTTGTTTGGATAATTTTTCCTCAAAGAGAGTAGTTCGATTTAGTTTACTATTTGTGTTTTTTTAATCTGATTCAAATCGAACTAAAATACAAAACTTGTACTAACACTTATATTATTTTAGTGTTACATTTTATATGTGTATCATTTGAGTTTCACAATCTTTTATAATGTTATATATACAAAACTTATACAATACATACTATTTTTTTCATACAACTTTTTAAGATATGTTTGGTTTAAAATAGATAAAAAATTTACAATTTTTTTTATAGAAGATTTAACATATTAATAAATTTCGTAGATTATTATTAACAATTTTTTAATATAATTTTATTTAAAATATGAAAAGAAAGTATATAAATCTTAATGAAATAATATTTTAGGAAAAATCATAAAAATCAAATCGGATCAAAATATAAAATATTGGTTTGATTTGATTATATTTTATTTTAAACGAAAATCAAACCAAACAAATCCGTATATATTTTTTTAAAGTTTGATTAAAATAACTTTCTAATAAAAAACCAAAACAAATTGAGCCGCAAACCTTTGGTTATATTTGTTAAATGGGGAAGGTATAATCAAAGTTATGAAAATCGGTCTGAACCAGTCGGTTGGATCGGTCCAACTGGAACCTGGTGACTAAATCGGGCTGGTTTGGATGTTTGACCGGAAATACACCTGAACCGGATTGACCCATTAAAAACTGGCCAATTTTATATAAACCTGACCGATTTTGGAAACCCGGTTACGGTTTACATGGAAGAAAAAAAGGCACAAACGACGTCATTTTGGGCAATCCCTAAATTAAATTCCAGTGGTCAGTGCTATATTCTTCTTCAGTATTTACAATCACCTTCAATTTTTACTGCACTTTCCTTCACGACCACCGACCACGATGTCATTGACCGTTTCCTTCCCTTCACATCCGTCGTGCCACCGCACCGGAAGTTGTTTGCCGCTTTTGGTCGCGTCATATAAAGGTTTGTGACTTTGCTCTGAAAAAATGTTGTACGACTGTACCTAAGCTGTGTGATTCAGTGGTTCTGCTTAATTGATCTTAGGACCCACTAAACATACATGACAACAAACCGTAAATGAATGTTCACTGAATATTTGAAGTTTTATACATAAATTATTGATATATTTTATTATTTTAGAGTTGATGCTATTTTCCTCCAGTTTAGGATTAGGAACCACTAGCTCTAGAAATAGAAATATAGAATCCTTGTGGTGTGGCTGTCAACGAATGTGAGGGATATGCGAAGATTTCAACATGAGTTGTGATAACTACATTGCTAAAACATGTTGAAGATATTGTAGTTTCTTATTGCAGTTTGCTAAGAATAAAGAATAAAGTAAATTGAAAAGAATTTATAAAGCACTCCAATCGGTAGTGGTGGAAAAATGTATAATGCTTTGAATAAGGCTATAAAATAGAGGTTTATATTGAGATGTCTGTGTACTTGATTATTCTCTTTCATTATTCTCTTTCATTAACTTCATGATATTTCAATCATTGTTAAATTTGTCACTTTGCCAGTTTAAGGCAGAATTAATGTTTAGCTTTATTATGTGATATAAAAGAATTAGTGTTTAGCTTTATTTCAAATCCCCTATTATCTTTAAAAAAGAATCATAAAAGAATAATCAAGTCAAAAACTTATTAATGGAATTAAGTAATTGTGTTATTGAATTAATATTTGTGAACTTGTGTTATCAACTTTAATATTTTAATTGTTATTTTGGAATTTGGAGCATGAATAGACTTTTTTTAATCAAATAATGTTAATTATATTTATATACTTATATAATAAATATATGTAATTTTGAATTTTTAATATAGATTGGATCAAACTAGACCAGTTACTAATCTATCGATTGGACCACTGATTTTTATAACATTGGATTTAGGTGACATATTGATATTGACAACTGAAAAGCGTTAATAGATTATGAATCTGATGGGGAAAACAAAGTCAAAATGTTCCAACTGAACGTACGTTTGAAGGCTCTGCATCACAATTAAGCAAACTTTTTTTTTAATAGAACAAATACATTAATAAAGAAAATTAGTTATATTATTTAATTATATCATTTTATTTAAAAAACTATAAACAACTTTATTAGAAATACTTTTTTACTAAGGGTCTATTTGAGTAAACTTCTTTAGAAGTACTTCTAAAAGAATAAAATAAGAAGAAAAAAAATGAGATGAATTTTTCCATAAGCAAAAATAAGTTCTCCATTAGCTAATTTCTAGAAACTCACCAATATAACTTCTTTAAAATATGAGATGACATCTTCAAATGAGCTAATGGAAAATTCATTTGAGCTTATGGAGAAACTCATTTCATTTTTTTTTTTATTTTTTTTTCTTCTAGAAGTGCTTCTAGAGAAACTTACATTCAAACAACTAATATTTCCTAACTCATAGAGACTAATTCCATTTAGACTGGCGCTTATCCAATTTTTTTTTGGTATACGATAAGAATTTTTTTAAAAGAATTTGACATCAATAATAATAAAATTATTAGAAACAAAATCTTAATTAAATAACAAATATTTTGAAGATAATTAAATAAGATAAAATTAATTTAAATTTACTTTTTATATTTGAGATTAGTGTGTTTGATTTTTTTTTTTTATAATTGAGATAAGAAAGGATATAACAAAAAACATTTATTTATTATACTCTTTCTGGTCTTAATTATTTTTTCTCACTAAAAAAAAAATTGAGACCAAAAAGTATAGTTGTGAAAATCGGTCTGAACCGACCGATTGTATCGGGAATCATGGCTTCATCAAGGCCGGGTTGGCAAATGAACCGGCCATGCATGTGGCCTAGTTTGGCCTGGAGAAAATCAGACGATTTTTAGAAGACCCGACCGATTTTTGGGACCCGGACTGGATTTTGACAGGAAAAAAAGCTCCAAAATGGCAAAATGACGTCATCATTGTCGCGCCTTGTAGCATAAGCAGGAAAGAAGGTGCAGCAGCAATAGGAACGAAGGTGCAACAACAGGAACGAAGGTGCAACAACAGTAGGAATGAAGGTGCAGCAGCAACAACTAGGAAGAAGGCGTAAAATAATATATATAGTGGGTATGGTTTTTCCTTATTTGGGCCAGATCCACAATTTTACTTTTAATTTGTACCCTTTTTATTGCTTTATGTAATTTCCATTTCGTTGTTTTGATTTAGGTAGTTGCTATTTAGACTTTTTTATTATTAATACACTTTACTTGTGTTATCAACTTTAATACTTCAATTAGTATTTTGAATTTTTGAGTATGAAATTATGGATGAATTTTTATTAATCAAATAATGTTAGTTATATATGTATATATAATATAATTTTTTAATATAGACAGGGTTCAATCGGGCCAATTATTGACCCACTGGTTGGACCACTGATCCAATAACCCACTACCTCGACCGGTCAATGATCGGAACAGGTTTTATAACACTGCCAGAAAGAATATAATAAATAAATATTTTTAAATATACAAATTATGGTATAATTAAAAATCCATAATAATTTTTTTTTTATAACATATAAATTATATTTAGATTTATGATAAATATTTTATCTTATAATATAATGACATTTAATTTTGAAAATTTTCAAAAATATGAAATTTCAATTTAAAGATAAAGATTAAAAGAATATATTAAAGATATAATTAATAAATCAAGTATACAAAAGAGAAATAAAATGATATTAGTTTGATATAGACAAAAAATTACTTTAGGGAAAGTTGTTATATCAAATTAAATTAAATTTTTGAAATATATTTAAAATGAATTAAATTTACTCTTCTCTTCATCCTCATCTTCGTCGTAGGCGACACCATCACTAAATACAGCCTATCCTATGAAAGCATCAACCTTAGGCTTAGAGCACAAAAGGAAGCGAGCATGGTCTTAGCATACACGACAAGAACATGTGACCTTGGGTTGTTCTTGGCAATGTTATTGGCTTTGCGGAGAATGGTGCTACTACTGTGGCAATCGTGACTGAAGAGCATGAGGCAATTAACTGTCAACTTGAGTTCGATGAGTTGGCAAGTTAATTAGTGGTTGAGGTCAAGAACGGTGTCAAAGTAGGAAGTGTGTATTATGGATGAAAAATTTGTGATAGGCACAAATGTATTATAGAATGGTTAATTTGTAATATATTTGAATTGTGGATTACCCAATCCAAAATACATTTGTATGCATTACAAAATTATTATGAATTACCCAACTCGTAATAATAAATGTATTACGGATTGCTCAATTCGTAATTATTTAAGAGTGGCACACCAGAATGGTGGTTCAATGCAACGTGAAGGTTCATGGTCATAGTGATGTGCATAGCGGTGCGATGGTAAGTTTGGTGTAATGTTGAGGTGGCATTGGGTGGTGGTGTTTGAGTGCAAAACTGGTGATGGGTGGCGGTGTTTGAGTGCGACGGTGGTGTTGGGTGTAGTGGTCATGGAGGTTTGGGGGAGAGGCATCTAGGTTTGCTAGGGAGAGGAAGGGTGAGAAGGAAATATTAAAAACTTTGAAAGTGCACCAATTAAAAAATGAGATGTATTAAGTAATTTCTATCCCATTCCTTTTTTCAGTTTTCTTCAACATTCAATTTCCTTTCTTTTGAAGTCCAATTAATGGATCCACACTACTTACCAATCCAAATTAGGGATTTTCTATTTACATTTACTTCTTTTATCTAATACACTCCTTTTATAATTTATAATTTTTATTTTCAAAAATATCCTCTTTGAAAATAGTCTCCTAAGTTAAAATGTCAACACATTCTAGAAATTACTTTTCGTAATTCAATTCCTTTTGTTTCATTCTGATAATTTGTTTTCGGAAGTCATTTCCTGTCATTCTATCACACATCTATCTATATATGTAAATTTCACTTGAAGTTTTTAGAACTATTAGATCGGAACTTTAACTTGACAACAATCGTTAATCTTATTCCGTTATGTAATCTTCACTTCAATATTTTTGAGCTGTTAGTTTAAAACTTTAATTTTACAATTGTTGATATGGTTAATTGTGATATAAAATTAATGAAAGGTTATATAATTTTTAAAAATCTAGAGAAAACTAATAACTTAATATTAATTTAAAATTTTAAATAATTATTTACTTTGAAAAACTACTTAATATACTAAATTTAAAAAATATATATATATATCAATAATTTATGCATACATACATTATTTTAATTTATTAAGATTAAATAATCATTTTCGTCCCTGAATGTGCAAAGTACCGACAAATTCATCCTTGAAAGATGAAAATTCAAAATTTTGTCCCTAAAAATGAAAAAAGTGCAACAAAATCTATCACTACTTGACTTTTGTCCGTTATCATTAATTGAAAGTGCCTACGTGACACATTCAAAGACGAATTTATCACATATTCGTCCTTGAATGTGCCACGTAGACTCTTTCAATTAACGATAACGATAAAGGAATAATAGATTTGTCACACTTTTTGCACTTTCAGGGACAAAAAATTGAATTTTCATCTTTCGGGAATGAATTTGTCAAGGCTTTATATATTCAAAGATGAAAATGACTATTTACCCATTTATTAATAATCTAGATTTTACCTCCTTCGACATTAATCTAAAAAATAATTTATTTTAAAAAAAATATGATATTCCATAATTTTTGCCGACCTGGGCCTGGCGGGTAACATGATCCAACTGGGTCATGCTTATTTTTTTTCATAAAAAAGAGGCCCAAACGGCTACATTTTGCTATGGTTGGAAGTTAATTTTTTTCCAAAATTTTGTCCTTCACTGGATGATGATACTATTATCTATGTAAATATAAATGATAATAATATTAATATATCGGTGTTTCTCTAACATTAACTTTTAACAACTGTTATTCAAATAAACCAATAATAGTAGAATATAGGATTTTTTTTTTAATCTGCCTTTTTTTTCCTCATCTCAACATACTCTCTTCTTCACATAGTTGACACAGTAATTTCTTCTATGATTGAAATTTTAATAACCTGTACAAAACACTGATCAATAATTGAACATTGTGGTAAAAGGTTCTGCCCATTTATTTAACTAAAATGTCTGAGTTTAATGTTGATCAGAGAATGGTCAAGTTATAGAACAAGGCCACTGACAGTTTAGTTTAGCTGTAAGTAACTGTGAGTAGATATCATAATCCTTCACTACCTTGCACTTCTTATGTCAAAGTTTATCTATTGCTGGTGCCGTACCCACCATCCTATTTGGGGGGTGACTGTGAGGCGAATGAGTTCCAGGGTACACTGCTTGGGTTGTAGTGGCTGTCATTTTGGCTGCCCATTTAGGTTTGATTGTCTTTGAAGATGGTTTGTGTATTTGGTGTTCTAGGGACAGCGAGGTTAGGTAGGTTGTCTGCTTAGTATGCTCTTCTTGAGTATGCTTCTGGTGCGCTAGTGCAGTTCTCGTACAAGGAGCCATAAAGCACGATATCAGCATAGAAAAGTTGCCGTCTATGCATTGATTCATTATATTTTAGAATTTTGGCTCCTTGAAAGTAAGGTGCACTTTAGAGGAAAAAATGTGGAGTTGGAACAGTTGAATCAATGGTTGAGAATGTGATAAAATGCATCCACCTGTATAACTACTAATCACAGCTATTAAAATTCACTATTGATTTTCCAATCAATTGTTACAACTCCTCACTTTATACGAACCAAATTCAATTTTATAAACATACTATGACTATAAGCAAGGATAAAATTTACAGTATCTAAAGGGTAGGGGTGTTCATAAACCAATCCAATCCAACTTGAACCGGAAAAACCGATCCAAAAAACCGAAAATCGAACGGATTAAAAAATTGAAAAACCGAAATTTTGTTATTGGATCGGATCGGATTTGATTTAAGAAACCGATCCAAACCGTATTTATACATATGTATTTATAATATCACTCATTTTTATTTCTTATATATTTATAAAATTATCATATAACTTATATCTATTTATGAAAAATATATTTAATTAAAGGGGATTTAATAATTATTTAAGATGCGCAACTATTCTATTGTTAGTTATATAATTACATATAAATAAAATATTTGATATTTTTAGTTATATTTATTATATATCTTATCTTTTGTTTTTTATTTTTAAAAAAAATTATAAGTAGGATCAAAATCGAAAACCAGTTCAATCCAAACCGCTTTAAATTGGATTAGATCAGGTTGAATTAAAAGTTTAAACTAAACCGATTGGATGATAAATTAACAAAACCGAAATAATTGGATCGAATGATTTTTGTGTTTAAAACTGATCCAATTCAATCAACGAACACCCCTACTGAAGGGTAACAGGATATTGATGGGCACCCACATGTAACTAAAGTTTATACTAGGATAGGTAGGAGGAAGGGATTATTAGGTTTAGGATAGTGGGAAATCACACACTTGGGGATGAATTACACATGTAACTAACTGTCTATGTTGCACTGGAGAATGTGAGAATGCATGGGATATGTGGGTAGTTTCTGTTAGGAGATGAATAAAATGAAGCAGAGGCATTTAGATGAGTCAGTTATATGGAACATTTTGTATTAGAGTGAATCTAGGAGGACCCTCTAAGAGCCTGTTGGGCTCTGTTCTTGCTACTGTAACATAATTTTCCCCTTCTTGACCAGTTTCAATCAGATATCTATGGAGTCTAATGCGAACTAAAGGATTCTATGCATTGTTGTTATGATTTAAGCACATGAAAAGATCTGTATTCTGTAATCAATTTGTTATTGTTGGGGTCATAACATTGTGATTGTTAATTAGCTTCCCAATTTTGTGCTTGAGACAACCTATCCATTGATAGTTTGTTCTTGTGTCTGGTGTGTATGATACTTCAAAAATGTAATCTCATTATGTGATTTTCAATATTAAAAACAATGGCTGGATGCTTCACAGTTAGTTTATGGAGCTGGTGCTTCTCACATTACGATTTAGATTTGTTGCCTATCATTTTGCGTTTTTCATTCTTATATTCCTTTTTCTTATGGAAAAGTACTATGATAATTTCCTAATTATAGCGTAGATGCCAAGGATGGGTTTGTTTTGCTCTAATTTTGTACACCCATTTATTTCAAATGAGTTATTTTATTTCTACTTCTGTTAATTGGCTTGGTATTTGATTTTTAAAGTAGAATGCTTTTAGAAATCAATCTTGCTTGCACTGTTCATCAAGGTATAGACTTGGTATTGGTGGAAGGAATCTGTGATCTAGTGACAAGTAGGACTAGGATCATGTAATCTGAGAAATTTTATCAGGGCATGTTGTCTTTAAATGCTATCATAGTTCCATTCTTCATTAGAAATTACTTTATATTGGGAATTTCCAATCCCTCTATTCCCACAAAGGCACAAACTGTTAATTATATTAATATTTCTTTTTAACCTTAAGCTTAAATTATGTCTAATTGGAAATTAATATATCTAGCTTGATTGAATACGGATCCTGACTAGGTTTGTATATTGATTTTGCCTTCTCATGACCACCATTTCTCAGGTATTTTCCCCTGATGATCATGCCTGGTGTTATACTCGATGGTTTCTTTGAAAATATCTTATAGCAAATAACATTTTTGTTTTCCGTACTTTAGTAATCTGCATTCACAAATTTGATCTTTTTCATGAATGGCAAGTACTCGTAATGGGACTAGTTACTTGTAAGATGTATTAGTCTGTTTATTTTGCATGACTAAGCATGGAAAGCCAGTACTGACACCATGTAAGTTAATCCAGAATTTGGTATTGCATTCTGACGTTGAAGCAGTGTATCAAAGACGAGAATTACTGTATCTCAATGGCAGCTTCAGAGAAAACTCTAACAATTAACAAATGCACAACAAATGAAGGTTGGACTGTAGTTTTACCCCGTCACAGCAGACAAAGAGGAAAAGCTACCAAATCTGGAGTTTTGGAGGAAAAACAAGAGCCATGGACTCCAACAGATTCTCAGACTGACCCAAGCAAAGAAGCAACACTGGTGCAGAAAATGGAAGGATGTATAAATAGGATTGAGAGATCTGAATTCTATCATACTTTCAGGGATCAAATTCAAACATTCGTTGTTGATTACTTCAATAGAGTTTTGGGCTCAGAGATAAAGATGCAAATGGTCATTTATGGTATTGGCAGCATCGAATTGTATGTGCCCCCTCGTCTGCAGCTTAGTCTTGCAATATTGATGAGAAGAGATTTCAGTTGGACTGGAAACATAGAGGTATTTGATCCTATTCTTTCTGCAACTGAGTCTCGGGTTTTGGAAGCTATTGGTTGTTCTGTCATGTCCATCAATGAGCATGGGAGGCGAGAGGCTCTAAAGCCAACAATGTTCTTCATGCCTCACTGTGAAGCAGAGCTATATAACAACCTGTTGCAAGCAAATTGGAAACTGAATCTCTTAAAAAACATGGTATTATTTGGGAACAGCTTTGAAACATATGAGCAGCACGTGTCACTGTAAAAACTCACCTATTCTTAACTCTATGGGGCATATTTTGGCTGCTCAAGGATTCACAAATGAATTTAGAATCCAAACAGTTTCAGATGAATATTATAATGCATACCATGATTCAAGTTGCCATTTTTTCAGCCCTCTCCTTGAGACAGAGCTGCCTATTATCAATTCTTGATTGACTGTATCTTATAAGCATAAATTCATTTAAACGGATGTATATGGTTGTACATCATTTTGTCATAATTATTGATCTAGCATGAGACGGTTACCCTCCCATGTCTTCTTATTTTTCCAAATATCCTAAGCTTGTGTATGTTTTAATTGTTAAGTTATATATTGTTTTAAGTATGCTTAGTTTATTCATGTATTGTTGCATGTGTGGTCTATGTCTATGATGGCCCTGTATCTGGGGTACGTGGGGAAAAGATGAATAGGAGGTGGTCCCTTGTCCTTGGAGATTTCATGGATATGCGTATATGGACGTGAAGACGCATATTATCTGTTTTTGTTTTGTTTTAGAGTGTGTTTGGATGAAACATTTTAAAATTTAAGAGAATTTGAAATTTAAGGAGATTGAAATGAATAAATTAAAATTCTTGAAAATTTTTAAAATTCTTTGTTTGGACCAATTTAAATTCCTTTAATTTGAAATTTTTTGTTTGGATAAAACAATTTAAATTTATTATATTTTGAATTCTTTGTTTGAATTATATAATTTCAATTTATTATATTTCATTTTTTATCCAATTATTTTTAAAAATATAAATAAAAATTATTATTTTTATAATAATTTCTTTAAAAATCTATATATATTCTTGTCCAATTATATTTTAAAAATATAAATTTAGAACCAAAGCATAAAAAATATTCCAATAAAAAAATTAAAACAAAAGAAAGCATATATAAAATACTTCATCTACATTTTATCATCACTAGTGTCATTAAAAATATAAAAATGAGAA
>PYAF01000182.1:28860-95160 GCA_007407185.1 Glycine tomentella | reverse complement strand
TATTATTTTTATAATAATTTCTTTAAAAATCTATATATATTCTTGTCCAATTATATTTTAAAAATATAAATTTAGAACCAAAGCATAAAAAATATTCCAATAAAAAAATTAAAACAAAAGAAAGCATATATAAAATACTTCATCTACATTTTATCATCACTAGTGTCATTAAAAATATAAAAATGAGAAGAGTTTGAACATTAATGATTTTAATATACAACCTAAGACATCAAAATAGTTTGAAAAAGATTAATTAAAAAAAAGTAGTCCCTACATAAGTCAAAAGACATTCTTACGATCTATTCCCGTACATCAACAAGAAATCATTCTATTAGTAATGATTGATATAAAGTTTTCAAAACTAGACACATAATTAATCATAAGAAAAAAAATATAAGAACTTATATTCAAGATATATGAGAATATATATAAACTTATTTATCCTATAATAATCAAACCATTGCTTTTCAAATGACCTAAAAAATGCATGGAGAATATGTCAACTACAATTAGAATCAATGAGGCACCAACACATACATAAAGTTTTCAGAATGTAAGCAATTTATATACAACAACATTAATATATTTGTAATGATATCAAATGTACCTTTAATTTGGAATTTTTTTATGCACTCCTTTTTTTACTACTTTCAATCTTACTTTTGTGATCTAAACAGTAAAAGAGATTCAGAATATGTGGACCGGAAGAGTCAAGTGGGGAGTGTTGTTAGGTGTTCATCAAAATACCAAGTGGTGATGAAAAGTTAAAAACCATGTTTTTTTCTAACTTTTGAATAGAAAGCACACCAATGGTTTCAGATCATACTCATAAATCAAATTTCAGATAATATAATCAGCATTTCACAATATATTCAATTCAAGGTAGAGCAAATGATAAAAATTACCACGGGTAACACAACAACAAGAACCATCAGTGAGATACATTAACTAGACAATTAGCAATGAAAAAAAATGAGGTTATGCAGTAAAGAGATTCAAACTTATCAAATAGAATCTAAAAATGAGGTTATTTCAAACTGCACATAATACAAATGGATAAGTATTGCAAGCAAGAGAGTGCAACAAACAACTCTATTTTAATTTCAGTCCATGTATTGACACCGACACAGATAATAAATGTCAAGATCACATGTTTGACAATAAAAAGTTCGTACAACTTTAGAACTCCTTGCTACAAAATAAGAATAATTCTTCTCTGAATATAAGAAAAATATTTTCATTTCATGATTACACATGTTACTCATATAAATGGAATCTCTCAAAGCACATTTACAATCATGCACCTACTAGTACCATTTGGCTTGATTTCAGCTAAATTACCACCTGACAGAATTGTCTTGAGTTGAATGAAACCGTCAATGTCAATCTATTTGTTTCCACCGAATTCCCTTCTAATTCTAACTTTCTGCTTCATCTAAGAAGCCTTTATACACTCCCTATAGATTATTGTACCAGTTCATAATTGAATTATAAATTCTATACATCTTGAATTAGCCAAGACCAGGATCTTAAATTGATTAACTTCATTAAATTTGAATTTTATATACTGAGTGTATTTATATTTAATATGGTGTCTTCTATTAGAAATTATTTATTTTATTTTATTTTATTTGTCTGTAGAGTGTTGAGAGTTATTCTTTCTCCATAGGAATTACAGAGGTTGTTAATACAAACCTTGTACTAGAATTAAGTGTGAATGACGTAGAGTATGTTTATCAAAGGTATATTATGTACTTGGTATATACATATGATTTCAAAACAGTCACAAGTGACTTGAAACTTTTGTTCTTTTTGTAATATTTCCATGTGAAAGTTGATGTGTAAAATTGATTGAATTTGTTATCTTGAATGAGATTGTAAGATAACAAAATTATCTTGAGATGTTGGATTTTGTAGTCATTCACTGACAAAATTGTTTTATGACATGATGTTGAACTCTATTTTTATTTTCTTTTTTGGTGGGGGGTGGAAGGCTGTTACCTATCACTTTTTCATATGCTGAATATGGATTGCCAATAATGAAGTATACATAATGAAGTTCCTGATCATAAATGGATGTATACATTTTGAAAAGTGGTACCATGAGATGGGCAGAGAAAATATTTGAAAAATGATTCTGAGAAGTTTCTACAATGTAGCCAATTTTGTTTCTATTGACGCTAGGGTATTATTTTGTTTTTAGAAAATATTTGAAAATATTTTAATTAAGTAATCTTAGCAATGAATATAGTTAACACTTTATTTATCTCGATTGCATATATAGTATAAAGTAAAGGGCTGATGAAGAGTGAAAAGAAAGATGACATTTAATTAATTGCGAAAACGGAAACTCGGAGGGAAAAGAAGGAAGCAGCGAAATGGTAAATAGCATATTTTTGTATGAGGCCACGAGTTTGGAGCAAAAACAAAAGAGTGAGCTACATTAAAGACAGAAAGAGAGATATGTTAAACCTGAATTAGAAGTGAAAGGTAAAAATGCAAAAGAATATTTGAGGGAGGTGGGATCAAACACTAATGTCTTTTTCTTATACTTCCATTTGAATAATTTCTTTTAAAGCTAGGAGTTAGAAGGCCACCTGAGTGTACTCGATAAATATGACCCTCTTCATCTTGCAGTCTGCAACACAAGAACCAGAAACCAAGCAGTGAAATTAGCATTGTCTAAACTCTAGTCAGTGTCTAGTTCATAATAAAATAGCAATAAACATGGTTTGCCTTTCACATATCTTCACGACATTTGCACCAGCATGTGGCTCGCATTTGCGTGTCTTAAACATAATATTCTTGAGGTTTATAAGGAACATCATGCAAACGAGTAACACTAAATCATACAAAATATGACATCCACATGTATGCAATCTTCTTAAGGAAATTTGCTTTGAAAAATTAATTCTCCTAAACCATAATAAAATGATGATAGATTAGTCCATTAACGATAATAATAATACATTAATAATAACAATAATAAGTTATTGTTATCGCCTATATAATGCAACAAAAATGAGTAGATTACAGAGAGATAGAAAAAGTAACAGAAGAGAAGTATCATACTCGTATGTATGTATGTTAACTGATACAAAGCATATGCAGAAGTTTTGTTGACCGTTATGAAAGGAGGAATCCGCAATGTCTGCATTTTCCTGCTCGAATTTTCCTCCACTTCCACCAATTCCGTAACAATCAATGCCTCTCCTCCACTCTGCAAATCACAAAACAACAACCTCAATGCAAAGGAACACAATGAGGAGTGTGATGTGAATGTGATTTATTTACCAAGCCACTTGGAACAGCCATGTTGAGTACGATTTTGGTAGTACAATTGATATTGTCGTCGGAGTTCGAGTTCTTCTCGCACTTCTCCAGCTTCGATTTGGAGACGATTTGAATTCCGACGACATGGAAGGAAGAAAGTATGAAGATGATTAGGATGATAGCGGAATGCAATGCCATTGTTATTGTTATGCACTAGTTCTCTAATTGCCCATACATAATACATGGGTGTGCTAGTGCGTGATAGTAACCGCCAAAATAGATTCAAAGGCGGTTTGGCGGTTTTTTTACTTTCCTTTATGCTGTGTTTGCTTGGAAAGTGGGGATAAGTTATCAAGGCGGTTTGGTGAATTTTTACTTTCCTTTAATGCGAGAAAAAAATATTTTATATGAAAATAAAAAATTATTTTTGGAATCTTAAAATAATATATAAATAATTTAAATTTAATATCATGTAATTAATTTAAAAAATTATGTGACTTTTTAAAAATTATACATGACATTAAATCTTAATTTTCTAATTTTCGTAAGTTGTTATAAGCTCTTTCATATAACCATATCTATATTAGATTATTATGAATAAAACAAATTTCAATTCAACTAATCAAAACCGTTAATCCAATTTCTTTAAGAACTATAGTTTCAGTTTCTTTAGTATACAATAGGAATAATAAAAATTGAACTTAAAAACTCCATTTTCCCAACCCTACCACTAGAAATATAGAATCAGATTTTTTTAAGGGAGACTATAGAATCAGTTAAGAAGGAACTAGAAATAAAATATGGAATAATCAAAGGGACTAAGCATGGGGAGGAAATGTGGGAATTTGAAGCATTGATGTGGGGCTACTACTAATTGGCCCTCTACTTTGATCTGAGAATTGATCTAATGTTTGGTATAGCTTGGTGTGTAAATGCTCGGATCATGAGCCCTCCTTTTCATTCATGTGGTGACTCATGAATATTGAATACTATTATTCTATTTTCTTATTTTTTTTTTGCTATTTATAAAACAAATAAATAAATAAATAAAATAAACGTATTTTATGTCTTAAAAATATACAAGCATAATTAAAAATACTTGCTATATAGGATTAGTGAAATAAAATCATTATATATTTAATTTCTTCTCTTATATATGTTAACCACTACTATAAAAGCAGCATTTCACGACGTCAAATCGAAGTCGGTTGCTTTAAAATCGTCATCATATGTTACATGATGGCAGAATTATAAATAAAAGCAAATATTCTACGACGGTTTTTGAAAAAACCATCTTTAAATATTTGCTTTTATTTACAATTTTGCCACCACGTAACATTCGAAGACGGTTTTAAAGCAACCGTCTTAGATTTTCTTAAAACAACGACGTTTTTTATGCAAACCCATCTTCGAATTAAAGGGGTTAAAAAAATATTTCTTCCGGTCACGACCTTCTTTCCCTGACCTTCTTCAAAAAAGTCTCTTTTGCTCTCGAAATTCCCTGACCTTGTACGTGCACGGTCCTTCAGCCATCGTCGTTGGTGCCCTCTGTCACGCCATCCTGTGCTCCGCCAGGCCATGGTGTCTTCTCTCTGTCCATCATGCCCTACCGAGGTCCTCATTTGGTGGTACAAATTAAAATCCTTGCTAGGGTTTCTACTTCTCTCTCTCTGACATGGATTTCTATTTTGGTTAGCTGCAGGGTTCTCTTTGCAGTACACATTTCAAAGATCTTTCACACAACCAGGTTTGAAAGTAATGTCGTGTTTTTTTACGAGTTTGGGATTTCGAGGGTTGGGGTTTTTGTTTTAGTTGTTTTTTTGTATCTTGTGTTGAGCTCACACTATTAGAAAGATCGCTTTCCACATCGATTATTTTGGACATTTAACATTGATTTTTAACTGATATTGAAACCAGCGACGTTGAAAGTATCAATGTTAACATTGATTTTTGAAAATCGATGTTGACATAACTACACAACATCAGTTTTCTTAAAAAACCGATGTCAAATAATAAGAAATTAAAGAAAAAAAATATAAACTATGCAAATTCAACATCGATTTTTCATAAAAATCGATGTTAAATTTACATAACAACATCGATTTTTCGTAAAAATCGATGTTGAATTTACATATCAACATCGATTATTGTAAAAATTGATGTTGTTAGTAAATTATGCAAATTCAACATCGGTTCTCCATAAAAACTGATGTTTTGTTAGTAATTTTACATCAGTTCTTCCAAAAACCAATGTAGAAAGTTCATTTTCTACATCGATTTTTTCCAGAAACCAATGTTATATTTTCACTTACATCATTTTGAATAACCGATTTAAAATGTCATTTTTTTAAAAAAAAAAATATGATCTATTCTCTTTATTACTCCCAGCCTGATACTCTATAAACACATAATCCCAATGTATACAACTTCAATGTGTGTGCAAGATGAGAACATAATAAATATAATATACTTTATAAATGACGTGAATTTAATTAACTATCAATATTGACTTCTTAACTCTTAACATAATAGAGACTAAGCTCACATTTGGTAACTACTTATTTCATAATTGTCTAAGAAAGCTGGTAAAATAAAGCAATTGTTTCTCCAAAACAAAAGTTACTCTAAACACGCACTCAAGTGTGGAAAAGGGCAAAACCTAGAGGTTGGTACCCCTTTAATCTTCTTCTGAGCTCATTAAGCTCCTGCCCAAGCTCCAACTCAAGGAAGGGAATTTCTTTACTGGTTGAACACTTCTTCCAGGTGGAAGTTCTCCCCGCTGCCAACACAAAAACGAAAATAAATAAAATCACAATAAAGCATTAAATACAACAGAGGATAGTTGATATCACACCGGCCAGTTCAAATTAAAATCAATCTTACATAGTGTTGAATTATTTTTTATTGCATTTTTTCTTCCAAAATATACATGATAGAGCCTTTATAGTTCATACTGTAAAAATAAAATCAAATAAATTTCAAAGGTTTGCTTGAAGTAAATTGTGTAAAAATTATGTATGCATGTCAAGTCGTCAACTACTGATACATGAATGGAAGCCATTTCTTCATTATGGAGCATTCAAAAGGGTGTAAATATAGAGTATTAAAAATGAAAAGAAAAAAAAAACTAACCATTTTCCTCCATCTTTCACTTCCACTGTTCTAAATTTAAAATTTATTTTACTATTTCAAAACTAACCATTTCTACTTAACCGTCTCACACACAAATCTTATGGCTAAATCAAATGTACGTACACTGTATAGTACTTTTTCACTTCATCAATAGTTTAAGAAAAAATATTTCAAGAGGCTTACGTTGCTCAAATAATTCTATAGATAGAGCTGGATTAGTATCCACTTGTGTGTGTGTGTGGAGGCTAAGCTCCACGACCATTGTACTGCCTATCAAGCTTAAGCCAAATATTTACTAGGCCTAAAGTACCAATTTTAATTTTATTTATTTATTTTATAAACTCACTCGATTGTTTGGTTCAACAAAGATATAAATTGTCTTTTTTATTTCAAACCAATTAGATTTTAAATTGTATTCGTTTTTTTATAATAGTCTATTTTCATAACAATATTTTAAAAAAATCATAATAATACTTTAAAGTTTAAACGTGTGTGTGAAATATAAAATTTAAATTCATTTTAAATCTAATAATTAGTACATATTAGAATTAAAGAAAAAGTAAAAATTTAATTTGGTTTCAGTTATATATAACAATAAAAATATCTAAGTATAGATAATATGAAAATTTATTAAGTGAATTTTTAGCAAAAAGAAAAAGTTATTTCAAAATATATGTATAAAATATTTCAAAATAGTTTATGCACAATTGAACCACACATACCAACTACCTCGAAAGTTAGTAATGTTGCCCAATTGAGACACAATGCATTATTTAGTGTACTAGATCTAGTGTATGGCCCACCAGCTAGCCCACTATATATTATAACCAATATTGAGGAAAGTCTTAGCAAGTTAGCATCAAGAAAGAGGTTGCTGGAAAATAAACAGAAATGCTGCCTAGTGAATTAGCTATGGTCAATAAGTGTCCTGTAGCCTAAATTTGTTCCATTGATTTAGATTTTATAACTTTTTTCATACAACAAGAAATTCTCTGTCAACATGCTTAAAATATCTCATTATTTACTAACCCAAGCATTGTTATTCTCTCTCTCTGGATTAAGATGTTCCCTGAAGACATATAACATTGTACTTTTAATTAATTCTATAATTAAATGGCCTGGCCATAAACCACAACTCTATATTTTGTGGGAGCTATTTATAGAAGCTAACATACATTATGCCTAGTGGGATCCGAAGGTGTTCTCTCCACTATAAGTCATGTAAAGAAAGCCATCTTGATCCTTATTTTATTCATAAATAGCAGACATCAATGTAGCTGTAACAACAAGGGATTTAGTACATAAAATTATTGCTGTAAAAGTACAAAAAACATCATTTGGCATGACTAGATACTTACCATCCCAGTTGGAGGCAGTGTGTTATTGATGAAAACAAAATATAGCCTTCTGCAGACAACATAAACAAACTAGCCAACAGTCAAATCAGCAGGGACAAGGTATCTACATCATCACAACAAAAAGAGAACCAATTGAGAATCCACTAATGCACAAAATCAGATCAATTATACTCATTGATCAAGATTAATATAACCAATCCTTTATAGCTAGAATTTGGGGAAAACATTAAGTTTGGTCCTCCAACTTTCCATACTTGTCTTAAAACAATATCAAACTAGAATCTCACTTGGAAGCAGCTTCACTGTCATGATGGATAGCTCAAAAGAGATTATTAGTTTAGAAAGAAAAAAAATAGCAGTCAATGTTCATAACCATTCTGCACATGCATATGAAGCATGGCCTATTCACAAATCAAATTATCATTCTTAAGCAGAGCCTGTTTTACATTACTAACAAACCACATTTTGATAATGAAGTTATGATGTGGTATATAAAACTATATAGAAAATATGATTCATAACTTTAACAGCAATACAAAATCATTAAATCTTGATTGATCACCATCAATACCAGCATTTTACATAAACATCAAAGTATCAACTCAACATTTATTACACACTTCCAGGAAAAATAATGAACCTTACCCCCACCTACCCCAAATAAAACCCTTCAGGCATAAAAACAATATCACCAGACCAGGAAACTAATCAAAAGGGACGAAATAGCATAAGAAAATCACTCACTTTTTCTCATCAATGTCAGGAATGTCACTTCTTTCAGCTTTATCTACAATCACCTGCACACAAAATTGCCATATATTTAAACAAGAGTGCTTCAAGAAAAATAAAATAAAATAAACGTAATATAAAAATAGAGTTTTGGCAACCAACTTGTTGTCCATCTGATCATTCCTTAATCATGGAAAGCTTTTTGGAGGCAAACAAGTAACTAATTGGAACAAAAAAAGAGTTCATTTTTTTTATATTTATTTGAAATTGATCGCAAGTGATTTGTTTTGAATTTGACTTCCAAATAAAACCTTGACAGCATAAACCCAGTAGAGTAGCTGGTTCAGAAATACATAAGCAAGGAGAAAGAAATATGCAATTGTAACACCTCAACTTACAGTCTTGTTATTATTGATTTTTAATGAAAATTTTTTTCAACTTACTTAAGAGCACCCAGTTGAATATAACAAAATGTTGCCAATAATTGATACTCCAAGAAAATTTCATCACTGAGTAATATTTATAAACCTGAAGTAACATATAATAAGAGTACAAACTGACACTGGTTCTATTACATAGTACAAATTACTAAAACACTCTGTAACAAAATAACACATCTTCAAACAAAATCCTCTTCTTGTAAGCAGCTAGGCAACCTCTCTTTACTGTTCATCTGCTCACCCGAATGGAAATCGAGGTCATAGCAAGTGTCAACCACAGACACAAAATACAGGGTAAATTTATAATAAACATAGTTTAAGCAACAGGTTATATTCAGTGCGCAGTTATTTATGACAACGTCCTCAAACTTCAGTTCTAATTTTGTATGGTGCATGATTCTCCCAAACTCTCAACATCATGAACATGTGGTACCAATTGTCAAGATAACCTTATCCCAGTGGCACAGAACTTCTCCGATCAGTCAGGGTCTCCCGGTGTTGCACAGGTTCTCACCCACACTCATGTGATCATCATGGGTGGCGTGATTCCCCACCGCAAGGCACTACTACAAAACTGGCTTTCTACATCGGTTCTAAGGCGCATTCTACGTTGGTTCTAGAGCCATCTTTGTAGCAAGAGTCGTTGAAAAGTAAGACTTTCTACGTTGGTTCTTGAACCGTCTTAGAATGTCCCATTCTAAGACGGTTCTTAACCTATAACCGTCTTAGATTTCGTCTTAGAATGTCCCAGCAGGGAACCAATGATCTAACCTACTAACCACTGGGTTAGAGGTCTCTCCAGCCTTTCTCTTAGATGTCTTAACTCTTTTAGAGGTAGACATTTTCTAGGACAAGTGTACTAAGTAGAAACAGAAGAAAAACACAAAGGTGTTTGAAAGATAAGAATGAGAGAAGTGTGATTTCTTCTTTCAACAAAGGCTGTATTTATAGAGATTTTTGGGCTCCAAGAATTTGAACTTTGAATAAAGGAGCAGTTAGTATGAATTAAATCACTACAGAGAATTCAAATTTGAATTAGGTGGGAGTTGGACAGTTACAATTTTCAAGAAAATCTGTCAGATTTTGCAGTAACTCCTTGAATAATCGATTATTTCCTTGTGTAATAGATTATTTCATATGTAAAATCACATTATGTAGACACAGTATTCGATTAATTCATAAAGTAATCGATTATTTCTGTAAAATACATATGTAGAAGACAATGTGTAATTGATTATTTCATGATTTAATCGATTAACACAGAAACAGTTGAATTTTAGAAACATATTGAGGCTTGTGTAATTGATTAATTCGACATGTAATCGATTATTCTAGTAAGTTTTGAAATATGAAACACTGATTCTCAGTAATTTAATCGATTACGATTCACTGTAATCCATTATTCCAGTGAATTTTGAAATATGAAAAACTGATTCTCAGTAATTTAATCGATTACCATTCACTATAATCGATTATTCCAGTGAACTTTCACTTTGTAAAACAATTTTTGACCAGTGTAATCGATTAATTCGATGCTTAAATCGATCATCACAGAAAGTTTCAATTTTCTGAGAATGGTTTTCTGAGAAGAATAATCGATTATTTTGTTTATGTAATCGATTACATAAGCTCTGTTTTCATACTAAATCATGATTTAAGTGATTTTAATCAATTATTACGACACTTAATCGATTTTTACAGACAAAATTGCATAAACAACAGTATTATGCAGCACAACTTTGTACATTTAGGCTTTTGTGATGATGGATTCAAATGACAAGTTATTTCATATAAAAAAAGGCGCACAACATTCAAGCTAACAGAGATTAGATTCATCCAAGATTCCTAGCATGTTTCTAAGAGCATAGAATCTATCTCTAGCTAATGGTTTGGTAAATATATCAGCTAATTAGTTATGAGTGTCAATGAAATCATTTTTGATATTACCTTTCTGAACATGATCTCTGAGAAAATGATGCCTTATCTCAATATGTTTGGTCCTTGAATGCATTATTGGATTCTTTGAAATGTTGATAGCACTTGTGTTGTCACATAACAAAGGTATTTCTTTCAATTCAACTCCAAAGTCTTGTAATTGTTGCTTCAACAATAGACTTTGTGCACAACAACTTCCAGCTGAGATATATTCAGCTTCAGCAGTTGACAAAGCAACACAAGATTGTTTCTTGTAATGCCATGAGATTAGTGAACTTCCAAGTAAATGACAAGTTCCACTTGTGCTTTTTCTATCTAACTTGCATCCTGCAAAGTCAGAATCAGAATAACCAATAATATCAATTGATGCACCTTTAGGATACGAAAGACCAACTTTTGGTGTTGCCTTGAGATATTTGAGGATTCTTTTGACTGCTGTTAGGTGTGACTCCTGGGGATTTGCTTGATATCTTGCACACAAGCACACACTTAGCATTATGTTTGGTCTACTAGCTGTCAAATACAATAATGATCCAATCATTCCTCTAAATTTTGACTCATCAACCCTCTCTCCATTTTCATCTGAATCAAGATAGGTTGATGTTGCCATTGGAGTTGCAGCCTCTTTACTTTTCTCCATTTCAAACTTCTTAATCACATCAAGGCAATACTTGAATTGATTGAGAAATGTCCCATTCTTCATTTGCTTCACTTGAAGTCCAAGAAAGAATGTTAATTCTCCCATCATTGACATTTCAAATTCTTTTTGCATAGCTGTATAAAATTCCTTGCACAACAAATGGTAAGTTGAACAAAAAATTATATCATCAACATATACTTGAACCAATAAGATATCATTCTTATGTTTTTTGATGAACAAGGTTTTGTAAACATGACCTCTTGTAAAATATTGTTCAAGCAGAAATTTACTTAATCTTTCATTCCAAGATCTAGGGGCTTGTTTTAAACCATAAAGGGCCTTTTTGAGTTTAAAAACATAGTTTGGATGTTTAAAATCAGTAAAACCAGGAGGTTGTTCAACATACATATACTCCTCAATATGTATCCATTTAAAAAGGCATTTTTAACATGCATTTGAAAAGGTTTAAAATCCATTAAACATGCATATGCAAGCAATAACCTAATGGCTTCCAATCTTGCAACTGGAGCATAAGTTTCCTCATAGTTAATGCCTTCTTCTTGGTTGTAACCTTTTGCAACCAATCTAGCTTTATTTCTGACTATGATTCCACTCTCATCAAGTTTATTTCTAAAAACCTATTTTGTGCCAATAGGTTTGAGAGAGGATGATCTAGGAACAAGTTCCCAAACTTCATTTCTCTTGAACTGATTTAACTCATCATGCATGGTATGCATCCAATGTTCATCATTTAAAGCTTGATCAATATTCTTAAGTTCAATTTGAGAAACAAAAGCCATATTACAACATAGATTTCTTAATGAAGGTCTAGTAGATACTCCCTTTAAAACTTCACCTATGATGTTATCAAGTGAGAGATCTCTTGTTATTCTCCAATCTTTTGGCTCTTGGATAGTTGTTGATGGTTTCATTTCAACACTTGGTTCTTCTTTCTCTTTATGTATGGAATCATTAAGCTGAATAAATTCTTCCATAGGATTTGCATCTACATCACACTTCTTTTCCTCTTTTGAGGGGTTAGACTCATCACAAATCACATGTACAGATTCTTCCATGCACATTGTTCTTTTATTGAAAACTCTATATGCTTTACTATGTAATGAATATTCAAGGAAAATTGCTTCATCAGCTTTAGCATCAAATTTTCCAAGTGATTCTTTGTCATTGTTTAATACAAAACACTTACAGCCAAAAGCTCTCAAATGAGAAATGTTTGGTTTTCTACTTTTGTATAACTCATAAGGAGTTTTCTTTAAAATAGGCCTTATAAGTAATCTATTCAAAGTATAGCAAACTGTACTTACAGCATCAACCCAAAAATATTTTGGCAAAATTTGTTCTCATTAAGAAGAGTTCTAGCTCCTCCTTCAAGAGATCTGTTTTTCCTCTTCACAACACCATTTTGTTGAGGTGTTCTTGGAGCTAAAAAATTGTGGTTAATTCTATTTTCTTCACATAATTTTTCAAAATGTTCATTTTGGAATTCTCCACAATGGTCACTTCTTATTGAGATAATTTTGCTACCTTTTTCATTTTGAGTAAGCTTGGTCATTTTTCTAAAAGAAGCATCACTTTTGGATTTCAAAAACAGAGTCCAAGTAAATCTAGAGTAATCATCTACAATGACAAGCCCATAATAATTGCCTCCTAAACTCATAGTTCTAGAAGGACCAAATAAGTCAATGTGAAGTAATTCAAGGGGTCTAGAGGTGGAAACAATGTTTTTACTTTGAAAAGAATTTTTGGATTGTTTTCCCTTTTGACAAGCATCACATAATTTGTCCTTTTGAAACTTGAGTTTTGGTAAACCAATTACTAAATCCTTTTTAATTAGCTTGTTCATATGATGCATGTTAATGTGACTTGCCCTTCTATGTCACAGCCAAGATTCATAAATCCTGCTTATTAGACAAGAAGTGTTGTGAAAGAATGCATGATCAATTGAAAGTAAGTAAATGTTACCTTTTCTTTTACCTATGTGAATCACTTCACCACTTTGCCCATCACAAATCATGCGGCAATTCTCATTCAATGAGACTTTGAATCCTTTATCACAGAGTTGGCTTATACTTAAGAGATTATGCTTTAACCCTTCCACATAAAGAACATTTCTGATTTTGGTTTTGAAGCTATCTCCTATGCTGCCTTCTCCAATGATCTTTCCTTTGTTATTGTCTCCATAAGTGACAAATTCTCCATCTTTAAGAGTTAGATTTGTAAGCATAGGCATGTCACCCATCATATGTCTAGAGCATCCACTATCAAGGTACCATAATGAGGATCTCTTAGACATACCTGCAAGAATCAAATCAGGTTACAAAGGAAGGTACCCAATTGAGTGGGTCCGTAGGGGTTAGCAACTTTCTTTTTCTTTTGAATCCAAATGCAGTGTCCATTAGGCACATAGAATCTCCTAGCATAGTATTTGTAAGATGTATGTCCTTTTTCCATACAATAGTTACATGTTACAGATTCTGATGATTTTCTCAAGAAAGCATTTTGATTGATCTTTGAGTTTTTGAACTTCTTTTGATTCTTCTATTTTGGAGGCACAAATACAGTTTTTCCAAAAGATTTTGAGCCTTGTTTGTACCCCAAACTAGAAGTATCTCCAGCATACCTTTGCACACTTAGCATTTCAGCCAAGTTGCATTTCCCTTTGTATAGCTTTCTCAACAGATCAATTAAATCACTATTCTTGGATAAGAGTAACATGTATTTTTCTCCTTGACTTCTTTTATAATCATCAAAGTCCTTTTGCAATAAATTGTATTTGTTGACATTAGTAGAAGAAGAAGCACATACACATCCATTTAATTTGTAACTTGAAACAAGTTTTTCATTCTCTTCTTTCAAGTTGCAAATTTTAGTTTGCAATTCAGTAATTTTTGCAACATGCCATCTAAGATTTCCTTTTAGCTTATTATTGGATATTGTAAGTTTTTTTTGTCTTCTTCATGCATTTCATGAAAGACAACAATAACTTGATCATATTCAGAACTTACCCCAATTCCAGCACATGAGAGATCATCATCTTCATTAATTGTGGAAGTGAGACACATTTAGCTTCTTCATTTTCAGTTGAGGATTCTGAAGTTGTTGACTCATTATCTTCCCAAGCTATGTAGGCTCTTTTGGATTTTCCTTCCTTCCCCACCTTGTTGTCACTTTGTTGCCTTTTCAAAAAGATTGAACATTCTGATTTGATGTGGCTAGGTTTTCCACATTCAAAACAAGTAAAAGTGTTGTCAATCCTTTTGTTGTTGTTGTTGTTGTTCTTCTTCTTCTTCTTCTTGTTCTTGTTGAACTTTTAGTTCTTGTTTTTCCTCAAGAACTTTCTGAACTTCTTAACAATCAAGTTCCTGTTGTCCTCTTCATCCTCTTCACTTGATTCTTCCACTTCTTCAGACTTTGATGGTGTAGCTTTTAATGCAATACCTTTGTTTTTCTTTTCTGCATCTTCAACACAAGTTAGTTGAGACATTTCAAGCTCATATTCAAGTAACTTACCAAATAGTGCAGCCATGGACATTTTGGATAAATCTTTTGATTCCTTGATTGCTGTCACCTTTGGTTGTCAAGGTTTGTGAGACACTTCAAGATCTTGATGTTTAATTCTTCAGCATCAAAGATTCCAAAAGATGATTGACTATATAAGTGAATCTTGTTTGTAGCTGAGAAATGCTTTCTTTGGTGTTCATCTTGAACATCTCATATTCATAGATCAAGGCATACTTTTTTGATCTTCTAACTTCTTCAGTACCTTTATGAGTTATTTCCAGCATCTCCCACATTTCCTTTGCACTTGTACACCTAACTGTTCTAAAGAATTCATCAGAAGAAAGTGTAGAGGTAATCATATTTTTAGCTTTGAAATCATATTGAACAACTCTCTTTTCAACATCTTTCATTTCATCCCATTCTTTGGGAATCATCTCATTGTCAACAGTTTTAATGGGAATCAAAGGACCCTTTTCTAACACCTGGGTCATTTGATTGAATAAAGATTTTCATTCTATTTTTCCAAAAATCGAAGTGCTCTCCTTTAAACATCGGAGGACGATTGAGAGAAGCACCTTCTTTGAAGGTTATTTGTGAGGTATTCATTTTTCTTTTTGAAGAAAAGATAGTGATCTTGAATAACTCTCCAAAACCAGCTCTTGATGCCAATTGAAAATAAAGAGAATACTCACAATAACCAAGATGGGGTGAATTGGTTAAAACCTTGGTATTTTAAAATTAATTCAAATCAGAGTTTCAGGATCTTTATCACTTTCAAAACCAAGAAATCTTTTTACTCAATCAAATAGCTCAGCCCCTTGGAATCAATTTGCTCAAAACAGAACTTGTTGAACAATGAATATGAAACAAAGAATCAATGAACAACAAAAGTAATAGAGATAGAGGAACAACACACAAGCAATTTATACTGGTTCACTTCACAACTGAAGCTACATCCAGTTTCTTCTAATCAACACTAGATTAGAGTTCCACTATTATAAATCTTGTTCTTACAAGCTTATTACAAAACCTCCCGTTTATCAACCCTAGATAAAAAATAGAAATCTAAAACCCTATTAGAATTCTAAGGAGAAAGAACCAGAGAACACTACTGTGTTCTTTAACTAGAGAACCCTTCTCTAGACCCAAGTTAGAAGAACCCACTTACAAAGATTAAGGAGAGAGACAACCCGATGATCCAGTGAATGTAACGCACATGAGTTACCAAATCAGGTTGAATAGCAAAACAAATCAGCACATGCTTGCTCAAGATTCATTCAAAGACCCATGAATGATTTGAATGAAGCAAGAAGTAATAGAACCAGGAAAATCACTTTGAGAGAGTTTAGAAAGCTTGTGTATACTCAGAAATACGAATGTTCAAGTTCTCTCTCAAGCCAAGCCTTCAAATCTATTTATAACGGATTTTGTAACTAACTGTAATCGATTAAACGCGTCAGATAATCGATTAAAACGCTTCTGTTATCGATTAAATTATCACTTAATCGATTAATCTGTTCAAGAAGGCTTCTGGATTTCAGCAACGAGCAAAATAATCGATTAAACCGAGCTGTAATCGATTAAGACAAAAAGTTCAGTTTCATAAAATGAACTGTGTAATTGATTAAGTCAGAAGATTAGGATTTTCAAAATGAACTATGTAATTGATTACGGATGATAGTAATCGATTATTCCAGCAGACCTTAAAAACTGATTTTAACTATGTAATCGATTACACTATATTAGTAATCGATTAAAACATTTAACAAAGCAGTTTCAGTTTCAATCAAAGGTCAAATAATCGATTAATCCGACAGGTAATCGATTAAGTTGTTCATGAAAGCTTTTCTAGATTAAACGAAGAACAAAATAATCAATTATATTACTTAAGTAATCAATTAAAGCAGTAAGAAATTCATTTTTTCAAAAACCTTTTAATCAGATTAAAACCTTAACCAAAAGAATAAAAGCTTTGATGTTTTAGTGAAAACCATTTAAGCTTATTAATGCATGAATGAATGAATGCATGGATCAATCAGATTGCCTTTCTCTTACACTTGAATCATATACTAAACTCCAAGCATGTTGAAAACTCAAAACACATTCTTGAATCAAAGTCTTTCACTCTTCATGATTCTCCCCCTATATCCAACACTAAATACATCTATGCTAACCCAAACCGCCAACGAAAAGACGACTCGTCAGTTGTGTATGGTCTGGACTCACACACATGGGAGCAATTTGTTGAAAGCTGAAAATCCCTAAACTGGAAGGTAAACAAAAAAATTATTGTTTCACATAAATTAAAAGACATTGTGAATGATATGGGATTGAAAGTAGGATACTGAAGATTACTCTTTATTACAGGGAGTTAGGAAAAAAGCCCAAGAAACTCAGAAATTGAATGACTGCCCACATGTTTTGTCGCGTGGGGGTTATGATTTGCTTGATAAGAAGCTTATAGATGAAAAGATTAAGAAACGTTAACAAGATGTGATGAACACTAAAGATTCATCATCCGTCACGCATCCTCCTTCTCCCATTCCAAGACAGTTAAAGTGGAACATGGCCCGAACAAAAAAATTTGGTCTATGACATCTCTGGCCGCACAAGAAATAGCAGAAAAATTGTGAGTTATTGTTGTTCTTTAATTTGCAACATTTATTAGCATAGCATGTCAAATTAAGTGACCTATTCATGTCATGAATGCAGGACTCTTTAGAAGAACAAGCCACACAAGGCGCATTTGTTCCCCAAGGCCAACATGACATACTAAATACTGCCATCGGAAAAAAGGATCACCCTGGTCATGTTCGCGGAGAAGGGACAGGTGTGACAATCAAACAATACTTTGGACGCAATTCACGTGCCTCTAGTGGTTCTTCTGCATCCATCACTCCAGAACAATTGGCTGAAATAATCAAAAACATTAAGGAAGAATGCAAGCGAGAGTTAAAGGAAGAAATAAAACTTGAGTTGTCGCAAATGGGCTCACCAATGTCACACCCAGGCCAAGCAGATATGGAAAAAGTAGTGGCCAGAGTCAGCACCAAGGGGAGTTGTGTGGAAAATGAAGCCAACCCATCTGCTGAAGAAAATTATGAGGATGTTGTGCCATGTATAGGGTTGTATGTACAATGTAAGGATTCTACATAGCTAGTTGCATTGGGCAAAGTGTATGCCAGGAACTCCACCATTCACAACATACATTATGCAGATGATATCGTAGTGTGGGTTACTGTTTCCACCATTTACGACGGGGACGCCCTAGTGCCATTCCCCACCTCAGAGATTAAGAACGTTAGAGACACCCTTAACACATTTGTTGCAAGGCCAAAAAATCTTGCCAAGCCAGTGTCACAGCAGGTACCTCTACTAATAATTGAATTCACACAAATATGGTTACTTGTTATGCAAATAAATGGTAAATTTTTGTCTGTATTAACAATCATATGTTTACCATATTTAGGATCCTGAAAAGTGTCCAAAAAAGGAGGTTGAAACTGTTTCAAGTCCAACTACTAGTGGAAGTGAGCTTGATGCATTGGATGATTTGGTTAAGGTTCTACATGAAGTTTATTACAAACCTGTAGCGGTGCCGTGGGAAGGGTTTCTTTTTTTTTTTTTCAAAAATTTCTTATCATAATTAAAAGTCACAAATTTTACATTTGGCCATCCAAATGTTGAATCCTCCTTGTTCATAACATTTTCTGATGTGAATGAAATTAGAGCAGGGGACAAGTGTTTGAACATATCTGTACTTCAATTGTGGATCATGTAATTGAATGTGCAGTGAAGTATTCGTTACAATAAGTTATTTTTCATAGTCCTTACAAATAAATATGTTTCATATGTTTCAATTGCAATATATTAATAGGTTTATGGCGGACTGGACCTCATCGTTGGATAAATCGTCGGTGTATGCATTTTTTGAGCCTCAATCGATACACAATGCGAAGGACAGACGTGCACAAAATCAGGAATACATTGAAACATGGATGAGGATTCCCAAAGACAGTTGTACCTAGGAGCATACTTGAATCAATAAGTAAAATGTTTGTAGTAGTACTACGAGAAAATGACCGTGCTAATTCTGGGTATTTTTTTTGGAAATATGCAGGGCCCATTGGCAGCTTTTTATTCTATGTCCTAACAACGATACTGTTGTATGGCTTTGTTCGTTGCGTAAGAAGATAGATGTTCACATAAAAAACATAATTAATAAGTAATGTGTTCAGGACGCGATACTTTTTCTCAGTTCCAAAGTTAGGTTCACATATCATTTAGACTTTAACAACCATTATCATGTGTTTTAACTAAAATCAGTGCAATGAAGAAATTGAAGACCACTACAGCCGGTAAAGCAAATCCACCTCCACCCACCTAGATTGAGTTAAAGGTTAGTCTTTCGAAAAAGCCTATGTATCCATAGCTGATATTTAACAATTGTTGGATTTAAACAAGTGGATTTGTTTGTTTACTTATGTTTTAGAGCCATGTTCAACCCGGAGGATATGAGTGTGGGTATTATGTAATGTATTAGATGTGGAACATAGTAACCGGGAGTTTGAAGAATGACTGGAGCACAGTATAATTATAGTAACCCGTTGAAAATTCTTCAATTTAAAAGAATATATATGTGTCAATTACATTAAACTAAATTTATGTTTGCAATATTTATATTGCAGTGGTTTCGTGATGGAACACCGTTGGACATTAAACAGATAAAAAAAATTCGAAAGCAATGGGCAGCATATTTTTTGGAAGTTAAACATGCGATGGCAGATTCTGAAATCAATAGCATGTCAACTTTCACACAGCCTTAACTTTTTAGTTGGTTATTGACAAAATTGTGGAACTTGTGTTACATTATGAACATTGTTAGACACACGACAATTATTGGTGTGTTCCCTGTTATGTTTGTCAACGTTTATGTCTCACATGGATTATTTTATTACATTTGTCTTCTGAATGGTATTTAAATTGGGTGATTGATTGCTTTGTGTGATTAAGACCTTGTCAATGTTTGACATTATTTGGGAATAGTTATTTAGTTGTTTGGGGAATGATGAAGCCCTTGTCTTCAGATTATTATTTGCTTTTTATTTTCCAGTGATAGTTTTGACTCAAATAGTGCACATGAGAATTCTTTAAATGCCAAAGAAAAGCAAATCTCTGAATTGAACATGGAACTACACAATATGGAAACAGCCTTATCAAATGAAAGAGATCAACACATTAATGAAGTCAAGAAACTTACTGCAATGCTCAATGAAAAGGTAATATTTTGGTTGTCCAAAGTCTACTAATCATTTCCTTCGTGTGATACTTGAATGCATTATAAGTGATTGTGATTTGTGAATACCCACAGATGTTGATCCAATATATTTTGGTTTCAATTGGCTAAGTCCCATAGTAGATGCATTGCAGTTGATATATTAGCAATTACAATCCATTTGCTTCATTATATGGTACATAATTTTGTTCTTCCATGTTCATGAAATTTTAATTCTATTTTTTATCACCTTCTCTTAATATACGAGGCTGCCCTTGAGGAGATGAAGAAAGAACTTAAAGTACGGCCAACAGAAAAAATGGTTGATGATCTGTGCAAGAAAGTGAAAATTTTGCAGGTGGTTTTATTGTTCCCTGTATTCTTTATTTACCATTTTGGTGACCTCTCTTGTAACATCACTATTTGTGTAACTCCTTGTGAACTATAATTGCAGGTAGTGGGTTATAATTCAATCAAGGCTGAAGACTGGGAAGTGACTACAAGTGGGGAAGAGATGAGTAAGATGGAGTCTCTTCTTATTGATAAGAACCGTAAAATGGAGCATGAACTAACACTGTTGAAGGTAAGAATGTGACTTATTTACCAATGGGACATCCATTCCTCCTTATCAAATTAACAAGGGCTCCCAAACACTTGGAAGGGCTAATATTGGGTCTCTGTTCTGCAGGTAGAATTTTCTCTTCAAAAGTAATGAATCCTGGAAGGCAAACATGTTATCTGTGCTATGTTTTCACTGTTTATTTCTCCTGAATTTTATTGTTGAATTTTTAATATCAAAGACTGTATAGACCTTCTTGGCTATCTACATGGGTTACTGGCAATGAAAAGTGTATCTGAGCAATCTTAAGGAAAAAAATTCATGGACACTTCTCTTGGTGTCTACATCAAGAAAGAGAGCGAAATAAACAAGTTATAAGTGATTGATATGATCGGTGATGTGATTTATATAATTGGTGATGAATATGATAAAAGAAAGAGAGAAAAATTGAGTGTCAATTAGGTGTTTTGACTGTTTAAGTGTTCATCAATCAGCAGCCCAAGAAAAAAGATCTTTGGACACCTCTACTGGAATCTACACCAAGAAAGAGCATAGGAAGAGATGAGAGATATGATTGGTAATGTGATGCAATTGAAGAGAGATAGAGGGAAATTGGGAGTATCAATCAGGTTTTAGACTGTTTAGGTGTATATAAATCAACACTCCTTAAGGGAAAAAAATCATGGACACCAAGAGAGAAATAGGAAGAGAGGAGATACAATGATTTATGATGTAATGTGATAGAAGAGAGAGATCGAGAGAAATTGAAATTGGGAGTGTCAATTAGGCATTTTGATTGTTTAGGTGTTCATAATCAACACTCCAATCTTGTATGGTCTGTACATTTACTAATTTTGCAAACAAACAAATAATTGGAAGTCCAAATATTCTCCAGTTTCTGAATGAAATGAAAGCCTTGTTAACTGTAGACATGAAAGTTGCACAAAAACTTCTTGCATCTTGTTGTCCTGTTGCTGCATGCCATTATGTTTGAAATGTTTCATATTTTATCTAAACCTCAAGCTGTAGCATCGGTTCTTGCCGGATACATCTTGCAGTAAAGCTTATATTCAAACTTACATGAACAGGAAATTTAGGAAAATTGCCTATAATCATTATCCCGGCTATATGTAAAGACAAAGGTAGTTCTTTTGGAGACTCCAATGTCTGCTATCAATATGGAATGGCTTATGCTTCACTTTCTATGGCGGTTTGTAACTTTATCAGCTTCTTTCATATTAATTCTTATCTTACAATAATGGGTATAAATGTGAAGTTTTCCAACCAAAAACTAAAAATAATGAAAACGTTTTTTTTTTTGCTATGTTTGTTTCCCTTTTGTTTTCTGAAATGGTATCCATTGGTAAACTGTAGGTTGGAGCTGTTTATATATGCCCTTATGTCTACAACATAATGAGAGTTTCCGCAAGTGTAGTCCCAAAAGATGATTATAGAACTAGCTCCTTCAAACTGGAAGCTTCAGGAGAATTCCTAGAATTCATACCAGAGGAAGAATCCTCAGAACCTGAAATCCAACAACGGACACACTACTACAAAAAGAGGCTTTTAAGACGGTTATTTGACCCTTTCAAAGACGGTTCCGCACCAGTCTTTGTATCGAGCGACTTAGAAAGTCGGACATACGAAGACGGTTGTTGGATCGTCTTAAAAGCCTTTTTTTTTTAAAGTACTTTCTAAGATGGTTACGTGACTTAACCGTCTTAGAATGTTTCTATTCTTAGACGGTTTTAACCCCTAACCGTCTTAGTAGATACTTTTTATTTAAAAAAAAAAAACTAAAACAGATTCTAAGACGGTTATCTGCAGTAACCGTCTTAGTATGTTCTCATTTCTAAGACGGTTTTATAGATAACTATTTTTTGTAGACGGAATTTTTTTGAATATCTTTCTAAGATGGTTAGCAGATTTAACCGTCTTAATAGGTGTATATTCTAAGACGGTCACAGCTACAACCGTCTTTGTTTGTTTTTTTTTTTTTTTTTATTCCTTTCGTTCTTATTTTTTATTTTTGATTTTTCACACTAGTTGGTTCTATCACACTAGTTACTAATACATTCAATCACACTAGTTACTAATCCAGAAAACGATTAGGGAGTGTAATTGCATGCATTTTTACCATGTTATCAAGCTAGAGAGGTTATTTCACAACTAGACCCCATGCTCACATGACAACAACCTTACCATTGTACTAAGGTTGACCCTCTTAATATCAACCTTGTTATAGGTACGCTATTTTAATAGGCACATCTGTCATACACATTTATAACTATATTTACCCCTTGCAAAATACAATTATCTGATCCAAGAGTTTCAACAAAAATGTCCACAATTTTAGGCAAAAAGAAAAACATATGTTTAAGAAAAAATTATGGCTACAAGTACCTGCGGACACTTGATTCTTCAAGAAAAATAGCATTTTAGCATACTTTGAAAAATAAAAGTGCAGCACCAAAACTGAAACTGAGATGCAAGATCACAATTTCAAACAACACGAAAACTAAATCAAAAACTACCACATGAGGAAATGGATTGAGATATCAAACATAAATAATATAAATAGCATATGTCAAATTAATTTAATTTGAAACTAAAGTTGACAGCAATTAAATTATGATCACAATCACCAATTTAATTATAATACATATCTTTACTTATTCATTTGAACTAGCAGGAGCATGCATATGACAGGTGCTAATGTAGCATCAAAATAATTCTGATATATATAAAGTTGTTATGTAAGTTTATTTTCATCCAGTTCTAATAATTTCCTTAGGTTCTACGATTTTTAGACCAGTAGCAGATTGAATGCATACAATTTTAACTGTAACAATATAGTTTCATTTAATAAGTGTTCAGTTCACCGCTAAATAAGAGCAGAAACTAATGAGTAATGCCATTACAACAATTAATATAGAGAGTAGTTCACCTTGTTATTTTTTTTCAGCAACTGCTGGTGCTTGTGCATTGACAAGTAGTTTGACACCAAAACTCCTTAAATGATCATAAAAATATATCACTTTAATATTGATTGAATGTGAAAAAGAAAGAGAGAGAGAGTAAAAAAAACCTTGTGATGGGGCTATTGGGAAAATTTCAATTCCCAATATCACCAAGTGCGACTCCTTCCCTTTGCTGCATCATTCTTCTTCTTATGCTGTTTCACTACTTGTTAATTATTCAAACAGATTTGGAAGTCCCGAGCAAGATTTTTCATGTTTTCAACCAATAATACAAAAGAATATTTGAACCAAGGCCCCAAAGGATCAGACAAGAAAGATTCATATTTTTGAGAGAAAACAAGAAAGAAAAATTCAAAGAAACGTGCATCATGACATCAAACAGAGTATAGTAATATATGCAATGACAATAATTGGATATCTTTTCCCCCCCTTGGATTCCACTGTTCACCTCACTCCTCAACTCTCTTCTTTGGTCAAATAAATAAAATGCATTTCAAACAATGGAAATGAAGCAACATTTGTCCAAAAAAGAAAAGCAGAAGTCATAAATACATAAAGGACAAAGAGAAGCATAGAGAAATATGGCTCTCAGTCTAACAAGAAACACCATCCATGGCTAATGCCACATCTAGAATTGTTTTCTTTTCCCATAAGCCACGCTGGTAATCACAAAATCACAACAAAAAATAATTAAAACAAAAATTAAGAAATTGCTTGAAGGAAATTGAAGCATTAAAGATATATGACATCAAACATTTACCAATAAATAAAGAAACATAACATTTGTAAAGCCAAGTTCCTTAACAAGCTAAGATATTTCTCAGTAAGTTTTTAGAGCATAAAACAACTTAAAACTTGGATGTGAAGCATACTTTTTCTCAGACCTTTTATGCCTTTTCCTATCCTTTCCCTCACGTTTATGCTTACTACTATCCTTAGAAACTGAATCATATGAAGCACTGTGATTGACACGATCATTTTTTCCAACTAAATTTATGATGAATTCATTTTTGGATCTCTACTTTCTCTACCAAAGATATTAAGAAAATGAGAAAACTAAATCTATGATAGTAACTTGTATTCTTGAAAAAAATCAACCCAAGTAACTAAAAGTTATCCAAATCAACAACAAACCTGGAATAGTATGTTTCTTTTGCTTCTTCTCTTGTATCTGGGTTATCATGGCTAGGTTTCTAGGTTCTTTGTTTCTTCAGAGGACTCATGCTTCTTTCATTGGACAAATTTTCTCTTCTTTGTTTCATAGGGCTCTCATGGGGACCAAACATTTTCAAAAACCAAAAAGTAAATAAACATAAACATAGTAGGAAGTTGGAAAACTCACGTGACAACAAAACATAAAAGATAACAATACGAGACATCACCTGTTCTTGTTACTGAAGCATAGAAGGAAATACACAACAAAAAACAGTAATTTACAACATTAATACCTTTGAAGTAATGCTGGACATTGAAATGTTAATGAAATTTGCTCCAGCTTCAATTGCTACTGCCTTTGCAAGCATTGTTTTTCCTGTGCCAGGGGGCCCAAAAACAACCCCTGTTTCTCGGGCGTAAAAACATTTTCCTTATCTTTGGAAATCTACAACTCACTGATTTTTTGTTCTTCTTTCTTCCCTTATCTTCTTGAACATGATCGTTGCCCTTTTCCTCAGTCTTGCTGATATTCACTACATTCTAGTCGTCACCCTCTACGCCGCAAAGATCAAATCCCACAACGACAAACCGCTCGTGGTCACAATCCCCGACCTCTCTCACCCCTCCATCAACCACGCGCCCCTACACAAACTCCAAACCCTATCGTTATCCTTCACCGCACCACCCTCGGTTGGACTGGAAACCCTCGTTCTCCACTCCTTCTTCTCCCAGATCTCCCACTGGCGGCGCCTCCCATTACCTCTGCCGCAACGAGCTCGACCACGATGGAGACGCGAGAGGGTTGGAGAAGGGGTATGGGTATGTGAGAACCCGAGGAGACAGAGAACCGCGAGAGTGAAAAGTTTAAAAATGGGCACACATGAGAGAGAGAGAGAGAGAGAGAGAGAGAATGAAAACTTAAAAAAATAAAAAAAAAACCTCAAATATTCAAGGACGGTTACCTTAAAAGACCATTTTTGAAAATATGCTTTAAAGACGGTTATGGTATAACCGTTTTAAAAATATTGTAATTATTTACGATACTGCCATCGCTTCAATTTTTAAGACGGTTTTATTACAACCGTCTTTGAATGCGCGTCCTGGAAAATACATTTTGTAGTAGTGACAACATGGATGATTACACTCTTCTGCTTTCTTCAATTGAATCTGAGGAGAATGTGAAGGTTGCTACCTATAATCCTTTCAAAAGATATTTTATACTAATCATAGGGAAATCATGATCTTAGAAATTAGTATAGTTTTATATACTAGCATTATATATTAGAAAATTCGACTACAAAAGCCAACTTTTTTATAATGCTCATCTCATTAAATCTCATTTTACTAGGTTCCAATTCCTATATCATAATCTATACTTATAAAGGGAGTAAACAATAAAGCGAGACACCCAAGTTCTTGCTTCCTAACTTTTCTTTTTTCTCTTTAGCCAGTGTGTGTGACAATTGACATAAAAATTGAATGTAGTAACACACATAATTGTAAATTGAATCCTTATTCCTCAATGAATGTTGGCTTTCTTACAATTGAACCCATGCATTTAGAAGATTAAGATTCTGAGAACATTGAAAAAATTATTTTGCTGGATAATTTTTCAGATGTATTATTACTGAGATTAAACAACGGTATATGTCTGGTCAGTAGGTACCGGGAAGAGTGCCTTTTATATTTTTGATTGAAAGTCTAAACTTTGTTGTTTAAACATCCATTTAGATAGTTGTTGTTGCCTGTTGGAGCTATTGAAAACTGGATTCTCCTTATGTATAGATCTCCCTCACCCATTCTGCACCTTACCTAGAAAAGGGAGGGCAGATTGGGATTGGATGAAAGATAAGGAAGTAATTGGTTAGAAACATGAAAAAGTTATCTTTCACTGTGTTCTCTCTTCAATGTTATTTAATTTTAAATACGAACTCTTCCATCTATTTTTCATGTAATTAGGAAAGGGATCAAAGATACAAGGAGTTGGGATTCAGGGACAGAATTACACTCAGCAGTGGATGGTTTCTCCTTGGCGACAAGTATGCTTGAAGGCTTCTGCTATATTTTAGACATTCTCCAGTGCTCCTTATTTCTTCTGCTTACACTATTTGTTAACTCGTTTGATAATCCCATTCTTCTGCTAAAATAATTTGTAAAATCCCAGTTTAATAAATTACAGTGCTCCAGAGTTTACTGTAAGGTGAAATTTATCAGCTATTTAGAAGAAATAATGATGGTCTGTTTATTTTAAAGTGACTTCATTGCCTTGTTTGTCATACAGTAGTTAGCAAAATAAAATCACCAGAAGAGGCAACTGTGATTCTTGCTGGATTATTTGACCTGCTTGCAAGACCAACTTTGTTTGCCTATTTCCCTAAAGGATTTGATCATATTGGATTTTGAATCTTCTAGTCTTTTTTTTTTTGCTTTGAAAAATTAGATATCTTAGTTTTTATTGTATATAATCTCATTTCAAATGGTGTCAGATTGCATGCTATAATCCTTGATTCCCTGTAGTCTTAGACTATATGCAACACAAAATAACTTTTTGACATGACCTGGAAATTTTACCAGGAAGCTAATCCCATGATGCCTGTGTCTGATTTGGAGGTCTCTCGCTAGCGTATATCTGGATTCCTGTCCACGCATACTGCATATGATTTGCTTCCCGAGTCAGGAAAGGATTGAATATTTGTACCTTCTCAATTTCCACCCTCATTCTTTAAGAATTTGAAAGTTTTGCATCCACAAGGCTTGAAAATTGGGATACTTTAAAGTGATGGCAACGTTTGACAAGGCAAAAGATGTGTATAATGATTTGATGTCCAAAAAATATGATATTGAGGTGATTTTCAATCTATTTCCACATTTTATAACTTTGTTGCATAAATGCTTAATCATTCTATTTTTTGCGTACATGAGAAGTCTAAAATCAAGAAGGTAATTGAAGAGCTAGATGAGAAGAAGAAGGAGACACTAAATGTTACATGGATCAAAGTGAATAAGTGAGTTATTTATTTATTCATTTATATTTTAATGTAATTTGATCCACTCAATTTATGCTTGTTGGATATGAAACCATTTGTAAGAGTTCGTGTATAATGACTGCTACACAATTTGAATGTTGAGTTTGTTAAAATGGCATCATAGCCTTTGTGATCAAACAGCGAATAGGTTGATTCTTGCCTCAAAATCCGTCTATATTCAAGTTCAGTTTCAGTATATAGAATTTTATGGAAAGTGGTGTTTTCATTCCTGTTAACCTGAATAGATTATGGCTGATTATTGTTTTCGAAATTGGGGTAAGTTATGGTTTGCCTTGTGCCTTGTCCATACTTTTAGTTGGAAGGATTCATGTGTAAAGAGGCGTGTTAGTCTCTTAGATATAACATCAATCATGAGCCTTCACTTAAGCTTTTGGAAGAAGTAGTTTGCAACAGTGTGATAAACCGATGCTCACAATTTTCTTTAGCAACTTTATCTTATCTACTATTTGCTCTCTTCACATGTTTATGGAGCTCAGGCAACAATAATAGGTATATGCAACCAGCCAATCCAATGCATAATTGATGCTGCTTAGTTATCCATTATTAGGCCGATCCTTTCTTTTACATGTACGGTTCATCACTAGTTTGAAGTGATTGTTGATTCTTGGTTCCATTTCCAACTCTAAGGATTAGTAACTTTGGTTACTTAGAGCATAGGATGTTATAAAGTGGTTATCCAAACTTAAAGTGGTTAACAGTGCTTTGTATTCTCTAGCACTTTGCTAGTGCAGTGTTGGCACAATAAATTGCAATGTGTAATGGTTTTTAGTTATCAAACACTGTAATCTCAATAAAAAGTGTTACATGGTTTTAATATTAGTTGTGGTTTTAATGATTTTATGTTATGCATTCGTAGGTGTTAAATTAAAAAAAAATTAAAAAGAAACGAAGACGGTTTTTTAAGGAAAATTGCCTTTGTATGTTGACATACGAAGAAGGTTATCTCTTAAAAACCGTCTTTGTAGGTGTTAAATTAAAAAAATAATTTTAAAAAAAATGAAGACGGTTTTTAAGGGAAAACTGTCTTTGTATGTTGACATACGAAAACAATTTTCTCTTAAAAACCGTCTTCATACGTGTTGAGAATTAAAAAAAATTCAAAAAGAAACAAACACGGTTTTTAAGGGTAAACCGTAGATGAAGCGCTAACATTATATCTGTAATGCAGTAAAGAACATTATATTTTTAATACTCATCAATAAATCCCTTAAACCATCTCTAATGGGAGGTGCTTAGTGGGTTTCTAAGGATAAGAATTATTTCTTAGAAGAAATTATGCATTGGAGAGTATCTAGGTGACATGAGAGTCCCTTCACAAAAAATTTGGGTTTCTTATATAAGAAACTCTTTCTAAAGTTTCTTAGTTTTCAAACATCACCAATTAAGAGGATTTTTTGAAGTTTCTTGTAATTTTTTGCATTGCAGCAAAATTTGGTTAGAATTTTTATGAGTGACATGACAAAGTAGGGACCACAAAAAGATAAGTAAATGACTTTAAGAAACCCATATAAGCACTCCCCATTAGAAATGCTTAGAACCTTATACAGGTATTAAAACTAAAAATTCCCTGCAGTTTAGTAAAAGATAAAAAATATGCAACTCACTATTTTAATTTATTCTCATATTAATATTAATAAATATGTAGCACTAATATTTTATTTTTAATACTCATCAATAAATTTTCATTAGTGAACAATCCTATATAATTTTATGCATCACAATTTTTTAAAAAATTCTTTTAATTTTTAAACAAGTTCAATTAAGAGATATTGATTAACATTTATCAAATAAAAATATTTTAATTTAAATTTACTGCTAATTAATAAATTTTTAACACTAACTTTAAACCTTTGTGTTATGGTTTTGTAACATGAGAGAGAGAAATTTATTACATATTTCTTGTCCCTTCTCATTATTTCTGTCATTTTTCCTTTATCGAATACACAACGAAATTGTCCAGTAATTTTACTGTCTACACAAATCAGTACACTTATATATTTTTTTCTTCTAAATCCTCCTATTTTTAATTTTCTAAAAATAAATAATGAATGTGTTTATATTTTTAAGACATTAAATGTATTTATTTTCCATTATTAAAAATGAATAATGAATAATATAACGTTTGTGAAAGAAATAATAATTTAGTGCAGAAGTAGTTATTTATTATAGTTTGGTGACACGGTCTACTGGTCTTGCACCATAATGAGTAACTTACCCTGCTCGGCTGCTTACAGAAAAAGCCACCTCACCTCTCTCTTACTTTCAGAAACTCCCTTCCAAGTTCATAGTTCCACCGTACAATCTATAGTAATCTACCGTACAATGCTTCTTCTTATCTTTAAATAAAAACACAAATGCACACCATTAGGTTAATGTTAAATTGTTAATGGGTAAAGCATCGAAATGGTTTCGCGGCCTTCTCGGTCTCAAAAGACCAGACTCGCCGTCTCCCACCGTTGTTCCCAAGGAGAAACACTGTTGGACCTTCGTGAAATCTTACAGACAAAAGGACCCCATGCCCGCTGCTCATGCCGACGCCTCCGCCGCCGTAGCTCCACTCGCTAGCAATGGCCGAGAAGAATAGACTGCCATTAAGATTCAAGCCGCCTTTCGAGGCTCTTTGGTTTGTATTTTCATTTTATATATTTATTTTCTTGCTTGTTTTCTTTATATCTATCAACTATTACCAACACTTACTGATTTTAACATAATCAATAGTATTGGATGGACTCTAGTAAAACATATAATCTTCAATACTTTTACTACTGAGCTCACTTTTTTGTTTTTGCTCTAAACTCATGGCCTCATACAAAAATATGCTATTTACCATTTCGCTGCTTTCTTCTTTTCCCTCCGAGTTTCCGTTTTCACAATTAATCAAATGTCATCTTTCTTTTCACTCTTCACCAGCCCTTATTTTATACTATATATGCAATCGAGATAAATAAAGTGTTAACTATATTCATTGCTAAGATTAACTTAAACTCGATTTCTATTTTCCTCTTATCTTTTTTCAGGGTTCCGAAGAAGGTGATAGCTTGCTTGGAGAGAATCCAGAAGAGGTTTTTATGGGGTGGTAATGATGAACGGCGGAAGATAGCTTAGGTTAGCTGGAAGATGATCTGCCAATCAAAGGAGAAGGGGGGGCTGGGTGTTAAAGATTTAGCTAAATTTAACTACTCTGTATTAGGGAAATGGTGCTGGAATTTATTCCACCAGCAAGAGGAATTATGGGCACAAGTGTTAGATTCAAAATATGGGGGCTGGAGGGGTTTGAAAGATCACACAAGACCTGGAAAAGAATCTATGTGGTGGAGGGATCTCAGCTTATTTTATAACTCAATTGAGGAGGGGCAATGGCTTAGGAGGGGGATTCGATGGAAGGTGGGTTGCGGTTCCAGGATACTGTTTTGGGAAGATGGGTGGCAAAACGACGGATCTAATCTGATGACAAGGTACCCTAGACTGTATCAACTATCTAATCAACAAAGACAGCACATCCATCATATTGGTACAATGACACAATCTGGCTGGGAGTGGAAGCTTAGTTGGAGAAGACATTTTATGGAGGGGGAGGTAGAATCTGCTGTAAATTTCATGAAGGACATCCAGGACATCGTCATACAACCACAGAATCATGACACCTGGATGTGGATGGCTGATCCAAATGGAAAATATACAGTGGGAAGTGCTTACCAGCATATTGACAATGAAGTGAATAGTCTGCCCGAAGAGGACATATTTAAGGAATTATGGAAGCTAAAAATACCTCCTAAGGCATTATGTTTCATTTGGAGACTTTTTAGGGACAGGTTGCCTTCTAAAGTGAACTTATGTGGAAGGAACGTGGAACTCAGCGACAACTTATGCCCTTTTTGTAGGAATTCTGAAGAAGATGTGGCCCACTTATTTTTTAGCTGTAACAGCATTACACCAATTTGGTGGGAATGCTTGTCATGGATCAATGCTGCAAGTGTATCATCCATAACACCAAAAGAACATTTCCTTCAGCATTCTTTCTACGGACACAATGGAATTAATTTGATGAGATGGATGACTTGGTGGGCAGCTCTGACATGGACTATTTGGCACCACAGGAACAAAATCATTTTTCAAGGAATCAGCTTTAATAGACACAATCTGATGGAGGATGCATTATTCCTATGCTGGTCGTGGCTTAGAAATTTTGAGGAGGGCTTTACTTTCCCTTTCCAATTTTGGTCTACTAATATGGGATTGGCTTTTGTAATCAGGGGAGGGTAGAAATTTGAATTTTTGTATGATGACCTAGTCTAAGTCAGAACTCAGGTGGCTTTCATCATGTTTCCATGTTTTAAGCTTCCTTCGTTCTGGTTTGTTTTTCTAGGTTTCGTTTTGCAATACTCCTTGTAATGCAGACTTTTCTTATCTATATATATATATAATTTTGCTGGCAAAAAAAAAAAAAACTTAAATTAAAATTATCTTTCTTACTCATTTATAGTATATGGTTGCTTCTCATAATCATTTTACCGGTGAAAGTTTTTGTCGTTTCTTTCATAATTATAAATATGACCCTTGCAATTTATACATCTATTTTGGAATTTTGGGAGAAACTGTTATGAACAACTGGTAACGCTGGTACTTTGGCGTAAGGATATATAGATTCGCATATTAAATGTCGATTTTATACATTTAATTGTGTAGAAGGGTTTAACCAGGTGGTCTGTGACTCAACTACTTTTTTCTCTGGTAAATGAAAAGAATCATCCTTGGTTTTTTGTGGGGACAGATATACAAATCTAATGGAGCACCGCCACTCTGTATTGTGAGTTACATTTCTTTTGGATGACTTTTTCAGCACACCCTAGTTGGGTTAGTTGACGACATTATTAATATCCCTAATGTTTCGATTTGTAGGCATACTTCAATAATGCTGATTAATACTGCTCCTTTGAATACAATACAAATACTATAATTTTCTTATATGGAAAAATTATTATAATAAAGAATTAATAATAGTCAATTAAGTGTTATGTGTGGATTACTGAAAATCATGATAGCTTGTGACTATCTAATAATTTTCCCCTTTATTGCGCCATGTCCTAGTCTTAGCTTCCTGATGTCTACCTTGCCATATGCCTGAGTAAACGATTAAAAATGACTTGTCAATGAACCATTATTTATTATTTAGTAAGCCTTATAGTGATATTTATTTACAAATGATTTGTTAATTAAAAGATCACACCTCATATCTAAGACCTTTGAGGTGCTTTATGATCGATGTAGTTCATCATACCACTGCCTGTAAACCTGAATTCAAACTTTGGAGAAATTCAGATATTAATTATATGCACAATTTGTTCTCTGATGGATGTTGAAATTTATAGGCAAGGAAAGCCCTTCGAGCGTTAAAAGGACTGGTGAAACTACAGGCATTAGTGAGAGGTCACATTGAGAAGAAGCGCACAGCAGAGTCGCTGCAAAGGGTGCAAGCACTCTTATGTGTACAGGCCCAAATCTGTGCTGGCCGGGAACATGTTTTGCAATCCCATTGAAATCTACTTTCATGGCTTTTTCTTTTTTACGTCCCTCGTGTTTTGACTCTACACTAAATGAAAAGACCCTCAGTATTGTGCCTTTTAGCAGGAACATGAAGCCATCCTCAAACAACATGAGGATCCTAACTCCGGAGTCACATGGAAAGAATACAAATCAATGACATTCACATTTCAGGTGGTGGATCAATAATTTCTTGATTATTTTTTTTCAATAATGAGACACAATTTTAATGTTAATTTCTACGAGTACATATCTCATGTAAAAGTCTGTGACGATTTGCAGTTCATAAATGAAACCGTGAGACTCGCAAATATTGTTCCAGGAATGATCCGAAAGGCACTGAGGGAAATTAATTTTAAAGGTATGTAATATGTGATTTCTTGCTTATTTGCACAATATATCATTTGTTTTACAAAAAGTACAGTTTTTGATATATAGCTTTGATACACAACCAATTATTGGACTAGTTGGGAAATTCAATTCTATTAAAATTTAAATAATAGAATGTAATGTACAAGTCCATAAGTGCACATATGCATAGCTTGTATATTAATTAAGGGAAAAGCGCACAATATCTGACAACATTATTGTTGGGTCAAAACGGACCCTCAAAACTAATCAAATGTGGAAGCGAAAAATGTAAGACGAGAGAGAACACAATCAAATTGTTTAACGTGAGGAAAAACCTTCTTCAATGTGAAGAAGTAAAATCCACAGGACACTAATCCATAATCAAATTTCCACTATAACAAATAAGGTTACAGAGGATCAAATACACCAACGTGGTGGTTCACTTAACCTCTCCAACAATGATGACAATCAATCTCCCTGGAGTGTTTCTCTCAAAATCTCTGTAGAGATCTCTCAAATGCAAAGCACAAGGCTTGTTCAAATATGCACTCAAGTATGTCACTTGAGACTCTCAAACGAAAGAGATTTTTCAGCAGCTTTCGGACTCTCTCTAAACAGAATGTGGCACCTGCCTCCACCCTTAACTAATGCATATATAGAGGTGGATTAGGTTTAGGGTTTTAGATCCCTCAATGGGCCTAGGTCAGCATTGGAGGAGTGAGGCCCAAACCAACAATTCTCCCCCTACGACTTCAATGCGTCGATTTCAAACAGGAGCCCAGGTTCTTCAAATAGCAACCCGACTTCTTCAATTAAATAGCTTGGCATCTTCAATGTGTTAGCTTCAGCAACCCGATACCTTCACAACAATCTTTAAATTTCTTTGCTGGTACCGGCTTGGTCATCATATCGGACTAATTCTGGTCGGTGTGCACTTTGCCAAGTCTGAGCTGTCCGACCTCTACCACATCCCGGATCCAGTGATACCTCACATCAATATGCTTAGTGCGGGAGTGATAGGTCGAGTTCTTCACAAGATGAATTGTGCTTTGGTTGTCACACATCAGCTCATACTTGTCTTAATTATGGTCGAGTTCCATGAGGAACTTCTTCATCAACAACATTTCCTTGCTTGCCTCAGTAACGACAATGTACTCGGCCTCGGTTGTCGAAAATGTCACACACTTCTACAATCTTGATTGTCAAGAGACTGCTCCACTATCAAATCTCATCAAATATCCAGTCGTCGACTTCTTCGAGTCGGACTCTCCCCTTAAATCGGCATTCGAGTAGCCTTGCAACTCGGCTTCACCTTCTCCAAATCGGAGGCATAGGTCGGTTGTACCTCGGAGGTACCTAAAGATCCACTTCACTGCTTCCCAGCGATGTTTGCGGGGGTTCGATAGGTACCGGCTCACCATACCAATTGCATATGCCAGGTCGGGTCTAGTGTAAACCATTGCATACATCAAGCTTCTGACTGCAGATTGGTGCAGGATCTTTAACATCTCGTCTTTGTCTTTATCAGACCTTGTATACTGCCTTTTATTCAGTTTCATGTGCCTGGCTAGGGGTTGCTAACTGTTTTGGCTTTGTCATGCTGAATCTTTTCAAGATCTTCTCAACATACTTCTCTTGACTTAGCCACAGTAGCTTCTTCTTTCTATCCCGGATGATCTTCATTCTGAGAATCTGCTTTGAAGTCCGAGGTCCTTCATAGCGAAGGATGAGCTCAATGTCTTCTTCAAGGCGGCAATCTTTCATTTGCTTTGCCCTACAATCAGCATGTCGTCAACATATAACAACAAAATTAGAAATTCTCTGTTCTTATACCTCTTGACAAATACGCAGTGGTCAACTTTAGTCTTCATGAACTTGTGATCAGTCTTGATAAGGTTTCAAATTTCTTGTACCACTCCCGAGGTACTTGTTTCAAGCCATGGAGATTCTTCAGACAGCATACCATGCTTTCACATAACGGAGCTCGGAACCCTTCAGGTTGCTCCATATATATTTCTTCTTCCAACTCACCATGAAGAGATTCCATTTTCACATCCAGTTGTTCTACCTCAAGATCTGTTGAAGTTAGCCATGGCTAACATAGTTCGGATCGAGGTCATCTTTGCAATAGGAAAGAATATCTCTTCAAAATCAATCCCCTTCTTCTGATTGCAGCCTTTCACTACAATTCGGGCTTTGTATCTCGGCTTCTGGCCGTTCTCTTCCTGTTTGATCTTGTACACCCACTTGTTCTTCAGAGCTCGTCTCCCTTTGGACAATTCGGTCAGCTCATAAGTCTGGTTTTCGTGCAGGGAATTCATCTCATCCTGTATTGCCTTCTCCCATTCTTCTTTTTTTGAGCTCGTTATGGTCTCATCATAACTCTGAGGCTTACCGTCTTCAGCAATAACAGTGTATTCATCATATGGGTACCTTGTTGAGGTCTTCTTCCTCTAATAGGGTATCTCGGTTGTTCTTCTTCAACCGCTCAAGAACCCGGTTCATCATCTTCATCCCGGTCCTCGTCATCAACCCAGACCTCTATGTCTTGGTTCTCATCAGCTTGCTGAACATCATTTTCTTCATTGGGCTCTCCCCCTGCTTCAGCTCGAATAGGAGGGACGGGTTCTTCATGTCTGATAGTAACCCGAACTTTGAGCTTCGAGATGTCATGAAGAGTCTCACCTTCATGAAAGATCACATTTTGGCTTCTCACTATCCTCTTGTTGATAGGATCCCAAAGTCTGAACCAGAACTCAGTTTTAGGTGGACCGAGGTAGATGCATTCCTTCGTCTTTGCATCGAGCTTTGCCCTTTAATCTTTAGGGATATGTACGAAAGCTCAGCATCCAAATACCTTCAAGTGTTCATAAGTTTCTCTTCGACCGGTCCAAACTTCCTTTGGAACTCTTCCTTCAAGCGGTTGTGATGGTGAGAGGTTGATCAAATCAACAGCAGTTCTGACGGCCTCTCCCCAGAATGATTTCGACAACTTGGAATTGGACAACATACTTCGGACCTTCTCTTCAATAGTCTGGTTCATCCTCTCAGCCAGTCCATTCAATTGTGGAGTCTTGGGGGCGTGTTCTCAAGTTGGATCTCGACTTCTCTATAATAAACATCAAAGGGACCACAATACTTACCACCATTGTGTGAGCGAATAACTTTCAACTTCATGCCAGTCTCCCTTTCCACCAGCATGGAATTCTTTGAAAGATTAGAGTACCTGGTCTTTTGTCTTCAACAAATAAACCCACACTTTGTGGGAGTGATCATCAATGAAAGAAACAAAATATTGGGCTCCACCGAGTGATCTCTCGGACGTGGAGCACACATCAGTGTTGACGAGGTCTAGAATGTTCTTGTGTCATCTGGTTGATCCGGTCTCACAAATGAAACCCGGTGCTGCTTCCCAGCTAGGCAGTGCGTACAACTCTCCAGCACTTGACCCTTCAACCCGGTCAATAGTTGTTTCTTCTCCAAAATCTTGAGTCCTTTCTCGCTCATGTGGCTGAGGCGCTTGTGCCATAGCTCCAAGCTTGGTCCATCCTGGACAGAATTGGCTTCTCCACCATTGGTTTTACCTTGCATGACATACAAGGAGCTTTCTTTCTTTCCTTGGGCCACGACCAAATTTCTCTTGCTGGTCACCTGATTTTCCATCTTCATGACACCAAAATCTCCCTTTTTGTAAGCAGAGAAGAACCCCTTATATGAGGTGACATGGAATGAGGAACCAGAGTCAACAATCCAAGTGCAGTCATCATGGGCAATATTCAAAATTTCTTCACCAAGGAAGAATATCTCGGCATTCAGGTTAGCAGCCACAGCCGTGGTGCTCTGATCATTCCTCTTCTTGGGAACAATTTGATCCGGCTTCACACAGTCGTTCTATTCATCATTCTGCAGAGTCCTGCAGTCCAGCTTCTTATGTCCTACCTTCCCATAGTAGAAGCAATTCAAATCATACTTTGGCTTTGACTGGCCTCTAGACTTGTCTCGTCCACCTCAACCCCGGTTCTTGCTATGACCCCGAAAGTCGGATTTATTTCTGTTCTCAGCAACGTTAGCCTCAAACGTGCTTGATACACCCCGTTCTCTTCTCCTGGATTCTTCATTCAGGAGGTTTTCTATCAAGGCATCCATCGTCAGTTTTCTTTCTGGAACCGAGTTGCTTAATGTCACTACCAGAGTATCCCAACTTTCTGGCAACGAACTCAACAACAACAAAGCCTGCATCTCATCATCAATTTTCATATTGGCTTTGGACAATTGATTCAAAATACTTTTGTAGGTATTGAGGTGCTCGATCATACTCCTGTCATCCTTGTATTCTAGCTTCACAAGTCGACGAACCAGGTGTGCTTTGTTCTTGGGAATCTTCTTCTGAATCATGGATTCTATCTTGTTCCAAAATTTGTACGCGTTCGTAAACTCGGACAAATGATTAAAGAGGCTTTTGTCAATATATTTCCTGATCGTGGCAACAGCCTTACGACTCAGGATCTCCCAGTCCTTGTCCGTTTTGCCAGTCGACTTCACTTCAAGGACAATGGGATAATATAAATCATTGCAAATAAGATGATCTTCCATCATCGATCTCTAATAGTTGAAGTTATCTGCTGTTAACTTGAATATATCTTCGTCATTAGTTATGCCACTGGTCTCCATCTCGTCTCCTTCAGAACCCTCGAACCCGAGCTCTGATACCACTGTTGGGTCAAAAAGAACCCTCAAAACTAATCAAATGTGGAAGCGAAAAACATAAGACGATAAAGAACACAATCAATTTGTTTAAAGTGGGGAAAAGCCTTCCTCAATGTGAAGAAGTAAAACTCACGGGACACTAATCCATAATCAAATTTCCACTATAACAAATAAGGTTATAGAGAATCAAATACACCAACGTGGTGGTTCACTCAACCTCTCAAACAATGGTGATAATCAACCTCCCTAGAGTGTTTCTTTCAAACTCTCTCTAGAGATCTCTCAAATACAAAGCACAAGGCTTGCTCAAATATGCACTCAAGAATGTCACTTGAGGCTCTCAAACGAAAGGGCTTTTTCAGCAGCTTTCGGGCTCTCTCTAAATAGAGTGTGTCACCTGCCTTTACCCCTAACTAATGCATATATAGTGGTGGATTAGGTTTAGGGTTTTAGAACCCTCAATGGGCCTAGGTCAGCATTGGAGGAGTAAGGCCCAAACCAACAATTACTTTATTTGATCAAACAACGAATACATACATGCAGGATATACCATACCACCAGGTTGGGCAGTTATGGTGTGTCCCCCGGTTGTGCACTTGAACCCAGCCAAATAACAGGATCCTCTTGCCTTCAATCCATGGAGATGGGAGGTGCGTCTAAGGCATGTTTGATTTGAAAAAAAAAAAAAGTTTTTACTTTTTTTAAAATAATTATACGAGTGTTTGGATTCCCGGTGCACCTTCCGTTTGCATCCAAGCTCATTTTAGAAGAAGTATCATATTTCTTGCTTCTGCCTCAAATGACATGTTGCAGCAAATCAACCAGAGACCCAAACACTCACTAGGAAGTCTAATTTTGTTTTGCCTTATTCTTGTTTTTAAATATTTTGCAAAATATGATATAAAAAAAAGCTGCTTTAGCTACTAGCTACCAGTTTGCTATAACTATATTCAAGCAACTTAGATTTTAGCTTTCCATCTTTCTTTTACACTTTTAGTGACCCCGAAAAAATGGGCTTTCAGGGAGTGGAACTACATGGTGCCAGTAAACATTTCATGGCTTTCGGCGGAGGCATGAGATTTTGTGTTGGAACGGACTTCACTAAGGTTCAGATGGCTATGTTTATTCATAGCTTGTAACCAAGTACAGGTAAGATTATGAAATGAAAACGCCATGCGTGTGAACTTAAATTGACATGTGAAATCTCTCTATAAGTAATTAACATATGAATATTTCAGGTGGAGACCCATCAAAGGGGGAAACATCCTTCGAACTCCAGGTTTACAGTTTCCAAATGGCTTTCACGTCCAGATCATGGAAAAAGATCAAAGGAAACATCGGGCACCAGAATATACCATTACAAATTAGAAAACAAAACTCCACAAGAGAGACTCATATATGGTAGAAATTTAGGCTTGACATTTTCAAGAAACACAAGGCAATGCAATTCTTATGGAAGCCAGAAAAGTAACTATAAGGATATCGCACTCTTAGTTTTGATAAGGTCTCTTGAAAGTTGTGTTTTTATTAGATTTTCTTCTCAATATACTATAGGGTTTTTATGAAAATCATGGGTTAAAACCGAAATATGACGTGCCTTACCTTGCAAAAATGCAATGAGGGGGAAAGGAAGGAAGCTTGTACTTTGGTAACAAGTGGTGTAAATGATTCAGATTATATCCCGAGTTAATATACAATTTTCTCTTTGAAGGTCACAATTTTTACTGCTTGAAAGTTGCATCTTTAAAGGTTTTTAGTCTATATAAAGTAGTAAGTTTTGTTCCTCAGTTGTTGTCCTCCCCACCCAATTAAAAAGTAAGAGAAAGCGAGAAGCAAGACTACTAGTGGAAACGGGAAAATGTAAAAGGATAAAAACTGTAACTATGATCCTATGAAATACGTAACAAGTTGCTCTAAAACGTTATAGTGTCAGAAATTAAAAAGTATATACATTAAATTATACATTCAGGCTTCAATCTACTCAGCCTCTGGCTCATCTATCAGAACTTGTTTGTGTTTGTCATAATTTTCTTGCCTCGCTTTATCATGCTTTAGCTTCATCTCTTTAACTTGCCCCTTTGAGCTATCACGTTTCATTCTATGTTTGTGTTGTGCAGGATGGTCAACAATATGCTGCACATTATCCATATTCTGTTCTTTATGTCCATACTTGTGCATTTCTTTATGAACATGGTGTAAATCATCAAAATAATCATAGCTCCTTTCATAATGCTTGTGCATATGCTCATAAGTGGTCCTTCGTCTATTTTGAGCACTATAGTGAGAATGCCTATGTTCTTGCTTATGATGTTTGTTATCATGAATATGGTGATGCCCCTTGACAATTTTGAATTTACGTTTATCCATGATGATTTGTTCGTCAGCGCCTAAGATATCCTCCCACCAGTCATACAGAGGATCAAATAGACCTTTCTGGTGCAAAAGCCATAATAGCAAAAGCACTGCAATTCAAAGAAGAGAGTATTTATTTTAAGTTGTTCTTCTGAATTTGCAAATTGTAATATACTAATAGACATTGAATAGAAGTCATACCTGTCGGAAAAATTTCCAAAAACAGACCAAACATCATTACCCAACTCAAGCATACATATTGTATGTGGCACTTGAAGTCAAAAAAACCAGAGCATTTTAGTCTGTTCTCCCACCCAAACCAATGAACAAGGAAGAGATTTGATGAAATAGTTAGTTAAGAGAAATGAATCAATATTAAGAAAAGGTTATGATTAAGAAAGCAACATATAGTTATTGATCTTCCAATACCCTGCTTCAATTGTAGGTGATTTATACTTAAGTTTATAACAAAATATTTAAATCACCAAGAATAGAAACGTGGCATAAACTCAGTATCAGTTTACCACATTTCAAAGAACATGAAGGAAGTACAATTTATTTTATCCAAATGCAACAAAAGAACAATCTCGAATAAGTGCACCAACTTTTGTTCATTCTGTTACTGAGTAGATTGTTGAATAATAGTTTATGCATAAAATAATCCTAGTTTTAATCCTTTATGTTATTAACGACAAAATATTCCAATGATTGCCTTCATGAAAAATAAAATGCATTCCACTTGTTCACAACAGTCAGTGCTACTCATCCGTGTTTGATAAGTAGAATTTTGAAACATGTGAGTGGTGTTCATAAAGAAATGTATATTTATATACCGATCAAAGCAACTCAAAATATTCCCCATAAATAAAAATATACAAAAAATTTCAAGAAACTCATATTTTCTAAATTTTAAATGTTGGAATTTAAATTTTATAACTTGCAAATGAAAAGTATAGTTGAAGATAATACCTACAAGTTTTTCCAGTGATAAATTCTGTTAAGCTTGTCCATAGTTTATTCCATATGCTTTCGATAGAATCAAAGAGACTATTTATACTGGCCTATGGTGGTTGAAAAGGCATACCCTGCAGTAATAGATGATTTAGTAATTCACAGTTTGGGACAACATCATCAATAATTAGCATATTTTGTGAAGAATCAGAAGACTAACTTTCTAATGAACTTAATATATCTACGGGGAACAATTCTACAATATCAAATTCATGCCTCAGACTCAGACTGATCTGCTAGTGATTACCTAGAGCTTATTAATAACCATTTTAAGTAATTAGAAACAAAATATTAAATGTATTTCTGTAGCGATAGTGCAGATAAAAGAACTATTGTAAAGTCTTCTTTGTTGGCCTGTCCAACAGTCCAAAATAACTATAGTTGTTAAAGTTTGATGAAAAGACCAATGGACAATGGCGAAACATACTATCCAGATATGGACAAGTTTCACGTTTTATGAGAATACAAATCTGGGTCAGAAACATGGATTAAATAATTCCATTGTGTTTGTGTCATAGAAAATAAAACATGCTAAATTCAGGTACCAGGAAAGAACATGCGTGTGTGTCGTTGTCAAGAACAGTTGCCGTAGTAGAAAATTGACATTTAGCTCTTCAACTTCATTATAATCAGAATCCTTTAATACGGCTTCATTCAAAACACCCATAAAAAGGACACAGTAAATGTTAATGTGTTCCTTATCCTCAGAATAGATAACAACGAATAAATCCTAAGCTTCAACTTTACCCGCACATAAATAATTTGAAGCTTGATCAGTGCTTGGGTAAATTTTGCATGATTGGGTTGTAACCTCATTTGGCTTCATTATTAAAAATTACTCCTGAACCATGTTTACAAGCAAACAAGAAAAAACATAATAGAAGACCTATGAAGGTATAGAACAAAAAGGGGCAAAAAACAAACTTCTGCATATGTTTTAGCATAATACCTCCATCAGGGTGATATCCTTGGAGCAATTAAACTGCAAGACAACACAATATAGCAAAGCTAAAACTGCAGCTTGTTGGACCCTAAGGAAAATAACTGCAATGCAAGCCTCAAATATATTTGAAACTAATTTTGTAACCTTAATAAAACAAAAGCATCTGGAGTAGCATGCATCTGTTAAATTCCCATTCATGTCATGCAGTCAATTCAACTAACTAGAGATAATTTAACCAAACAATAATTTTCCCGTGTTACGGTACGCAAGGAGGAAGTGATATGTGGTGTGAGACTTTTAGGTACCATGATAATTAAATAATCATGTCCTCGTATCAACAATGAGCACACGTCAGAAAATTTTATAAAATATTTATCAAAACCTAGTTTCCTATCAGATTCTATAAGGAAAAAAAAAATAGAACAGAACTCCACTAACACTTTCAAGCCTTAAAGAACTGTGGCACAAGTATAGAAATTAATACAATGCATATCTGACATTGAATACAATTTTTTTAATAAAAAAAATCAAACATTCCATTGTCCAAGTATAAGGAGCATTGGATAACAAAAACAAATGCCATGAGACACAATATAGCGAAGCAGATTATCGTCAAACTATATGATGCTTCCACCTCACCCGTATTCTTAGTTGTGATTGTAGCAACACCAAATTGAGTTAGGGCTTCAAATATAGGGACACTTACACTTATTATCTTTCCTGGGCTCCTGGAGAAAAAGAACCATGTCAGACAAATTTAGAAAAAGGTATTTTTATTATGAAAACAATAATGTTGTTGGACATTATAGGTTTCTAAAACCAAAAATAATACCCTAGTGTCAATAGAAACAAAATTGGCTACATTGCAGAAACTTCTCACAATCATTTTTCAAATATTTTCTCTGCCCATCTCATGGTACAACTTTTCAAAATGTATACATCCATTTATGATCAGAAACTTCATTATGTATACTTCATTATTGGCAATCCATATTCAGCATATGAAAAAGTAATAAAAGAAAAGAAAAATAGAGTTCAACATCAGGTCGTAAAACAATACAATTTTGTCAGTGAATGACCACAAAATCCAACATCTCAAAATAATTTTGTCATCTTACAATCTCATTCAAGATAACAAATTAAATCAATTTTACACATCAACTTTCACATGGAAATATTACAAAAAGAACTAAAGTGTCAAGTCACTTGTGACTGTTTTGAAATCATATGTATATACCAAGTACATAATATACCTTTGATAAACATACTCTACATCATTGGCACTTAATTCTAGCACAAGGTTTGTATTAAGAACCTCTGTAATTCCTATGGAGAAAGAATAACTCCCAGCACTCTGCAGACAAATAAAATAAAATAAATCATTTCTAATAGAAGACACCATATTATATATAAATACAACATTATTGCAACGTAATTGGATGTTGGTTTATTCTTTCAAACCTTCCTTCCAAACCATAGAGTGGCACTTGATTCCTACTTATTCGATTCAGATCAGCCTGTTAAGGACAAGAAAGTTACTTTCAAATTTTTAACAACTATCAATGGGGTTTTTCTCCAGATCCATCTTGTAAAAATAGAAGTGAAAAGAAAATGACCAAAAATGAAACCAAAAATGCAAGATGAGAATAAGAATTAAAGAAGAAAAAAATTATTGTTGCAGTACCAACCTCCCGAAAGTTCCACAATTGATTATGCAAGCAGGTCCAAAAGGGAGAAGAGCAAAAGTTTGGTTGTTGATTAAAAGCTTCATAGCTGACACCAATTTTGTTACATTCAATACCATCTAGGGTAAATCTAACTCTCTCAAGCAGCATTCACATAGAAATGTTTCTCCCCAAATCCTGTGGTTGCCCAGGGCTGCCCTGTCACAAGAAAAATTGTAAATATTTTGTTTAAGCTTGTAACAGTTGCGAATTATGCCAAAAGTATGTAAAAGTAGTTCATCACTATTTTCTTCCATTACTACACCAGTAATGCCAAGATTAATGTGAGTGATTTGCAGTAAAAATGGGAAATATGGTCAGTCATTAAAAGAAATGCCTAAACTAGTGGAGGAGACTGCAGAGACAAAAGAGAGCACACGGCTCTACAGACTTGCAATTGCAATATATCAGCCTCCTTATAATTATATTTGTCTAATATCATTTCAGGTTGCAAGAATTCTTCATTGAGTAACCTCAATGAGTATCTATATATGCATATAGCTACAATGTTGACATTTTTGGCAAGAACTCATCTTGGTACCTCCAAGCTAATCAACATACAAACAAGAGCTTGAAGAGGAAAACCGCTTTTTCACATAACCTAGAATGATAAGGAGGTTCATAAAGCCTTACATTAAATATCAGTCCCTTAATACTATATCATACTTGCACACCAGTCATTGGAATATACAATAAATGGTATTTTGTGCCACATTAATTGTGCACATGGAGTATAATTTTGTATAACTTCAAAAACAATAGTCATGACGATGTTTGCAAGTCTATGCATAATGCAGTGACATCTCAAAATTTAAATTGTACGATTTACAAACTTGATAATAATTGATTCAATCAATGCATTCTACACTATTATTTCTCTGATTTTTTTGATAATTTATTTCTCTGATATTTGTAAGGATAGCTAGCGCTATTTACTATTCATTGTAAAATTTTATTATATACCAATTCATAAAAACATGTTCGACAATTTCCTTGCAAAAGTCCAATATCCAAAAAGTATCTAAAGGAGAGTTGTAACTTTAAAGTAACAAAAAATTCAAGAAACCAATCTAACATACCAATTCTTTATCTTAATTCAACCTCAATTTTATTATAAGAGGTCGATTATGGTGAAACCAGGCAAATAAACATACCTGCCTCGGTACAACCAGATAGAAATCCTCAAAAGATGGTATATTTGTATACCCAACAAAATCTCCAATAAGATTAACCCTCAAAAATTTATCATCAGAGATCACTGTTCTGTTTTCAGGACCCACAACCACTTCCTGCCGGCCAAATTATGGACAGACAAAAGTATGTGTTAGATACACAAAAATGGTAAAAAAAAATATTCCTGGCATGATTCGTTGAGTGCCTTTACATATGTTAAATGCTATATGAAATGTGATACCAAAAACTTGATGTAAAAGCCAACATTTAAATAAATCAGAAAAATAAGAGAACATGTAGAAAATTGTAAACCAACATATCCAGCATCATGAGACAAAATACATAGTCTATGGAAAAAGATGATTGTCAAGTTTTAAATTTATTAGTGTTGCATAAGGAAACCAATAATTACATACCGAAACTTTAGTTCCAGTCTTCAACTGTATTCGAACACTAAATCCCAATGTTTGCCGCCCAATGCCAAAAACATGAAACCTGAATTGAATTAGAGAGAGAGAGAGAGAGAGAGAGAGAGAGAGAGAAGGAAATCTGAGTTGTGACTGATGACTAAAACAAAGTCACTTTTACTTTGGCAAATTTCAGAGGTGATTATAATTAAAACATGACATGATGACAAAACTACACTATAACTAATCTTAAATAACAATGTTTCGTCATAAAATTGTTAGATCAGGGTATTTTATATTAAGCAGTAATTTTGAGTTAAATTATAATATTCGTACATTATGAGTGTTAAGAGTTGAAATTTTACTAGTTATATTTCATAACCTTGATGATTAATATAATATAGCTACGGGTATAATACATCAATATACTCCACTAAACTTTTCTCCCCTTTCTATCTAATCCCTAAAGTTACAACAAACTTAAACCAATTTGATTATTGCAACCGACACTTTTTAAAAATCTGGAACTAACAGGAAATAAAAGAAGATAATCTGAAATTGTTCAAGCAGAATAAAAATAGAAAGATTTCAAACAAACATCTTGACAAGATAACATAGAATGGGGTTTTGATCTGTATATGTAAGCGGTTCAATGTAAAAATGGTTTCCATATGTTCACCTAAGTCCAGCACAAAATCCAATTAAGACCATATATCAACCAAGATGGCTCAAATCAACCACAATTGGATTAAAAAAGGACGGGGAGGGTGAAAGCTTACCAATCACCAGGGAAACGTACACAATGTGCAGTGTTGGCCTTTCCTTTTGTCAATTTGTCAACTAGTTAAACAATTTCACCCTTAATTGTTAGTTTTGTGTTTCCTAAAAACTTACAGAATGTTGCAACATCAAAGCACTTACAGAAGTTTCCACATGATAAAGGCATCCGCCGCTGGGGCCCACATGGACAACATATTGGCTACATTAAAGACGGAAAGAGAGATATGTTAAATCTGAATGAGAAGTGAAAGGTAAAAATGCCAAAGAATATTTGAGGGAGGTGGGATCAAAAACTAATGTCTTTTTCTTATTCTTCCATTTGAATAATTTCTTTTAAAGCTAGGAGTTAGAAGGCCACCTGAGTGTACTCAATAATATGATCCTCTTCATCTCGCAGTCTGCAACACAAGTAGCAGAAACCAAGTAGTGAAATAAGCATTGTCTAAACTCTAGTCAGTGTCTAGTTCATAATAAAATAGCAATGAACATGGCTTGCCTTTCACATATCTTCACAACATTTGCACCAGCATCTGGCTCACATTTGCGTGTCTTAACATAATACTCTTCAGGTTTATAAGGAACATCCTACAAACGAGTAACACTAAATCATACAAAATATGACATCCACATGTACGCAATCCTCTTATGGCAATTTGCTTTGAAAAATTAATTCTCCTAAACCATAATAAAATGATGATAGAGTAGTCAATTAACGATAATAATAATACATTAATAATAACAATAATAAGTTATTATTATCGCATATATAATGCAACAAAAATGAGTAGATTACAGAGAGATAGAAAAAGTAACAAAAGAGAAGTATCATACTCGTATGTATGTTAACTGATACAAGGCATATGCAGAAGTTTTGTTGACCGTTATGACAGGAGGAATCCGCAATGTCTGCATTTTCCTGCTCGAATTTTCCTCCACTTCCACCAATTCCGCAACAATCGACACCTCTCGTCCACTCTGCAAAATCACAAAACAACAACCTCAACACAAAGGAACACAACGAGGAGTGTGATGTGAATGTGATTTATTTACCGAGCCACTTGGAACAGCCATGTTGAGTACGATTTTGGAAGTACAATTGAGATTGTCGTCGGAGTTGGAGTTCTTCTCGCATTTCTCCAGCTTCGATTTGGAGATGATTTGAATTCCAGCGACGTCATGGAAGGAAGAAAGTATGAAGATGATCAGGATGATAACGAAACGCAATGCCATTGTTATTGTTATGCACTAGTTCTCTAATTGCCCATACATAATATATGGGTGTGCCAATGGGTGACAGTAACCGCCAAAATAGATTCAAAGGCGGTTTGGCGGTTTTTTACTTTCCTTTATGCTGTGTTTGGTTGGAAAGTGAGAAATAACTTACCAAGCGGTTTGGTGGTTTCTTACTTTTCTTTAATCTAAGAAAAAATAGTTTATATGAAAATAAAAAAATTATTTTTGGAATCTTATAATAATATATAAATAATTTAAATTTAATATCATGTAATTAATTTAAAAAATTATGTGACTTTTTAAAAATTTTACATGACATTAAATCTTAATTTTATAATTTTCACAAGTTGTTATAAACTCTTTCATATAACCATATCTATATTATATTATTATGAATAAAATAAATTTCAATTCAACTAATCAAAACGGTTAATCCATTTTTTAAGAACTATAGTTTCAGTTTCTTTAGTATTAGCAATAATAAAAATTGAACTTAAAAACTTCATTTTTCCCAACCCTACCACTAGAAATATAGAATCAGTTTTTTTTAAGGGAGACTATAGAATCACTTAAGAAGGAACTAGAAATAAAATATGGAATAATCAAAGGGACTAAGCATGGGGAGGAAATGTGGGAATTTGAAGCATTGATGTGGGGCTACTACTAATTGGCCCTCTACTTTGATCTGAGAATTGATCTAATGTTTGGCATAGCTTGGTGTGTAAATGCCTCGGATCATGAGCCTTCCTTTTCATTCATGTGGTGACTAATGAATATTGAATACTATATATTATTCTATTTCCTTATTTTTTTTGCTATTTATAAAACAAATAAAATAAATAAATAAACGTATTTCATATCTGAAAAATACACAAGCATAATTAAAAATACTTGCTATATAGGATTAGTGAAATAAAATCATTATATATTTAATTTCTTCTCTTATATATGTTAACAAAGATGTAGCGCTAACATTATATCTGTAATGCAGTAAACAACATTATATTTTTAATACTCATCAATAAATCCCTTAAACTTAGTGCATTATACAGGTATTAAAACTAAAAATTCCCTGCAGTTTAGTAAAAGATAAAAAATATGCAACTCACTATTTTAATTTATTCTCTTATTAATATTAACAAATATGTAGCACTGATATTTTATTTTTAATACTCATCAATAAATTTTCATTAGTGAACAATCCTATATAATTTTATGAATCACAATTTTTTAAAAAAAGTCTTTTAATTTTTAAACAAGTTCAATTAAGAGATATTGATTAGCATTTATCAATTAAAATATTTTAATTTAAATTTACTGCTAATTAATAAATTTTTAACACTAACTTTAAACCTCTTTGCTATGGTTTTGTAACAGGAGAGAGAGAAATTTATTACATATTTCTTCTCCCTTCTCATTATTTCTGTCTTCTTTCCTTTATCGAATACACAACAAAACTGTCCAATAATTTTACTGTCTAAAATCAGCACACTTATATATTTTTTTCTTCTAAATCCTCCTATTTTTAATTTTCTAAAAATAAATAATGAATGTGTTTATATTTTTAAGACATTAAATGTATTTATTTTTCATTATTAAAAATGAATAATGAATAATATAACATTTGTGAAAGAAATAATAATTTAATGCAGACGTAGTTATTTATTATAGTTTGGTGACACGGTCTACTGGTCTAGGTCCAGAATGAGTCCCTGCCCTGCTCGGCTCCTTACAGAAAAAGCCACCTCACCTCTCTCTTACTTTCAGAAACTCCCTTTCAAGTTCATAGTTCCACCTCACAATCTATAGTAATCTACAGTACAATGCTTCTTCTTATCTTTCAGTAAAAACACAAATCCACACCATTAGGTTAATGTTAAATTGTTAATGGGTAAAGCATCCAAATGGTTTCGCGGCCTTCTCGGTCTCAAAAGACCAGACTCGCCGTCTCCCACCGTTGTTCCCAAGGAGCAACGCAGTTGAACCTTCGTGAAGTCTTACAAAAAAAAAAGGACCCCATGCCCGCTGCTCATGCCGACGCCTCCACCATCGTAACTCCACTCGCTAGCAATGGCCGAGAAGAATGGGCTGCCATTAAGATTCAAGCCGCCTTTCGAGGCTCTTTGGTTCGTATTTTCATTTTATATATTTATTTTCTTGCTCGTTTTCTTTATATCTATCAACTATTACCAACACTTACTGGTTTTAACATAATCAATAGTATTGGATGGACTCTAGTAAAACATATAATCTTTAATACTTCTACTACTGGCAGTGAACTCAACAACAACAAAGTCTGCATCTCATCATCAATTTTCATATTGGCTTTGGACAGTTGATTCAAAATACCTTTGTAGGTATTGAGGTGCTCGATCATACTCATGTCGTCCTTGTATTCTAGCTTGACAAGTCGGCGAACCAGGTGTGCTTTGTTCTTGAGAGTCTTCTTCTGAATCATAGATTCTGGGTTGTTCCACAATTCGTACGCGTTTGTAAACTCGGATACGTGCTCAAAAAGGCTTTTATCAATATGTTTCTTGATCATGGCAACAGCCTTACGACTCAGGATCTCCCAGTCCTTGTCCATTTTGCCAGTCTGCTTCACTTCAAGGACAATGGGATCATATAAATTTTTGTAAATAAGATGATCTTCCATCATTGATATCCAATAGTTGAAGTTATCTATAGTCAGCTTGAACATATCTTCGTCGTGAATTATGCCACTGGTCTCCATCTCGTCTCCTTCAGAACCCTCGAACCCGGGCTCTGATACCACTGTTGGGTCAAAAAGAACCCTCAAAACAAATCAAATGCGGAAGCGAAAAATGTAAGATGAGAGAGAACACAATCAATTTGTTTAACGTGGAAAAAAACCTTCCTCAATGTGAAGAAGTAAAACTCACGAAACACTAATCCATAATTAAATTTTCACTATAACAAATAAGATTATAGAGGATCAAATACACCAATGTGGTGGTTCACTCAACCTCTACAACAAACTTAAACCAATTTGATTATTGCAACTGACACTTTTTAAAAATCTGGAACTAACAGGAAATAAAAGAAGATAATCTGAAATTGTTCAAGCACAATAAAAACAGAAAGATTTCAAACAAACATCTTAACAAGATAACATACAATGGGGTTTTGATCTGTATATGTAAACGGTTCAATGTAAAAATGGTTTCCATATGTTCACCTAAGTCCAGCACAAAATCCAATTAAGACCATATATCAACCAGGATGGCTCAAATCAACCACAATTGGATTAAAAAAGGACAGGGAGGGTGGAAGCTTACCAATCACCAGGGAAACGATCACAATGTGCAGTGTTGGCCTTTCCTTTTGTCAATTTTATCAATTTTATCAATTAGTTAAACAATTTCACCCATAATTGTTAGTGTTGTGTTTCCTAAAAACTTACAGAATGTTGCAACATCAAAGCACTTACAGAAGTTTCTACATGATGAAGGCATCCGCCGCTGGGGCCCACATGGACAACATATTGGCTACATTAAAGACGGAAAGAGAGATATGTTAAACCTGAATGAGAAGTGAGAGGTAAAAAAGCCAAAGAATATTTGAAGGATGTGGGATCAAACACCAATGTCTTTTTCTTGTTCTTCCATTTGAATAATTTCTTTTAAAGCTAGGAGTTAGAAGGCCACCTAAGTGTACTCGATAATATGACCCTCTTCATCTCGCAATATGCAACACAAGTAACGGAAACCAAGCAATGAAATTAGCATTGTCTAAACTCTAGTCAGTGTCTAGTTCATAATAAAATAGCAATAAACATGGCTTGCCTTTCACATATCTTCACGACATTTGCACCAGCAACTGGCTCGCATTTGCATGTCTTAACATAATACTCTTCAGGTTTATAAGGAACATCCTGCAAACGAGTAACACTAAATCATACAAAATATGACATCCACATGTACGCAATCCTCTTATGGCAATTTGCTTTGAAAAATTAATTCTGCTAAACCATAATAAAATGATGATAGAGTAGTCCATTAACGATAATAATAATAATACATTAATAATAACAATAATAAGTTATTATTATCGTATATATAATGCAACAAAAGTGAGTAGATTACAGAGAGATGGAAAAAGTAACAGAAGAGAAGTATCATACTCGTATGTATGTTAACTGATACAAGGCATATGCAGAAGTTTTGTTGACCGTTATGACGGGGAATCCGCAATGTCTACATTTTCCTGCTCGAATTTTCCTCTACTTCCACCAATTCCGCAACAATCAACGCCTTTCCTCCACTATGCAAAATCACAAAACAACAACCTCAACACAAAGGAACACAACGAGGAGTGTGATGTGAATGTGATTTATTTACCAAGCCACTTGGAACAGCCATGTTGAGTACGATTTTGGTGGTACAATTCAGATTGTCGTCAGAGTTGGAGTACTTCTCGCACTTCTCCAGCTTCGATTTGGAGATGATTTGAATTCCGGCGGCATGGAAGGAAGAAAGTATAAAGATGATTAGGATGATAACGGAACGCAATGCCATTGTTATGAACTAGTTCTCTAATTGCCCATACATAATGCATGGGTGTGCTAGTGCGTGACGGTAACCGCCAAAATAGATTCAAAGGCGATTTTGCGGTTTTTTACTTTCCTTTATGTTGTCATAATTTTCTTGCCTCGCTTTATCATGCTTTAGCTTCATCTCTTTAACTCGCCCCTTTGAGCTATCCTATTTCGTTTCTTTTTGTGTTTGTGTGTGCAGGATGGTCAACAATATTCTGCACATTATCCAAATTGGGTCTCTGGTTGATTTGCTGCAGCATGCCATTTGAGGCGGAAGCAAGAAATATGACACTTTATGCTGCACATTATTCCTCACTTTCCAACCAAATATAGCATAAAGGAAAGTAAAAAACCACCAAACTGACTTTGAATCTATTTTGGCGGTTACTGTCACACACTGGCACACCCATGTATTTTGTATGGGCAATTAGAGAACTAGTGCATAACAATAACAATGGCATTGCATTCCGCTATCATCCTAATCATCTTCATACTTTCTTCCTTCCATGTCATCGGAATTCAAATCATCTCCAAATCGAAGCTGGAGAAGTGCGAGAAGAACTCCAACTTCGACGACAATCTCAATTGTACTACCAAAATCGTACTCAACATGGTTGTTCCCTGTGGCTCGGTAAATAAATCACATTCACATCACACTCCTCGTTGTGTTCCTTTGTGTTGAGGTTGTTGTTTTGTGATTTTGCAAAGTGGAGGAGAGGCGTCGATAGTTGCGGAATTGGTGGAAGTGGAGGAAAATTCGAGCAGGAAAATGCAGACATTGCGGATTCCTCCTGTTATAACGGTCAACAAAACTTCTGCATATGGCTTGTATCATTTAACATACATTCGATTATGATACTTCTCTTTTGTTACTTTTTCTATCTTTTTCTATCTCTCTCTAATCTACTCACGTGATAATAATAACTTATTATTGTTATTATTAATGTATTATTATTGTTAATGGACTACTCTGTCATCATTTTATTATGGTTTAGGAGAATTAATTTTTCAAAGCAAATTGCCGTAAGAGGATTCCGTACATGTGGATGTCATATTTTGTATGATTTAGTGTTACTCGTTTGCAGGATGTTCCTTATAAACCTGAAGAGTATTATGTTAAGACACCCAAATGTGAGCCAGATGTTGGTCCAAATGTCGTGAAGATATGTGAAAGGCAAGCCATGTTTATTTCTATTTTATTATGAACTAGACACTGACTAGAGTTTAGACATTGCTAATTTCACTGCTTGGTTTCTGCTACTTACTTGTGTTGTAGACTGCTATTTTTGGCATAATTTACAACTGTTACAAGCTTAAACAAAATATTTACAATTTTTCTTGTGACAGAGCAGCCCTGGGCAACCACAGGATTTGGGGAGAAACATTTCTATGTAGATGCTGCTTGAAAGAGTGAGGTTTACCTTAGATGGTATTGAATGTAACAAAATTGGTGTCAGCTCTGAAGCTTTTAATCAACAACCAAACTTTTGCTCTTCTCCATTTTGGACCTGCTTGCATAATCAATTGTGGAATTTTCGGGAGGTTGGTATTGCAACAATAATTTTTTTCTTCTTTAATTCTTGTTCTCATCTTGCGTTTTTGGTTTCATTTTTTGTCATTTTCTTTTCACTTCTATTTTTGCAAGATGGATCTGGAGAAAAACCCCATTGATAGTTGTTGAAAATTTGAAAGTAACTTTCTTGTCCTTAACAGGCTGATATGAATCAAATAAGTAGGAATCAAGTGCCACTCTATGGTTTGGAAGGAAGGTTTGAGAGAATAAACCAACATCCAGTTACGTTGCAATAATGTTATATTTATATTTAATATGGTATCTTCTATTAGAAATGATTTATTTTATTTTATTTGTCTACAGAGTGCTGGGAGTTATTCTTTCTCCATAGGAATTACGGAGGTTCTTAATACAAACCTTGTGCTAGAATTAAGTGCGAATGATGTAGAGTATGTTTATCAAAGGTATATTATGTACTTGGTATATACATATGATTTCAAAACAGTCACAAGTGACTTGAAACTTTTGTTCTTTTTGTAATATTTTCATGTGAAAGTTGATGTGTAAAATTGATTTAATGTGTTATCTTGAATGAGATTGTAAGATGACAAAATTATTTTGAGATGTTGGACTTTGTAGTCATTCATTGACAAAATTGTTTTATGACATGATGTTGAACTCTATTTTTCTTTTCTTTTTTGGTGGGGGGTGGAAGGCCGTTACCTATCACTTTTTCATATGCTGAGTATGGATTGCTAATAATGAAGTATACATAATGAAGTTCCTCATCATAAATGGATGTATACATTTTGAAAAGTTGTACCATGAGATGGGCAGAGAAAATATTTGAAAAATGATTGTGAGAAGTTTCTGCAATGTAGCCAATTTTGTTTCTATTGATGCTAGGGTATTATTTTTGGTTTTAGAAACCTATAATGTCCAACAACATTATTGTTTTCATAATAAAAATACCTTTTCTAAATTTGTCTGACATGGTTCTTTTTCTCCAGGAGCCTAGGAAAGATAATAAATGTCAGTGTCCCTACATTTAAAGCCCCTAACTCAATTTGGTGTTGCTACAATCACAACTAAGAATACCGGTGAGGTGGAAGCAACATATAGTTTGACGGTAGTCTGCTTCACTATATTGTGTCTCATGGCATCTGTTTTTGTTATCCAATGCTCCTTATACTTGGATAATGGAATGTTTGATTTTTTTATTAAAAAATTATATTCAATAGCAGATATGTATTGTATTAATTTCTATACTTGTGCCACAGTTCTTTAAGGCTTGAAAGTGTTAGTGGAGTTCTATTCTATTTTTTTTCCTTATAGTATCCGATAGGAAACTGGGTTTTGATAAATATTTTATAAAATTCTCTGACCTGTGCTCATTGTTGATATGAGGACATGATTATTTAATTATCATGGTACCTAAAAGTCTCACACGACATATCACTTCCTCCTTGCATACCATAACACGGGAAAATTATTGTTTGGTTAAATTATCTCTAGTTAGTTGAATTGACTACATAACATGAATGGGAATTGAACAGATGCATGTTACTCTAGATGCTTTTGTTTTATTAAGGTTACAAAATTAGTTTCAAATATATTTGAGGCTTGCATTGCAGTTATTTTCCTTAGGGTCCAACAAGCTGTAGTTTTAGCTTTGCTATATTGTGTTGTCTTGCAGTTTAATTGCTCCAAGGATATCACCCTGATGGAGGTATTATGCTAAAACATATGCCAGAAGTTTGTTTTTTGCCCCTTTTTGTTCTATACTTTCATAGGTCTTCTATTATGTTTTTTCTTGTTTGCTTGTAAACATGGTTCAGGAGCAATTTTTAATAATGAAGCCAAATGAGGTTACAACCCAATCATGCAAAATTTACCCAAGCACTGATCAGGCATCAAAATATTTCTGTGCGGATAAAGTTGAAGCTTAGGATTTATTCGTTGTTATCTATTTTGAGGATAAGGAACATATTAACATTTATTGTGTCCTTTTTTTAGGTGTTTTGAATGAAGCCGTATTAAAGGATTCTGATTATAATGAAGTTGAAGAGCTGAATGTCAATTTTCTACTACGGCAACTGTTCTTGACAACGACACACAGGCAGGTTCTTTCCTGGTCCCGGAATTTAGCACGCTTTATTTTCTATGACACGAACACAATGGCATTATTTAATCCATGTTTCTGACCTAGATTTGTATTCTCATAAAACGTGAAACTTGTTCATATCTGGATACTATGTTTCGCCATTGCCCATTAGACTTTTCATCAAACTTTAACAACTATAGTTATTTTGGACTGTTGGACAGGCCAACAAAGAAGACTTTACAGCAGTTCTTTTATCTGCACTATCTCTAAGAAATACATTTAATATTTTGTTTCTAATTACTTAAAATGGTTATTAATAAGCTCTAGGTAATCACTAGCAGATCAGTCTGAATCTGAGGCATGAATTTCATATTGTAGAATTGTTCCCCGTAGATATATTAAGTTCATTAAAAAGTTAGTCTTCTGATTCTTCACAAAATATGCTAATTATTGGTGATGTTATGACAACAAATTGTGAATTACTAAATCATCTATTACTGCAGGGTATGCCTTTTCAACCAGCAGAGGCCAGTATAAACAGTTTCTTTGATTCTATCGAAAGCATATGGAATAAACTTTGGACAAGCTTAACAGAATTTATCACTGGAAAAACTTGTAGGTATTATCTTCAACTATACTTTTCATTTGCAAGTTATAAAATCTAAATTCCAACATTTCAAATTTAGAAAATACGAGTTTCTTGAAATTTTGTATATTTTTATTCATGGGGAATATTTTGAGTTGCTTTGATCGGTATATAAATATATATTTCTTTATCAACACAACTCACATGTTTCGAAATTCTACTCATCAAACACGGATGAGTAGCACTGACTATTGTGAACAAGTGGAATGCATTTTATTTTTCATGAAGGCAATCATTGGAATATTTTGTCATTAATAACATAAAGGATTAAAACTAGGATTATTTTATCCATAAACTATTATTCAACAATCTACTCAGTACTCAGAATGAAAAAAAGTTGGTGCACTTATTCAAGATTGTTCTTTAGTTGCATTTGGATAAAAAAAATCGTATTTCCTTCATGTTCTATGAAATGTGATAAACTGATACTGAGTTTGTGCCATGTTTCTATTCTTGGTGATTTAAATATTTTGTTATAAACTTAAGTATAAATCACCTACAATTGAAGCAGGGTATTGGAAGATCAATAACTATATGTTGCTTTCTTAATCATAACATTTTCTTAATATTGATTCATTTCTCTTAACTAACTATTTGATCAAATCTCTTCCTTGTTCCTCGGTTTGGGTGGGAGAACAGACTAAAATGCTCTGGTTTTTTTGACTTCAAGTGCCACATACAATATGTATGCTTGAGTTGGGTAATGATGTTTGGTCTGTTTTTGGCAATTTTTCCGACAGGTATGACTTCTAATCAATGTCTATTAGTATATTATAATTTGCAATTTAGAAGAACAACTTAAAATAAATACTCTCTTCTTTGAATTGCAGTGCTTTTGCTATTACGGTTTTTGGACCAGAAAGGTCTATTTGATCCTCTGTATGACTGGTGGGAGGATATCTTAGGCGCTGACGAACAAATCATCATGGATAAACGTACAAAATTGTCAAGGGGCACATCACCATATTCATGATAACAAACATCATAAACAAGAACATAGGCACTTTCACTATAGTGCTCAAAATAGGCGAAGGACCACTTATGAGCATATGCACAAGCATTTTGAAAGGAACTATGATTATTTGGAAGATTTACACCATGTTCATAAAGAAATGCACAAGTATGGACACAAAAAACACAGAATATGGATAATGTGCAACAAATTGTTGACCATCCTGCACCACACAAACACAGAAAGAAATGGGATAGCTCAAAGGGGCGAGTTAAAGAGATGAAGCTAAAGCATGGTAAAGCGAGGCAAGAAAATTATGACAAACACAAACAAGTTCTGCTAGATGAGCCAGAGGCTGAGTAGATTGAAGCCCGAATGTATAATTTAATGTATATACTTTTTAATTTCTGACACTATAACGTTTTAGAGCAACTTGTTACGTATTTCATAGAATCATAGTTACGGTTTTTATCCTTTTACCTTCTCCCGTTTCCACTAGTAGTCTTCTTTCTCGATTTCTCTTACTTTTTAATAAGGTGGGGAGGATAACAATTGAGGAACAAAACTTATTGAAAGAGAGGATTCAAAATTCCAGAAAATGGAGGAAAGGATTCTCGTTTGTGTCTCCGGCATGAGGCTGTTGAGAGAGCGTCTTCGAGAGGTTGAGAGCAACCCATGTTGAGAGCGTTTCCACCATTGTTGTTGGTGAGGTTGAGTGTCTCCGGCTGAAAGTCGTTGAGAGTGATTGTAAACATTATTATTGAGAATAGTGGATAGGTCCCATGGGTTTTCCTTTTGAAGGTTTTCTCCCACGTAAAGCTATTGTTGGTTGAGTCTGGTGACTCCCCAGTGTTTGTGGTTAGTTGAGGTGTTGCTCCCAACAGAGAATGGGATTGTGTGTTTAATCCCATCAAAGTAAGACAGTCCAACCGAGATCCGAGTAGATAATAAGTCAGCAATCGAGTTAACTGAGAACCCGGTCAATCACGAAAGGAGCAAGCATATCGACGTCAGACTCCACTTCATTCGGGATCAAGTAAAAGGAAAGAAGATGGAGTTACTTCATATGGCAAGCCGAGATCAAGTCGGAGATGTTTTCACGAAGCCATTACCGACATTGCTGCTGAAAAATTGTAAGAAGATGTTGAGGATGAAAGACGGAAGAAATATTTAAATTTTATAGGGGAATTTTGTTGGATTAAACTTTAATAATAACAAATTACTCATGTGAAGAGTCATGTCCCTTGGTGAAGAAGTTACTCATGTGAAGAGTCATGTCCCTAGATGAAGAAGTTACTCAAGTGAAGAGTCATGTATTACTTATAAATAGCATCTAATGTAAAAGGCCAAAGAGTGATTTGGCAGACCATTATCAAAATACATCAGAAGTATTCTACCAGAGAGATTGTTGTGTGTTTGTGTGAGTGCACCAGTGTGTGTGAGGACCTGCGATACCACATTCCTTGCCTATAAATTTCAACATCCATCAAAGACCAAATTGTGCATATAATTAATATCTGAATTTCTCCAAAGTTTGTATTCAGGTTTACAGGCAGTGGTATGATGAACTACATCGATCATACAGCACCTCAAAGGTCTTAGATATGAGGTGTGATATTTAATTAACAAATCATTTGTAAATAAATATCACTGTAAGGCTTACTAAATAATAAATAATGGTTTGTTGACAAGTCATTTTTAAGCGTTTACTTAGGCATATGGCAAGGCAGACATCAAGAAGCTAAGACTAGGACATGGAGCAATAAAGGGGAAAAATTATTAGATAGTCACAAGCTGTCATGATTTTCAGTAATCCACACATAACACATAATTGAATATTATTTATTCTTTATTATAATAATTTTCCATATAAGAAAATTATAGTATATGTGATGTATTCAAAGGAGCAGTATTAATCAGCATTATTGAAGTATGCCTACAAATCGAAACATTAGGGATATTCATAATGTCATCAACTAAACCAACTAGGATGTGCTGAAAAAGTCATCCAAAAGAAACGTATCTTATATTACAGGTGGCGGCACTACTTCAAAACCTGATTTTCATGACGCACGTACAAGGACGGTTCTAACAAAATCGTCTTAAAAATAAAATCGATGGCAATTTTGTAAATAATTACAATATTTTAAAAACGGTTATATCAAAATCGCCTTTGAAATATATTTTCAAATACGGTTTTAGTTGTAACCGTCCTTGAAATCAGCTGTCAACCCGTCTCCTATTTTTTATTTTCCAACTTTTCATTCTCTCTCTCGTGCTGGTTCATTTTCAACTTTTCATTCTCTTTCTGGCCGTTCGTCTCCTGTGCTCCTCACATACCCAAACCCAAAACTCCCTCTCCAACCCTCCCTCGTCTCCATCGCGGTCAAGCTAGTTGCGGCAGCGACAGTGGGAGGCGCCGTCGGTGGGAGATATGGGAGAAGGTGTGGAGCACGTTTCCGACCTGGGGGTCTAAAGGGGGCAAAATTTCAGTGTGAAATGGCGCGCGAATAACACACGTTGACACATCCATGGATCCAGGATGTAGTGCCTTTGTTAGTGATTCTTCTAATAGTAGCTCATGTCCTCGCAATGGTGACTTTTCTCTCAATTTCAAACAACAAAAATCCCCTTATATCTATCTCTAATCACTCTATGCTCATTCAATTGACTGCAGATATATTGGATTTATAGATTAGCCACCCAGAAAGAGGTGCAACATAGGAGGAAGGCACATTGAACGAGAAGAAGGTTTGTGAATGGTGAACCCTAATTTACCTCCTACAAAATACAATGTCCTTAATCTTGGTTTTATAGGCATTGTTCGATAATCATTGACAATTTGAATTAGTGGAAATGGAATAAATTCATACTGCAACATCTTAGTGTTAGTTTACTGTTGTTTATATTGTTGCCATTTTAATTTATGGTGCCTTTTAGTAGTAGAGCATGCTTTTTAGCAAATTTATTCTAAAATTTTCCTCGCACGCTTCTTGTGTGATGTATTGTACCTCTGCCTTCTGATTTCTCATAAACAACTAAATTAATAAAAACTAGTATTTAAGTTTACTCTTGAAGAAGATTAGTTTGGATACTTTTTTTTAAAGTTTGCATGAATGTGTATTGTATTCAAATAATTATCTGGTTCCTGAATCAGCCACTGGTTGTATTGTTTTTTCGATACAAAGCTTGCGTGATAGAATGGGAGTTCTCAAACTATAGGCAGGGTATAGTTATACTTTTACTTTATTAGATGATATGAACAAGTTTGAAATAGGATTCAATGTTGCTTACAAGAGTTGCAACTATAGTTCAATGTGACTTAAGTATGTTTGAGGAATTGCCAGTGGAAATCCTTGGTAGACCTAGAGCTAGGAATTTGATCTAGAAGGTTCTGAGAGGGGGTTTGCCTAAGAATAAGTATCGCCATATTCAGGGAATGGCTTAGCATAATGATTGCCCCTTGTGTGACCTTGAGCTTGAATCTGAATTAGATCTCCTAAGGGATTTCCTATAGTTAGATTGGTCTGGGAAGCTTGCGGAGTGGACCAATTTTGTCCCAATTTACCAAATCTGGATATTTCTTATTGGAGCTTTACCTAAGCTTGGAGCTACTATTGTAACTTATCTGATCCTAGTTGTAAAGGTATATCATACTAGGTTAATCTCCTAGTTGTGAAGATATATGATATAGTGTGTTTGGTTATAAGTTGAAAACTTGAAATGAACTAAACTTACGTTCAACATGAATGATTTACTAGATTGATGGTGACTGTGTGTGTCAACTTGTTTCCAGCATCAATGTTTAATTTCATTTATATTGACCTGATGCTTAGAATCATCAATGTTTCTAGCCACTACAAAATGCAATAATAAATATATAGTATTAGTGCTTCTGTGTTGGTGTTAGATTTTAAATATTTTAAATTAAGTATCTTAGACAATTAAAGAGAAATGTCCCCAGCTTTATCAGATACAATAATATATATATTAATTACTGCATTATTAGTTATTATATAGCAGTTTGAACACTGTATAGCTAGTCAAACTCTCATTTTATTTTGTTTCTGGTTATAGTTGCTGAATGAAATCTGTTTGAAGATGAAAGCAGCTAGTGAGCAGGTAATTGTTCAATGAAATCTGTTTGAGGGGCCATGTGGTTCACAATCTACTAGCTCAATCCTTTCTCTTTGCTTGTGTGGCTTCCACTTTTTTATTCCCTGGATAATGTGAGCACACTAATATTTCTCCCTTTTGCCTTGTGGTTATTTAACTTTTAGGTCCATAATTGAAAAGCTTGGTGCCTATCAAAACTGCAATCAGCTTAAGCAGCCACGATGCATGTGTTTGCTCTTTCTCTTTTTTTTATTAGATTAATGCTCTAAGTTCTGTCCACTCGGATACTTTTCTTTTCTTTTGCCGTGGATACCTTGTTTAATTTCCTTTTTATGGATTTGTCTTCATGTTATTATGGTTAGCTAGCTTAGAAATTTGGACTCCAACCATCATAACTTGTCTGTATCTTGGGGAAAGCTTTCATTTTATATTTATTTTTTAAGTTCATGTTCTTTCTATGTATTTTTTTTGTCTGATTCTGTGGAAATGTTATTCACCCTACCTTGTCTTCCATATTAACTATATATAAGTTCGGTAAAAAAATACATAGAAAGAAGAAACACATGCAAGTTTGATTTCTTGATCCTTGTTTACACCCTCAACTGTCAATAATGTTTTCCTCAATGGAGATCTGTTTGACATGGATTTACCTCAAGGTTACAAATCACCTAAACCAGGACTTGTTTGCAAACTGAATAAGTCTCTTTATGGACTTAGGCAGGCTTCAAGGCAATGGTTTTGCAAGAATGTTCATGTGTTGACTTGAAGCTAGCTGCTAGTGCTCTATGTGGTTTGGTGTTTGTTATGATCATCAATTTATTTATATGGTTGTCATTTGAAATAAATTTATTCATATGGTTGATGACTTTGTTGTATCATGGTCTTACATATATAGTTGGTACCGTTTTCGCGGATGCTTGTACCACTTTCTTTTGTAATTCTTAATTTACTATATTGCTCCTAAACTTTGATACTTCTTGTGCTGAGTTTGGTGGCAGCTTGTTATTAATATATTATTTTGCTTATTAAAAAAAAGCAATTGAGAATGTCGAGAGATGGGAGACACAGAACAATGAAACAAGAGATGGGTGAAAATTTGAAGGGTTCTCACTCACCACACTCATCTTCATCATCATTTGAGATGCGCTGATTATTTCTTCTAAGAATTTTTCACCCTATTCATCATAACTCAGAAGACAAAGTAGCTACAAGTTTCATTTTAGAGGTAAGATTATTTTGCTCTATTCATTTTTTTTAAGTGACATATGCTCCTTGCTTATCATTAATTCTTGTATGTGTACATATTATTTTTAGCCATACAACAACGATCCCCAGCTCATAGTTTAACCTTAAAAGCAAATAAATAAATTATAATAATAATAAAAGAGTATTAAAATGAAGAGAATCATTCTTGAAATAAGCGTCAAAATGGTTAGTTGTTCTGACATATATTCTAAGACTGCATTGAGTCCTATTTCCCTTATTATTTCTATTTATTTATTTATCAAGTGAATCTCAATTTATTTCCTAAAGTATTAGTCTCTCTCTCTAAGAAGATCTTAGAGTAAGAAAATTATATAAATAATCTCTTAATTAATAGAAATCATAGTAAGTAATTCTTCAAGAATTAGTGTAACATCCTTTCAATTACTATATTATGCCTAGGTCATAATAAGTAACTAGAAGATGTTAAATTTTCTAATGTAAAATTTTTAACCAAAATCGATTGAGTTACGCATATGTATAGAGCCTTAGAGACTTTTAGGTCTCTTTAGTAAATTACAACTTAATAATAACTTGTAAATAATATTCCCTACAATAATAGTAATGTTCATATATTACAAAGCATATAACAAAATGCTACAAGTCCACAACATTAAAAGAAATCTTCTAACTTGTCATCGCTTTGTAGCTCCTCCGTTTGATTTACCTGTCTAGAATGACACGGGAATATACTAAAACAGTGAGAATTCCAAAGAATTTCCAGTAGGTGAAAATTTGCTTATCATATAATGTCATAGTCATCATTCCAGCTACTCCGGTATATTAAGAAAATATGTGAACAATTATAGTTGATCTTTAATTTCATAAACATATAACTCGAAGTAGATTCATTTTATTCACAAACACTTAAAAATAATCTCATACTTCATCATTAATGCAAGCATCATTTTCAATCATGTCAATGCATAGCTTACCTTTATTATTTTTCCTCTTTAATATCCTAAACTAGACAATGAGCTCATTACTAGACCTAGGTTGCTCCCGCAGGGTCGTGCTCAGCTCAACTGTATCACCCTTTGAGGTCCCATAGGATCGTGCTCAGCTTAACTGTATCACCCTTGGGTCAATATGTCTTTCCAGCAGGTCGTGCTCGGCTTAACTGTATCACCCGTTGGGTACCATCAGGGTCGTGCTCAGCTTAACTGTATCACCCTTTAGGTATTATCTTTCTTTAGTCTTCCCCTCAGGGTCGTGCTCAGCTTAACCGTATCATCCTTTGGGCACCATCAGGGTCGTGCTCGGCTTAACCGTATCACCCTTCAGGTATTATCTTTTTATCTTTCTTAATGCACATGACATGCTTAATGACATGCAAAGCTACATAACTCATGTCATACAATTATGCCACAAAACATCAAGGTTTCATCATCATAAAGAAAATCATAACAAAGAACATCATAACAACAAGATTTCTTACTACATATGATTCAGTTCTTCCTACAATCTATACTCATCTAATAGTCATTAAATTCTCATCTTTTAGTATGTTAAATTAGACTTACTAAGCTTTCTAAAAGGGTATCTGGTCATTTCTGGTCGGAAGGGTATTATGGTAAATTCATCATTCATCCTAGGGGTATATTTATCATTTTCACCATAAAATTCTAGTCAAAAATATCTAAGGGTATTCTTGTCATTTCCAAAATATCCAAGGGCATTTATGTAATTCAATCAACAGACAACTCAGTATTTCATTATTTCTATAAACATATCATGCATACAACAACATAACAAATCAACCACACAATTCCTAGAAAACAAACCTAGGCTCTGATACCACCATTGTTACGCCTACTTTATTCCATTAATTTACTTATTTATTTTTACGTGTAAAGTTAATATATTTTTTTTTTCGAAAATATGGTGATGGTCCATAATTTAATTAAAGTTCATTTAAATTGTGAAAAACAAGTGATGAAACGTAGTGAGCTTTATCTAACATCATTAAAGGTTAAACATACATACGCGTCTAGTGATTATAGTACTGTCCAAAATACATATTCAGACATAATACAAACAGTCCAAAGTCTTCAAAATACATATTAAAACAAACAAAACATCACAAATCTTCCAGTTCATCTTCTCAGCACATCCAGGTTCTACTGTTCATCTGCTCGCTCAAAATAAATTTTGAGGTCATTGCAGGTGTCAAACCACAGACACAAATCGGGTAAGTTTATGTCAACCATAATTAAATAAAGCATTTAAATCAAAATTACATAGATATATACATGTATATAAGTCATACGAAATTTTATTTTTAAATTAAACACAGGGTGTCCAACTTTGCAACGTTTCACCTTATTGAACTTTTTCACCTTAATGAAATTTTTCACCTTATGGCCATGGTCAAAATAGCTCAACATGGAATTAGATCGATCAAGTCAGGATAGGTCCGTGTTGCAATAGGACTCACACCCACACAACATGTGATCATCATGGGCAGGTGTTTTCCCCACTGACCTTACCCCCAAGTTCAGCCACCATATGTCTAAACGCTCATCATAATTCAGCTATATGACATACCTCCTTTGAGGTTTAACAACATCACCGCAAATTACAACATCACCATCACCGCCATCTTAACAACTTATAAATTATGTTTGGTTATCAACACATACAACTTTTTCTACTCAATCATCAACATATACAACCTTTAAACAAATAATAGTTTTAACAACATAAATAAAACATTAGGCTACAACTAATAATACATAAATCTTATATACCTCACATAAAGTGACATAGCACACAACATGGTATATAATAAAATTCTTCTTTAACTTTGATTATTTTCTTAAAACCTAATTATTTTAACCAAAATAAAGCTATACAAAATTCATAAATAACTAATATAAT